>JARQTH010000413.1:1574698-1857183 GCA_030142595.1 Trachelus iudaicus | reverse complement strand
GTTCTTTGGTGTAAAATTGAACGGCGACGAATGTTTGGCGTGGTTTGGCGCCAAATCTAGCTCGGAGACAAGCGATGGAACGGTTAAAACATAAGAATATCGCAGCAGCGAATGGTCAGCCAATCAGAGTCGACTGGTCCAGTGACGTCTGCCTCGAAATGAGCAGAACCGCTAGTGGCTATACCTCGTCTATTTGTATCATGGTAGAGTGTACGTGTTGGGGCTAACCGGAAATGGAAAAATGAACCCACGCGGGTAAATTCAACTTTTAATTCTATCAGTATCACGTGCAGTGAAATATTTATACAAATTTCTTCTGAATCGTCTAGATTGCGTTAAAAAATTCATATATGTTCGTAACCTGCTGCATGAAATCAAGTTTACTATAAATTAACAGTTTTCGTTGAAAATTTATTATGTACGGACTTGTAAATAAGAAAAACGTAGAGACGTTAAGTTAGGTTAAAAAGTTGTTGTGTAGTGAGTCAGAATAATAAAACGTAAGTTTCGATAACATTGAATTTACATAGAGGAGGTCGTTTATAAAAAATTGAATTGGGTGTCAGTGAAATGGGTGAATGCTGCGTATTGAACTGCTCGAATTCTGCAAAAAAGGATTTCGTATGTTCCGGATTCCAGTAAATCTCGTAAAAAGGAAAGTGTGTTTAGAACAAATGAATATTATTTTATGTCAATATTCTTTAATAAATAATAATTTAGTAAATATGAAAATATTCATTGTCATTCATTGTTTCCATTAATTGGTCATAAAGATATTCGCGCCTTTTTTTTCAATTTGGTTTTCGATTAGCCCCAAACAGACTGCACCAATCCAAACGCGTCCCCGCTTTCGCCAGACTCTTATTCGAGGGACTTTAGCCGGTAGTGCACACTAGAGCCTAAGTGAATGGAAATTTATGTAAAAGGACCGATTACTTATTTGCTAGTATTATACGTATATTTGTAAATGATAGTTCAAAGACTGTAGACCTTAATTTCGAAAAATATATGTGGGTCTTATAAAGCCAAAAATTCGTGTAGGATAATTATCATAGTACGATATATTAATTAGAACAAAAACTTACACGGAGGTTAGGAAATCATGATATTTTTATCTTTTCAACGAGTTGTAATACCCAAAGCATTTACTTTTGCCAATTTAAATGTTTTTAACAGTATTGGTACTGTTGCTATTAATTCACCAAAAAATGTTATGTATTTAACTAGCCGATCATTTGGCAATGCCTTGCAATTCCCATATAATACTTTATCGCAGAATAGGCTGCAAGTACAGTATATTAACCAAATGAGATTGTTAAGTGGTATAAAAGGTATTCAAGACAATATATCTGTACTTCAAATGAAAAAGAGACCCTTAAGAAAGAAACGACCAGCTGTCGAAGACGAAGATAGACCTTTGCCTGGTGTATGTATATCTTGATTAATTTAAAAAAAAATCAATTCAAACTCTTCTTCATTGAGTGGAATAAAAAGTTTTGGCTAACATTTATACACTTGTGTAAATTTGTTATATGCTAAAAGATAATTTTCCTTATTAGTTTTGGAATGTAAAAGCTATGGCTACTGCTGAAGAATATAATTTGGAAGAACTTATGCATGGTCTCTTGGAGCAGAACTTATATATACCAAGAAAAATATGTACCACATCTAACTGTAAGTTGTTTTAATATTTATTTTATACATTTCCTAATTTTTATTAACTAACAATAAAATTATATTAAAATGCTTAATCTTCAAAAGTTTATATATGTTAACAATATTTGTTATTTTTATAAGCCATTTCATAAAATATGATTTATGAATAGGTTTATATAATCCTATAACATCATTGAAGATATTAAGATACAATGGATCACTAATAGATCTTTCATTATAACATACAATTTTTTAAGCATGTATATTATAACTAAAAACATTTATTACATCATATAACAATTTCATGTATCCTATATATAATCAATATTATTTAGGTGATTTTGTTAAAAATATTATCTATAAAATGTTATATAATACTATATACAACTCAAAGTGTGATGATATGTGATGAAGAAACAAATAACCTTGGATCACAGAACTGAAAACCAATTTTTAAAATATATTTTGCATTTTTTTTTGTATCTTGATCCATTATCTTATTGGTAACTATAGATGTATGTGTTACCATGTTACACCAACCATGTGTTCATCATCCAGCTACTTCCGTAAATCGTATTTACATTATTCGGGAATCTACTTACCTTGGACGTAATTAATCGTAAATATCTCTTCTGACTCATAAATGTAATACTTAGTCAATCGCGAGACTAATTACTTTCCGCGATATTGTGGTCAGGCACGTGTTTAAATGTCGGTTCCAGGAAAATCAATATGAAGTCTTAGTCAAACCCTGTGACTAGTAAGAAGCAGCATCATTTTTCTGATCAAGTTTCACTATTGAGAGTATGCTAACTTACAAGATCCTAAAATTTACTCGATAAATTATACGCGTAAAGATTAATTTTTCCCAGTTGTGTTTTACATACATATTAAAATTCAAATATAATAAATTTAAAACGAATTTTAAAATCTACTTTTTAAATATATTTGACAGAACTTTTAGATAAATTACAGTGTAATAATAAAACACTGACTTCATAATGTTATCACAATCTGAAACGTGTTGAAGACATTTTGAATATCAAAACATTCCTGTGGTTTATTGGGAAAAGGATATTGTTATCTAATCTATGATAATAGCACTGCAGCCTCAAAATTTAATTATTTTGTGTGCTGAAAAATTCCATTCGTAAGGTCCACACAATTTCTGAAACATCAGTGTTAACTCTAATTAAGCAACAAACTACGTAAACAGTACTAAACAAGTGGAAGAACTTAAGAAGAATAATAAGAAGCAAACTAATAAACTATTTATCAATTCAGTATTTCAAAAGAATCTGACAATACAGTGTGTGATATAAAAAACCTTATCATGGAACTGTGTATTCCATTGCCACTGCCCAATGAAGAATTGGAAGATATAATTGACAAGGCCAAGGACTGGGCATTGATGCATGGTGTATCAATGCGTTCGAAGGTTAATTTTAATAGAGACGCTCTACAATTTGCACCATTTGTTTTGATACCTTCCTCCTTTCCTCGCAAGGAATTTGAGAATGCATGCAGCATACAGATAATTTTAAATAGACTAATGCATCAAGTGGCTCACGACTATGACTTTTTAAAAGAAACTCTACAAGAAACAATTGAAGTTGATACCTTTACAAGGAAACTTTTTGACATCTACGAGACTGTGTATAAAGAAGGATTTACACAAAAAATATCACTGGGTTTACTAAGATCTGATCTTATGTTGGATACAAGTTGTCCAAAGCCAAAAACTTGTAACAATCATCAACCTTACTGCTGTTGGAAACAGGTGGAAATTAATACAATAGCTTCAGGATTTGGCTGGCTAGGTCCTGCCGCAACAAATCTTCATAAATTTATACTGCATGAACTTGGAGTTCCAGAAAAAATAAAAAATCTTCCTGACAATAATGCCCTACAAGGGATTTGTACAGGAATGATAGAAGCTTGGAAGATATACAATGACCAAAAGTAAGTGAAAAGTAAATAATTACAGATGAATAAAAATTTGCTACATTTTCTATATTATTCATAATCATAATACTTACAGAGCAGTTATTTTATTCGTCATAGAAGATGTTACATACAATATTTGTGACCAGCGTTTCCATGAATTTGAAATCAGAAGATTAAACCCTGACATCAAGGTGATTAGGCGAAATTTAACACAGCTAGCTGCCAGAGCGAAACTAGGGCAGAATAAGGAATTGTTAATGGATGGCTATACCATAGCAGTAGTATACTATAGAAGTGGCTATGAGCCAGGACAGTATCACACCAAAAGCGAATGGGATGCTAGATTGCTAATAGAGAGATCATTAGCAATTAAATGTCCTTCTATTCAATATCACTTAGCAGGAGCAAAAAAAGTTCAACAGGCATTAGCAAAACCAGAAGCCGTGACGAGATTTCTTAGAGATGAAAAAACTATTGAACGTGTCAAGGAAATCTTCACTGGTAATTATAAATCTTTGTTAAATCTTATAAACTTAAATTAATTGTTACAAGAGACTTACAGTATCAATACTAAAGATAAAACATCATAATCAGTCCTAATTTTTTTCAGGCTTATACTCTTTAAATTTCGATGAACATGGTGATGCAGCTGTAGAAATGGGTATTGCAAATCCTAAAAAATTTGTTCTTAAACCCCAACGTGAAGGTGGCTGCAATAATATTTATGGAATGAACGTGAGGAGCTTTCTTGAATCCACGAAAAATAAACAGGAACGCGTTGCATGGATTCTTATGGACAGAATCGATCCACCTTTGCAAATAAATTATCAGATTAGACCAGGCAGTGATACAGATACTGAATTAAAGGAATTAGTTTCAGAGTTAGGTATTTTTGGTGTCATTATAGGAGATGAGAAAACTGTATTAATAAACAGACAAGTGGGACATATGTTGAGAACAAAAATAGCTACTGCTGATGAAGGAGGTGTAGCAAGTGGTTTAGGTGCATGTGATAGCCCCTATCTGATTGACTGATTTATTAGATCTTCCAATCGAACCTACATTACGTGAAGCATTTTATGTATTTAAAAATTAATCATCAAATAATACTTTATACGGTTTAGGAAGTATTTATACCACATTGGGTAATTATTAAATCGCCGCACCCTACGCCTTTGCAAAATTATACGGTGTATGACATTTTACAATTTTACAAAACTCTATATTCATTATTTTCTTCTTATATTAAGTAAAATGAAATTTGATTTCTGTGGGACGGATATTACCGTTTTTAACTATAAAGGACTTCCAAATTTCTAAATCGTAATTTCGACATAGCTGTTATGGACCATTTTTTTACATGTAATAATAGTGTCGATTTTTGCCGTCATTAATATTATTATATTACATATTGTAATTAATTCAAAGCAATATTTTTATAATACCTTTTTCCAAATAAAAATAGTATATGTAAATATAAAAAACACTTCTCCTAATCAAGATTGATGTGGTTTTATATATTTAAGCACACAGTACAGTTAAGTTTGTATACTTGAGAAATTGTATTATTTAGTACAGTACACAGTACATCTTTAAGTTCGGAACACTAAAGTACTTTCATACAGTTACCATCTAAGTACTCAAGAATGCAAAATTTTGTATGTATTTAACAAAATCAATAAATGTCGAGCGTACAAAATGTTCTTTCATTTTTAAAAAAATACAATTCCACGAGAACCTCAATTTTTAAAAAAATGTGATGTTACTAACACCCTTCAAATAATCGTATGGATGTATACTATCTATAATCAGTAGTGATAAAGTAATTAAATAATACTTTGTTTTACAGCACTAGCAGACGTTATACACGCTATAGCAAAGTACGAGGTGGGACATGAGCCACGTGAAATTTATTTTTTCCGTGAGGGTGCAATAGTAATGTGGAATATTACTGAATTGGAAAGTGGAAATCTGTTGCAATTTTTAAAAGCATATGAAGATTGTAGTTATTCTGACAGTATGGTGCACGCAGAGAGCGAATTAATGTCATACACATATACGGACGCGGGGTAAGTGGACGTACTATGCATAACCGAATAAAAAATAGTCACATTATACATATGTATATTAATAAATTGGGAACTCTTTTAGAAAGAAGAGTCACTTGCAGGATGGAATTATTATGTTAGCAGCAGATGCAACAGATCTGGACAAGTACACATTTTCAAATGCCATAGTACAATCTGTTAAATTGGGAATCTGGGAAACTTCGTTGGACCGCTACGTGAACTCCATCGAATTCATAACAGAGGATTTAAAGGCTGGGAGAAAAATAAGAATGAGTCGCGAGGAAGTGCTGAGAAAACAAGGAGAATTGTTTGCCTTGAGACATTTGATCAACTTGAGTTCAGATTTACTGGATACACCAGACTTCTATTGGGAACGGGAAGAGTTGGAGAATCTCTATCAACAGACTTGCAGTTACTTTAGTATCGCCAAACGTACAAGAGTAAGTTCTCTATTAATTCAAATAATTTCAAGGTATAATTAATTATACATGCTTTAAATAGTACACTACTAGTAATTATTAAATTGGATTTACAGGTAATGAACGAGAAACTTAATCACTGTGTCGAATTGGTTGAACTATTATCGTCGCACTTGAGTGATCGCCATCATGTTCGTTTGGAATGGATGATAATTATGTTAATTATGGTTGAGGTGGTGTTCGAAACGATACACTATATTGACAGATACTTCGTCAAAAAGGACGATAGCAATGCACTGGCGATGTAAAGGAGCTCAAGGGTGAACCTCGTGATTAAATTGATGAATATTAGTTTTAAAATGAGAATTTAGTAGTTGACTCTTACAATACTGTGTATATAAAACATAATTATAAAAGTAGTGCCATAAGTTGTTTGCATTGGGTTAAATATTGTTAGATATCAGAATGAATCACTTTGTTCCTGTTTCCAAAAATATAATTTTATTACCACCGTTTTTACATTCCCAGTATATTGAAATTAAAGATTACTTGACACCCAGCAGTTATGTTTGGTCATAGAATTTAATGATTATTCATTTAACTCGAGTTATCTCGACTCCACCACCTCCTAAATTCGTTAACTGAACTGTGTAGCCATCAGATGACAATTTTTCGGAGAAATTGGCAATAACATTTTCCGGTGTGTCTGGCATTAATAGAACATAAGCGCATCCTCCACCTCCGGCTCCTGAGAGTTTTGCAGAAAGATCAAAACGTCGCGCTTCCATACAGATTTTATCTAAGGACGGATGTGAGACATTAGATGCAACTAATAAGCCTTGGTTAATCTCAATAAGACTCTGAAAATTAAGTAAAACAAAATTTGAGACCGTAAGAAAACTAACAATAAAATAAAATATATAATTTACCATCAATTTCTTGTATCCCTCAGAGAGATCACTATGATCATCAGGTAGATCATGAATTTGTCTTATGATTTTTACTGCTTCCTTTGAGACATTATCTATCGAATCCAAGATAGGATGAAAAATTTCTGGATACTTTTCTTTGAGGTTTCGCAGACGTTCTACCAAGACTTTGGTACTTCTTTGAACTCTCGTATCAATGACCAGGACTCTCATCTTCTTAGAGGTGATTATTGGTACAGGTTCTTCTCCTTTGCGAAACTCAACAAATGACCCATAAGTGCAAATTGTGTTATCAATGCCAGATGGAGTATGGTGCATTATTTTTTCACAATTGAAAGCGTAATTGGAAATTTTTTCTAATAATTTTTCATTTAAGATGTCGTTTTGACTATTCTGCAGATGCGACCAGTGTATGAAACATGCTGCAAGGCAGACTGAAAACGATGCAGAACTACCAAGTCCGGCTCCGATAGGTAATACACCATCTAAGTGTAATTTGAAAGGCTTTAGCGTCAGAGCTTGTGCCTGAGATACAGAAACAAGTAAATAAAAAATAGATTCTAAGGCAGATTGTTGTTGGAGATTTGCATATCCAATTTTCTCCACAAATTTTTGTACGTGAGCATAAAGCGTCTCGTGAGTGTCAATGGATTGTGTTGTTTCAGAGCCAAAAAAAAATTCTTGTATTTGATTCAACTGCACGTTTAACAGTAAATTAGATTTTGGTAGCGATAATTGGATGTTCAATTGGTCATGGGGTAATTCTATAAAGTGCAATGTCGTTCGCAAATCTACAGTACCTGCCACAGCTGTTTTACCATAAACCACCGCGTGCTCGCCATAAAGTATAATTTTTCCTGGGGCGGAGACTTTGAACTCAATCATCTTGTTCCGTTGTTATAATTTGCAGTATTTTAATTGTGTGATATTTGATACTATATAATTTATATTGCTGTCTTCCCTTATCGATTAACTAACTTTTTGCATCGGAATGAATTGACTGAAGGTGAGATAGCGTTCTAATTAAGAATAAAATAACTATACGTATGCACAAAGAATAACTGTAGATCGGTAGATTTGATGTTGTAAGATCAATTAATACTGATTTGTATTGTCCATTAGATTTTAATATTGAAAAATGAACCCTAAGTCTTTTGCTTTTCCCACTGTTCAGGCGTCAAAGTTTTTTGGGAAAATGCATGAATTTCCTTCAGCTCTTCTTCCAGTACAGAATTCACGAGTCTGTAATTATAAATAGTACATTTTTTACAAGTTTTAATACTTCTTGCTTTTCAAAGTTCAAAATAATATTTAAAAATTTATCCACAATCATGTTATACCTATGACGCTGTAGCAGTGGTTTGCCAGTAAATTTATCAGAGACAATAATTACAGAAAACTTAGCACCGCATCCATCAGATTGATCCTCAACCTCCTGAAACAATTAAAGTTCAAACCACATATAAGTTAACAATTTAATGATTACAATTAAACAATGTTATTATTTTGAAGTTTCTTACAATGAGCAATTCGTTTTGGTACAAATAGAGACAGCCATATGGTCCAAATGATATAGGAAAGTAAAGTTGGTTCACACAGGGTAACAAAGATCAAACTCATTTCCATGTGAAAGAAATATCTTTTATTCATGAAAAAGAGCCACAAAGCATCTTATACAAAAATCACACAGCAAGCAAGATACAAAATTAGTTTGATTTAATTTTTTTCATTGGATATTGTTTTCCCATACAAAATTGTTTATAATTAAAATAAAGAAAGAAAATTATGAAATGGCCACAGGAGTAAACTGATATTAAAAGTGGAAACAGATCAGGATATCTTTTAGGGGGTTTTACCAAAACACATAGCATTGATAAAACTACTGTGCCTAGCATCGATAGACAGAATAATCCTACTACAGCAAATTGTCTATAATTTTTACACACATATATTACACTTAATTTTTTATCACATTCGTCCTTTGGTTGTACAGAAGTTGTAATCCTACATAAGTTTGGGAATACCCATGTTGTGGAAATTGCATAAAATAGAGTAATTGCTATATAAGCAATATATAAGCCATCATTTATAAGAAGAGGAAGCATACTCAAGGTAGATATTAACAGAAACCAAAAACAGGGCAGTGGATCATTATGAAAGTTTAAAAGGATTGGTATAGCTACAAGGAGAATAGACTTTTCATGAACTTGAAAGGAAAATAAAAAGAAACCCAATGATGAATTAACAAGGGATATTATGAATTTGTTCCTTGATGGTCTAAAGAAAAGATTCATGGAAGATGGTAGAACTGCTAGTAATGTTGCTGCTCCACAAATTTGTGCTAATTGTGCATTATTTAAGGCATTGCGCAATTTGTAAATCACATTTATTGCACACCACACATTTGCCACTTTATCCTCAAAAACCCCTCTATCAATTGGAAACAGTCGAAACATTACATTTGAGAACGTTTCTCTATCCTGAAAGAATGGTACCCAGATGATTGCAAATGTTAATAGTACTGTTAATGAAACACAAAACAATGTGGTAATGCAAGACTTTAGTGTCTTACTTCTACCTGGCACGTTATTGCCAAGTATATAGAAGAAAATTGG
This sequence comes from Trachelus iudaicus, assembly GCA_030142595.1. NCBI lineage: Eukaryota > Metazoa > Arthropoda > Insecta > Hymenoptera > Cephidae > Trachelus > Trachelus iudaicus. The sequence goes on along the minus strand of JARQTH010000413.1, from coordinate 1,847,548 downwards.
AAGGGCATGATACAATTCCATTTGCTTGTAATTTAATGCAAGTACAAATAAAAATGATCCAAAAATAAGACGATTACGCAGCATAGCTGTAACTGCAGCAACAAAGAATCCAAGAGATGCACAATTATATTGAAAATGACCGTGATCTATCAATATTAAACCAGGATATATAAGAATCGTTGCTAGAAGAAAATCATGTTTTTGAAAATCAAACAAATTTTTCTCATCCAACTGTATCGCTTCTAATTCTTGTATCTTTAGACCAGAAATAAACCACAGCATAGCTGGTAAATATGTTATTAATTCTGCCAAAAGTACAGATAGTCTCATAAAATATTTATGACTTTCAGATTCATAGCCACGAGATGTCCATAACTGTACAAAATCAGAATTTGTGGCATTGGCAATGTAACCTAATAGCAAACTATGATACGCTGTTAATGGAGGATAATCCAATCCCCAATATTGTAGATCATTGTCGGTGGTATTAGTATACCACCATTTGATGGGAAGATTTAACGTAATTTCTTGCCAATGACGTTGGGCCTCGTAATCTCCAAACATAGGAGGTTTCCCTTGACCGCTGTAAGGATGATAGGTCACACAGCATCTCAAGAGAAGCACTATACCCATAATAACAAGGATCCTTATTGTTGCAGTCATGTTTGCACAATAACGACTTCGGGATATTATCCGTTTAATTTTTTATTCACTAGTTATCACTGAAATTCTAACTCTTGAAAATTTCAATGAGATATCCTGATAAGCTGTAAAAGGTAATGTTACCGTGCAATAAAATTATAGGATACATTGCTAATACATAGAACATATAAACTTACCAAGTGCAAAGGCTCCAGTTCTTTGATCAACTTGTTCTTGATGTATTCTTCACTATATGGCATATTCAATTATGATTTAATTGACAAAAAAATCTGTTATATTAGGAAGTTTCCCATGTACAAATTTTTGAGTAAACTAACTACAGGTTTGCCACCGTGGCATAGAAAATTTGTTCCATAGATAACACATTGAGTAGTCAGTGTCTTCAGCCCGTAAATTCCAATACGGATAAGAACCCTGTAAGTATTAAAATAAAGAGTGATAGTGGAAAAATATATCGACATGAACAGTGAGGACGAGTCTTTCAGATTAAAACGTATAATATATATTATCTATACATGACGGTAGCAATAATCTCCTATGTATGATAAGCATATGCATGTATTAGAATCTCTTGCCAGTTGAACCAGAGATGAGTAGAGAAATTTGCTAATGCCCAGTGGACCGATTTTCTTGAAACCAATTTTACCTTTAATGATTTAGCCGGACACTTTTAACTTTAAAAATTTTGTTCTGTACTAACTGTTTGGTGGTGATTGGTAGTCTAATTAAAAGGTTTGTAAGTCAAATAGTTTTTCTGGAATATTAAAAACAAATTTTAGCGAGAAATTAGTCGGACATATTATATTTATTAACCGATTTTGTTTGATAAGGGGGTAAATCGGTGCGAAATCGTTTGATGGTTACGAATAACTAAGTTAAAAGTTTTGTATTCATTGATTTTGCCAAAAACCTTAAAAAACTATAAGCGCAATAGTGGTAAGGGTAGGTCACACGATGGCAATGAGTTGGCCGGACAACTATTAATTTTTTAAGTAAGAACGTTCCGTGAAGTCTTAATCGACGTAGAATCGTTTGGTGGTTACAAATAAACTAGTTAAAAGGTTTGGTGGTCATTAATTCTGCCCAAAAATGTAAAAAATGATTAGGGCAATGCCAGTGGCTTGCGAGATTGGGTGTGTTCCGAAATCAGGTTCAGCAACTCACAGTGACACCATTAATGCACTGCAGCTTTATCGAATTCTAGTGCAGTACTGTCAGTTACTGATACTCATTACGGAACACACGAAACGATTAGTACAGAAAAAAAATTGTTAAGTTAAAAGTATCCGGGTAACTTATTGGAGGTACCAATTTTATAATTTTTTTCGTCGTCGCGCCCCCTGAGTGGGAGGGACCTGGAACCAGTCCCACGTTTGTGATAGGTCGAACGCGTCGAACGTATACTGACTTTCAAAATTTATTCAAAACATAAAAATTGAGTAGTCGATAGAAACTGAATTGAAATTGTAAAATGTCGAAAATAAATTACGCTCAAACTGAAATATTAATAAATTAAGTGTTTGGAATATTAAAATAATTACTAAAATGAATAAAGCTTGATATTAACACTTAAAAACCAGTAATCCTAGCCAAGAATATTTAGAAGTACTGGAGGTTGCCTACGAGGAGGGGGTGGGGGAGCCCTTAAGGTAGTGCCCGAACTCGAAGCGCTCATTCCTCCTTGGGCCCGGTCTTCTAAACTGATCTCTTGTAAATACCCCCCTCCCCCCCGATTTCCAACCTTTCTTCTTTTTCTATATTTATTTTTTCATTACTCCTTTATTTCTTTATCTTTTATTCTTTATTTTCTTATTTATCTCTTTCCTTATTTCATCGCTACTTTTATAATTCTATTCCAGTGGCGGCTCGCGTATAGGCACTGTGGAACTGCAGCACCCCCTAGATCAAGCTCAAACTGTAACAATTTAGGTTAAAGTAAGTAAAAAATGTTTGATTTTGTGGTTTTAAGAAATTATCAAGTTTCTCAATAAATTTTGTTTTTTACACATGTTTATTTCCTTTTACACAATTTTAAAACAAAGGCTAAACATTTTCTGAAGCAGCATCCCCACTAATTTTAGATACGAGCAGCCGCTGTTCTACTCCTTACTTTTCTATTTCTTGTCTTCTTTATTTCTTTCATCCTTTCCGTCTTCTCGTTTCACTCTGTTCCCTCTCACTTTCCATTGTGCTTGTCTTACTCGTCCTATTCCTTTGGTTGGTTTGAGCATATTCATTCGAATAGTCATATAAGCGTAGTCACCTTGTTAGAGTAGGTACACGTATAGACCGTGGTATCAGGGGTTGCCCTTCCACCTCATCCGTTGAGCTTGCTCAGTGGGTCGGGCCCCAAGTTATAGCCGTAACAGGACTAATCAGAGTGTCTATCTCTCGCGTTTTTAGTATAATTTGTTCGCTTTGGTAAAAACGCTCCAAGATGTCGACCCTTGAGCAGTCGCATGGGTAATGATGCTCCTATGCCGGTTGAGAGATTGTGCAGGGTAGTTCATTGGCTCTGGGTAAAGTCCTGCCTGTGCTTGTACTTTTGGATTGGCTTCATTTGGGGTAGTGCGGGTGCTACATATTACCTGCTAATCTAAAGTCACCCTTTGTCGGAGACACTTACAAACCATTATGTACTTATATATAAGTATAGTTATTCACTACAAATATTAAACAGGTGATGTAATTGTCTCTGCGGCTATTAGGTGTACATACAACTAAGTTTTTAGCCTTTTTTTTTTACATAATTTAATGTAAATTTGCAAAAGAACGAATAAATAGTTAATCTTGAAAGTAATCCCCCTCGCTTTCTACACATTTTTGCCAGTTGATAGGCAATTGTCGAATTCCACTTCCGAAAAAAGATGGTTGTTTTGAGCCGATGAAATGGTCGATGCATTGATGGACTCTTGTTCTTCATTAAGCACCCACTTTTCATTACACGTTATTATTTTGTGCAGAAATTTTTTTTTTTTTCAAACCTGGATAGGAGGACCAGACCAGTGTCTTTTTTTGTTTCCTGGACTCAGAAACTCAGCAGTCCTCCTTCTGAACTCTCCCTAGTTTATGTAGGCGTTTAGAAACGGCTTTTTGGGTTACCTTAAATGCTTTTGCAAGTTCTGATTGTGTTTGACAAGGGTTTTCCTCCAACAGTTGTTCTAGTTCTTCAACTTCAACTTTTTTTGGATGTCCAAAGCGCCCTTCGTCTTCAAGATCGAAATTTCTAAACTTTTGGAACGACTTTTTGCAGGTACTATAGGATACTGCATCGTTTCTCAAAGCCGAACAAATCATTTTGTGTACCTATGCAGCATTTTTCCTTAGTTGGAATGCGAAAAGAAGGCAAAGCCTCAACTGCTACTATTCGAACGACATTGTATTTACTACTGGTTCTTGAGGCTGTACTTATCGGTAAGAGTGCCATCTGTTATAGAGCATTTCAAAGCCGAGGCTTGGTACTTTCAAACCACCATAAGGCGGCAAAACATTAAAGTTTGAATAGGTGCTATCGCCAACTAAAAATTAGGGCCGAGAACTTAGTTGTATACCTAATAATTTATTTGCATCTGTATTATCCTGAATCTTCCCAGAAATGCGTGAAACACCATCATTTTTTTTAGACTGTTCATTTCTATGTTTCCACCACAGTCAAGTTGAGAGCAGAATTACGTGTGGTGCATATCTATATATTATTAGTGAACTATAAGTATACATTCAATACATTTCAATTCGACTCCGAACATACTCCATGATCATGAAAATGGCCATGACAAAGCCTATAAAGTAAATCATTAGACAATAATAACGTTACGCGCAACTTCGAACCTCAATATACTGCACTATTTCATGTAGTAAGATCAAATTATAAGTTTTTAATAATTATTCTAAAACATACTCCATTCCCAATAAACTATAAAATACATAGTATACATATAGTCGAAAATAATAAGTTCCGTAAGAACATAGGAATGAAAAACACATGAATCATATGGCAATTAGGTGGCGAAGTACTTATTACTCTCATTACTTTACTTACAGTGTTCAAAGGTCAACGTCTCTGGCGACAAGAGTCGCCCATTATTATCTCTGTCGCATTTCGTTATCGAAAAGGGAGCGGAACAACCACATGTCATCTATAAACCTTGGTAAGTGTTTGTGGTGATGCCAATGAGTTGGTAATGTGAAAAGATATTCGTGTTTTGGCTGTTGTACGTGTAGTGGGTTGGTGGCGGAGGAAAGATTACAGGAGTGCGCTGGTGAGAGAACCAGGAACGCGAGTGTGTCGTCCAAAAATAGATAAATGGATGGCAAGTGTACTACCAGAGGTGGTGGTTCCAGTTGTAGTTGGAAAGATGTCTACTAATTAGCTACTTGACGTGCAATTGTAAAGGACAACGAGCATGGAAGTGCTCAAAACAACCCAGGAGATCGTTCACGAAGGCTGGCTCATAAAATCACCGCCCACAAAACTCTGGCGAGCGGTGGGTACTATGTTTCTGTTCAATCTATCAGAATGTGAAAGGATTTTTGGTTATTACTTTGAAAAAATGCCATTGTTTACGTTGACCCAGGTGGAGAACTGTCAGTGAATTTTTTAGTTTTCTTAGACTGTAAGGAGTATGGATACATTGTTCTTTATTCTAACCTGCATGTAATAATGAATGACTGGGCTTCATTGTTTTATCTTATGAAGTTTTTGGTTGATTATACAATATGTTGTGTGTGATATATGATTTCAATATATTATTGTTGATTTATTGTGGTTTGGAGTTTAATTCTTTTTAGTGCTGAGGTTGTTATGTGGTTTAAAGTTTCTTTGTTTATTGGATACAATAGATTGATTTTGATTCTAGAGATGGAGAAAGCGTTGGTTTGCACTACGGCACAGTGGGGAATTACCTGGACAGTATTTCCTGGAATATTACACAGATAGACGCTGTCGCAAGCTGAAAGGCCGCATAGACCTGGATCAATGCGAACAAGTAACTTTCACCTCCTCAGATTATGATAATCTTGCTGATATACGGTGTTAGTGATATATGACTGTTTTACTGTTCAACAGGTTGATGCAGGCTTGAGATTTGAAAATCGGAAGCAGAAATATCAGTTCATGTTTAATGTTAAGACACCTAAGAGAACATACTACCTTGCAGCAGAAAATGAGGCAGATATGAACAAATGGGTGGATGCAGTTTGTCAAGTTTGCAGCTTGAAGGCATACACACAAGACGAAGATGCACAGCGCCAGAGTATGTAGCGTGTGTGCATCTCTCATGATGGGTAACAATAATGGCCTATTCCTCCAATAGTGTTTCAGTTTGAATCGCAAGAGTCACCCCCGATCTCACCAACTAGTACAATATCAGGACCATACATCCCAATCAGTGAATGTATCTCTGGTCGACGTTTGAATGACACAAGTTCGCTTAGTTCAACTTTGGGCCATGGTCCAGAGCACTACGATGCTCCAAGAAGATTAGCACCTTCACCTCCAAGATCGCCAACCACAACGGATGCTGAGAGCTTTACCGATGACGAGTGGACAACACCAGTACCTAGTGTTAATTGGGACACCTTTCCTTCTAGTGGTATATATTCATAGTTAAACAATGCGTCTCCATCAAACAATTACAGCATTAAAAAGGGAATCTGAAAATATGTACCAGGTGAGACCAGACAAGCACACAGTTCATGCGACACGGAAATCGGTTCCTGGAGCGTGAGAAAGCGCTTTGGTAAACTCCGTATTGTCGACTCAGTGACTCCTCCAGCGGTAGAGAAGTTGCCAGTACCGCCAAGGCCTCCTAAACCACCACACATGCTGCCAGAGAATCCTGGACACAACTACCTAAACTTGGATGGTGCTACAGAGAGTTCCAAGCCAACTACTCCAGCAACACCAGCACCTTCTACACCAGCAACTGCTATAATAACGGATGAAACGTATGATTTTCCAAGATCTCATCAGCCTGGAGGAGCTGCCGATACGAGTACAGTAGGACGACCTCCCAGACATTGTTATTCGAACGCTGCACCCTCGAACGTAGATGATAACAGAGTATTTCGATACGACTTTCATGACGACGAACCATCGAGTCCACGTTCAGAAAGCTCTATGACGGCTACTTATTCAAATTTACCAAGTCCACAAATGAGGGACAGCACGACCTCGATACCGACCACGATGGCTCCCCCACCGCCTGTCGTCTACAGACAATTAAAGCCAGGAAGAAAGACCAGCGATTCAACGTCAGTTATTAGTAACGAACCATCTCCTGGGCCAGTTCTATCCGTACCAGATATAAGTTCGACCGAACATTCGCCAGCTGAACCACCTAGTATTAATAGGAAGCTCAAACCACCTCTTAACAAGTCTCCTTTAGAAGGTAAATTCCTTAAATACAAATAACCAAAATGTCAATACTTCCTCTAAATTTTCTTAATGATTCATAAAAATATGTATGCACCTGCTATTACTAGGACCCCTGCAACTAGCTTCTCCACCTGGGAGAGGACGAATGCGTGCAGCTCCAAGTCCTACACCACCATCTCACAGTCACACGGGACGCCATCAATCAACGTCGGATGAGGATAACAATGCTCTGGAAGATAAAGAAGAGGCGAGTATATAAAAAAAATGTATAACCTATCAGTTCTTTCTCGCTTACTCATTCCCAGTCCCATGTTATAAAGATCAGTAAAGCACCAAGGTTGATCGATATTTATAAAATTATGCGACAAAAGGAACACAAAGTTTCTTTAATATTATTTTGACAAATATTCTTTCCCACTTAACACAACAGTTCAATATATTGATTCATATACTCTTAAAGTCTTTACAAAATGTATACAGAAACTTCTGGCGTAGCATCTGTTATCATTTTTATATTTCATGCAGTTCTACTACTACCAAGAACATAATAACTTTATCCCGGCTTCATCGAATCGCCGTCTGGTTGTTCTTCAATACTTGGACCTGGATCTTGAGGCCACGGAAAGTTTTGCTTCCTCAAGTTTACCGGCTGCTCAATCGCCACCGAACACAACCGTCTACAAGACTGTCGACTTCCTCAAAACGGAGGCCTTCAACAGAACGCGACAGCGTGTCGAGGAGGAGAGAAAACAATGCACTGATGAGTTGACTTAGCCCGAATTGCGCTGGAGTACTTACGTCGCCATCGGCAGGTTTGATCGTATTTCCCAGCAACTTTAACGAAGTGGCCCGAATAGCTAATTACGATTATTTCTCCCTTTACGTTTTTTTAGTTATTTTTTTTAAACAACATATGTACATATGTTTTTATTCGATCTGCTGAGTGGTAATATCGGCAAGATTTAACGAGAGGACGATCGGCATATTGAATAGCAATACCTTAACGGACCAAAAATGTAATGTTAAAGTTAACGATAATCGGACGGGTGATAAGACAAAGAAGAATCGTCGTATCTTGAAATTTGTATTCTTTTACAAAATAGACAAGAACAAATAATGATCCTGGCAGCATAAAAAATTACTTCTACCCGTTTTGCATTTAATTAACGTACAAGAGGTCGAGTGGGGAGGATAACTTCAATTTTTTCAACTGTCTTCTTGTCTTTGTTTTATTGACAAACGACTGTGCAACGAATTACAATTTTGAATGGCCATCTAAGGCACTAATCGAGTCTTTTATTAGGATGCACATTGCTTCTAGGTATTAGACAAAATATATAGTATAATATATTGTAAACGTGCCTACACGTATTTTATATAATTAACGATTATTCTCATAAAAGAACGAAGAGAGGTGGGTGGACGCACACTGACGATAAGTGCTAACGCCAATATGCGATATTTTTGTCGTGATGGTCAAAGCTCCCGTTAGTGACGCGATTGAAATGCAACGTACAAAGAGTATTTTTATATATCAAGATGGCATTATCGTTCTCCATTTGTATATTGTGAGGTGGGGAGATAGCGTTTGCGTTCTTTGAACTCTCCTTCGGTGCACAATTCTGTTGTCAGTATTCCTTTGATTTTCTTTGTCATTGCGATTGAGGAAACTAAAAATTGCGCAAAAGAAATTTTATTAATTCCAAGAGTTTCGTGGCTGTAGGAAACCACGTTTCTGCTTTTAAATGGAACATTCAAAATGTCAAGCCGTCTAGTACTGAATTCTTTCTAACAGTATTCTGAGTTTTGGAATTTTAACAAAATTATAGTAAGTCAGCAAACGAGTTATTGTAATACACGATAAATCGGAGATCACCAACTTATCCTTTAAAAGTGGATTTTTAATTAGGAATTCATTTTTTTAAGGATAAACATAGATAATAGATACTGATGTCACATCTTGTATCAATAGAGAAATAATAAATTGTGGCGCGCTAAGGAATATGAACGAGATAAAATTTGTAGAGTTTTAATAATGGAATATACACGCGTACGACATATATAAAGGGTGAAGCATTCAAATCGAGACTGTCAAATAACTTAAGAACAAGGTCCTATATGAAAAAAATTTTGAGAAAAAAGTTGTATGGGGTTTAAGGGGCCAATAGAATGGCCTATTTCAATTAAAACCCTCCATTAATAAAATTAATGTAGGCCATTCTTCGCTCCCTTAAACCCAAACAACTTTTGTTTCAAACATTTTTTCATATAAGACCTCGTTCTTAAGCTATTTGTGTTAAGTCTCGGTTTAAATGCTTCACCCTGGATATATATATATACACACACACACACATATATATACACACAATTTTATTTTTATAATAGCAATATTCTAGGAATCTTTTACGATTAGGATTTTATTCCGTTGATATTCGGTCGATGTAGCGATAAGTTATAAAGAAAGGAAGATAAAATGAAATAGTTCTAATTCAACTAATTATGCAACGATAACTTTATTTAATGTTATATAGATCGTTTGAGAATCTTTCCTTTTTTCTCTCAATATTTCTTGCTCACTGTTACACCATTCAAAAAAAAATCCGTCTTCTGTTATATATTTTTGACTCGTAAACGAAGAATTCACGGTTAAGCTTTTGCTTATATTTATGTTGATGACACCGAATTATCGTGATAGGTATGATGCTCACACGTTAGAGGATTTATAGTTTAGAATAAATTTAAAAAAATGATTGGAAAGAATTAAATTTAAAAGAGAAAGTTTAAAGAGCCACAATTTTCTACACCACATAACACGCGCGCACGTAAACGCACACGAGAAGAATATCCGTATACTTGTTGAAAACGTCGATATCGGCGTCATTCAGAGTATGAGAACGTCGACAATTTTTTTTATAATTAAAATCAATTATCCAAAAAGAAATCGTGTAATACCTACACGCTGAAATACATGCTATTATCCCACCAATGTTTCAAAGGCTAATAAATAATACATATGATAATAGGGATGTTAAAATGACGACCTAGTGTTGGTCCGCGGCACAATCGTGAAAGAGAATGACGAATTATTAAAAAAATATATATATACATATGTATAGATTTAGGGCTCTCTCAGTTTTTAATGCCTAATTGGCAAACATGTCTATAAGCGAGAAACACATATCCGCAATATCGTTAGGAATTAACGTCGCGACGACCGTTAATAATAATATTAATAGTAATAATAATAATAATAATTCATAACTCGTGATCTCCTTACCTCGCTGCATTGCTTCAATAGTATCCATGAAGCTCCAAATTTGGGTAAATTGCCGTTTGCAAATTAATCTATGGTATTCACGACTGTAAGCTCCGACACAACAACTTTAACGGGACACATTGTTTCTTAAGGCTGAAACAGTATACGATTTCGACCTTTAGGTAATATATTTATATGCACAATATACCTGAGTAGGTCGGAGATCATCGAGAGAATTAACGATAGACGTTGAGGAACGTCGCGACGCAATCTTTCTGACCTTACTTAATGTACTTCGTCGATAAATAAAGAGGAACGTTTATATCACGTGACTTATTAATTTATTTTACCTTCCATGTTGTTCGACCATTTTTTCCTCTGTTTCCTGTTTGCCCTTGCATGGGAACTTCCGGTGTAGGCGATAGGTAAATACACAAGATTATTTTATTTGAACATGATCGGTTATTATTCATCGTCGAAAAATTGCACGTACGTACCTTGCAACTTACAGCGTAATAACTATGATACAAAAGACACTAATCGTAAATCGTACAATTAATAATCGAATGGTCATTATAGTTTGGATGACAATTGGCGCTAATTATAATTATAGGGAGGGTATCTGTGAGTGTTATATGTAATTGTATATTTCGTTTGTATACGCGCGAGTGAAACAGTAGGAGTAGGAGGGTGAAAGGACGCTGACAATTACATATAAAGTTCAGTGAAAGGGAATAGAGGTCAGAGGTCGCGAAGATAGGAAAAAGTTGTCCTAAGGACGTGAAACATTTAAGAAAATAAATGTTTAAAAATTCAGTCGTTCGTAATGCAGTTATCTTTAGGTCACGCTCTTCGCGACAGGTGGCAGGCGCGGCGTTACCGCCACATTTCGCGCGATAACTAATTATATTTATAGAATAACTATATATTGTATATATATTTATATATAATATATCTCGTTATATATTTAAATATTTTTACGGTAAGTCCCGACGAGTCGGATGGATCGTCGTTGCGCGCGCACGCATCGACGCCATGTTTTTCCTTTTCGCGCGTGAACATCCCCTGGAAATTGTCTATATCTTTTTACTAGGATTTCATTGCCCGAAATTCCTGCAGGACATTGCGCCGTGGTATGTGCACGCGTCTTATCACACAATGCATGTGTGCTATATTTTAATACTCATTTCAAATGAAACGCGAAGCAAGTGAGCATGCGTACTTGCAGATTTTTCAAATTCTCGAGTTTACAAGAAAAATCTGCAGGTTCTAATGGCCGGATTCTCGTTATCGCGTTCATTTTACAACCACGTACGACATTCAATAACTGTTTAGGACTTTAGAACAATCGTTAAATTATGGCTTGGAACCGATCGGAGGAGATATATGTATATATAAACTTTTATTATTTGCGCATGCGCACGCGTATATGAGGAGTGCACTTTATGTAGTAAACTCTCATAAATTTCGATATTACTATTATATTACTTTTGGCAGGAATGTCGTAACTATAATAGTCATTGTGACGCGGCTGACTATGAAACATGATTACCGATTTTCCCTTACGATAAAGAAAAGAAAAAAGTAAAACTAAACTTGAAAGATCATGCATCAGTGAATGCATAGATGTTATTTGTAATTAAACAGTTTTTTTTTTACGAGACTGGAGCACTTGTCACTTGTCAAGTAATTCGGATTCCACGTCTACCTCTGCATACTTATATTTTATTTTATATTGCTCTTCAACGCTAGGACTTCATGCTCGATTGACTCGTAAAATAAAAAAGGTAACGAAGACCACTCGTAATATCGCAGTCTCATTTTATTAGTGAAATATCAGAAAAAATTAAAAGAAAGTTCTATCTATGTCGAAAGGAAGAACAGCCTTCACGTTCTCGTCCGACGCGCGCAACGACTCAATATTCATATTTCATTGTGTAATGCATTTTTATCATTTTTAATTTGCAAAGGCATAGAAACAATTATTATAGGAAGGACGTCGTTTATGGAAATCACTTAAGTTTACGGTAATCATAATAATAGATATTCAATATAATGTATAGTAAATGTTACTCAATTGTATATACAATATGTAGCACCATACACATGGACCAAGATGGAATTTTCACTTTTGCAATGCATTTGAAAGGATTTACAGATTTCAACAACTGGCGTTAAGCGTACCCTAATAAGAATAAGGAGAACGAAAAATGAAAAAGAAAATCTACATTTCTATATACACAGACTTGTCGTGCGACAGTATGAATTTTTAAAGGAAATATGGTTTTCAATCCGTGAGCACTCTCTTATCTTGAGACACACAGTTATTATTTAAGCGAACAGAAAAAGAATAGTCCATTCTCATTAAGCGTTCAGAAGCGACTGACAATTTAACTAACACTTTCTTCCTTGTTTTTATAACGCTTTAATCGGTACATTGCGCAGTTGCCAATACGCAATCCCACGTGGTCCAAGTGTACAGATTCTCAAATGGAAGGAATACAGTCTATCTTACAAGCCGAATATGGTTGTGGTGCGATAATGTAGTACAGTGTACGTGAGGCGCTAATGCATCATTAGGATTTACAGAATATCGCCGATGATGATGAGAATAATAATAATAATAATTAATGATCATCGTATAATTATTATATTCGTTATTACAAACTAGAAACAATTCTTAATGACTTTGTGAGTAGCTTTGTAATTAGGCATTTGAGCAGTATCTAGCCACGAAAAGAACTTAAGAATAGTTGTTCCATTGATCACACGATCAATTAATGTAAAAACCTATAGCGGACACGTTTAATCTCTTCTGGTAGCACGTCTTTTGTATTTTGCATATGTCTTATAAATTTCTCTCTATAGCCACTTTATGTCATACTGCTTTTTATATTCTCTGGACGCAGTCCGATATCCGTTTGTGAATTAGCGAACTGTGATGTTGAAATTTCTCCTTTGTACTCTCGATTACACTCACGTCGTTCAATTTTCTTACTAATCCTTCGTCCTCCAATTAGTTTAAATGTTAATAGCTCAATCAAGAGGTGCGCGTCGAAGGCAGATTCCAAAATACGCGGGGAATCCAGCCCCGAGCGTTTAGACGTGTTAATATAATAAAAGAAAAAAATGAGCGGGAAAAATAATAAGATTAAAGAAATTAACGGAATTTTATTCTGAATGAATCGGAGGTAAAATAATAAGAAAGAAACCGTCGTGATGCTCGATTAAAATTAAGTAATTAATTTCGACAAGGATAATTCGCAAAATGGTTTCAATCAACTTCTCACTTATGCTTCAGAAATTAAAATGGGAAAAAAATAATTTGAGAAAAGAAGAAAAAAGTCACTGGTATGCCGAATCGACGGGTTCGTTGTTGGATTATCTACTAACTTATTTTTCTTTCGCCCAGAGGAATTGGCCATTTCCGTTTAATAACTACGCGCATCTACAGCTTGTTGATTACTTGTTTGTAAAAGTATTAAATACACGTCGTAGTTTATTTAATTAGAAACATGAAAAAAATGTCTAAGCGCTACGCTCTTTCTTTGCTTCTGGAATTGTAAATTTTTTTTTTTTTTCTTTGTTTATTACCACGCTGACTTAGAGACTACCTACGTAAGATATTTTCTTTGAATCGTCTCGATCTTGTCTAGCCCGGAAATCCACGTTTCTTTTAGGCCGCTGTAGCGACCCGGAAACGCGCCGGACGCGTTCACAACGACAGATTCCACATGGAAAATGTCAAAAAATTGTATTAATCATATACCATCTTATAACGACACCCTTTTGCCTGAAGTCATTTTGTTCTTTCTCTCTTTTGTTTTTTTTAATCTCTCGAATCACGCAGTAACTTTTCGTGACGATTGTTCACACCAGCCAGACTCCATCTTTCACACATTAAACTATGTTTACAGTAGAAACACACGAGTACCTTATTTATAACCTCCACAGACCATTTCAAATTCTTCATTAGAATAAGATAGTCATCGTTAATGTTAACACGTTCCACGTGATGGGACCGAGTGGTCATCACGAACCTTGAACCCCGTGGCCACCTGATCAATAATAAAATGAAAAACATGAAAATTGCTCATGTTCTGTAATTAGTGCACTGCTTTTGTCCTATTGTTAATAACGAGCAATAAGAATATCTCGTTTTAGAATATTGACCATTTATAGGTTACATCATCGGGGCTAAAGGTTGACAATCAATAAATATTGACTTTAAAATTGTGAGATACTTAACGGATCCTAAGTTTTATCATCAACATCGCCAACTATAGTAAATACTCATTAGAATCTTTGTTACAATCAGTCCACTTGTCTAGTTACTTAACAGTCGATCTCATTTCGTACGATTCCTCACTGGCTATGGAGCCGTCCACTGGGTGGCTTCACCTGACTATTTCCAACCTTAGGAATAGCGCCGATAATCTTGACACGATTCTGCTGTCGGTTGTCACAGAATTGCGGCGGCGGAGCGAACACAAGCTCATCTGCATTATTGCCCCCGGAAGATGGTCCAGCATTGAATTCGGGTGGCGGTGGCACGAAGAGATCGTTGTTCTGTTCCTCAGCGTCAGCTTCTATAGGTGGTGGCAGCTGAGCCAGACTTACAGCGTGTCTCGTCAACATCCCGCTGCTATAATTCATTCTCTTAGGATTATTCTCCTTGTCGGTAGGAGTGGCTACCACCGGCTGATGAGGATTATTCTCGTTGCGGGTGTCGTCAAAGCCCGTTGGCGGGCCAACAGGTACGTCCTGATCGGAGCTGACGCCGCTCGAGCTGTTGTCGCCATCCTCCACGAGTTGCTGGGTCTGTTTCAACAGAAAGTCATTAGGATGGCTCTTAGAGGACTTAAGTTGTGTCCTGACCTTTTGGATTTCCTCTGCGCTGAAGGAGTGCGGCAACGAGCTGCTTCCTGACGAGCTACCCGAGGTGTTCGAGTTCCCAGATGTTTCCTTCGCAGATTCGAGCTTCTCTCGCGCTGCAGCCTTCTCCAGTTCTTTGGCTATCTCGGATTCGCCATCGGTCTCGTCGTTCTCTGATTCCGAAAGGCTGTAATCGGGTTCCGGTATCGGCGGTGCTGATAGATTCGTCGCCGAGGAACTCGAGGTCATCCCTTTCTTCTTGCGTTCTCTCATACCGGCGGTACTGTGACTTCTGTTCGTCTTGAGCGGTTGAGCGTATTGATTGTTGGTCGATTGATTATTGTTGTTGTTATTATTGTTATTATTGCCCGACTGTTGACCAGTCGTCTTGGACGTGGTACTATTTGGCGCGCGAAGACTATGCGACTTGCGCACATGTGAGCGATTCGAATGAGCTGGCAGACTTCGTGATCTGTAGCCAACGGTCTTCATATCCTCTGGCGAAGCGTACAACTTTGCGCTGTTAGAAGGTCGGAAACTGGACATGACTCCGTATCCGGATTCCGCTGAGGTTGCAGCAGCGAGTTCTAGAATGTAAGAAGAAAGGATTAACATGCTTGTCAAGATTTTCTAGGACTATAGAGAGACATTTCAATAAGTACTAGTGGTACCTTTGACTTGTTGTATATGAGCCATGTTGTCGTAGACAGAGGCAGGTGTAACTACATCCGGTGCGTTGGCACCTACGTTGACCTTGATGACTTGACCTACTGGCGGAGGTGGCGGAGGATGGTTAGGAGGCGGTAAAGCGTTCCTGTTGGTCAAGGCATTTACATCTTCCTGACTCCTGTGACCCTTTGGCACCAGAACTGAAGATTGTACTTGAATATTAAGATCCGGGGTGCTATGGAAGTCGCGATGAAGATCCGACCCGCCGCCAAGACCACCAAAGAAGCGGACTCGTGAATTCGACTAAAATATGGTTTAACGGATCAGATTAGTCGAGAGAACTCTGCAGATTAATTATATTGTTAATTAATGGCAATTAATAGTTCAATCGTTATGCATTCATATTTTATGGCTGACCGTTTGACGAAAGCTGCGAGTCAAATAATATCCTCTGGAGAAGAGTTAATAGACAACTACAAAAGCATCAACGTGGGCAAATATAAAGCAACATCACTTCGTTAGGTAAGGAGCTAGTCACCTGAGGTCATGCAAGTATCAGAGGTTATAGACAAAGTATTTTCAATCAGTAATATAAGTGGTCCTCATCGTCCCGTCCGCGCCCAGATCGTGCCCTGTGGTAGGCTCGAGTTTTGCGCGCGTACTACAACAGACATGCAAAACAGGCACTTTTACCCTAGGCATGCATCGGAAATTGAGGGAATAATTTTTTCATCAAGATATCTCCAGAATAGATTAACCACAATACAAGCCCATCACTGACTCTACACTGGATACTGGTTATACTATCTTAATACCCATTATTGATTAGATCCTTCAAGTAGTGAACTTACGCAATACTAAATGTACTAGGTTCAAACGTTAGTATCAAGAGATCAAAGGGATGATTGAGCTACGATCACATTCCAGACATCTTAATAAGATAATGCTTATCGATCTTGTGTTACTTGGATCTTACTTTGCCCTTTCGTTTCATTTCAGCAACACTTGCGTACACTCGGCCGGTTTTCGCAGGTGATGATGGATGCGATTTCGTGGCCTGACCAGTTTGAAAGTGAGAGCTCATCATCGAGGAGCCATACTGTCCACTGGCACTGCCTTGTTGTCTCTGAAATAGTTCCTGAAAGGAGGGGCGTGCCTGAATTTTGGACAGTGATTCCACTTCCTGTTCCAACGTACGCAAAGAACACCAAACTTACCTCTAGTTCTGCTGCTGTTATTCTGCTCGAGGTTGGTCTTGACCTGATACTTGCTGTTCTCGGTTGAACGGGTGTGTTCTGTCCGGTATTGGGTAAGGTAGACGGTTGCTGAGGAAGATGAATAGACTCTGCACTGCTAGATTTCGCTCCGGTCGACGTTATTTCGTCCCTATCATCTTTCTCGCCACCTCCTTCTGCAAGTTGCCCCATCAGAGATTAGTAAAGCGTACTTAGAAGTTGAATTAAAAATCAATTCTTTTTGACATACCTAATCCAGCCACCATAGATCTTGCTCTAGCTCTTCCAACACTCAAGGTTGTCTTAGGATCCCTTCGGGGTGGCATCGGAGCTGGTGATCTACCAAGGGTACCACCAATGGTTACGTTATTGTTACCCTTGCGTGGTAGCGTCGCATACTGCCTCTGAATCGGCTGACTAGTCGGCAAAGCTGCTGCCGATTGCGAACTGGGTAGACTGATAACAGGTGATACCACAGTCATCCTTACGAGCTCGCCTGACTTTCTAATCAAGTCCACCACGTGCTCGTGAGACGCTGTAGTGACATCTTCTCCGTTGATCTTAATTACAAAAAACAATTAATAATAAAATTAAGCAAAACAAACCTCATGGAACAGTCATAAATTTAATATAAGATTTTACCTGTATCAAGAAGTCTCCTTTTCTAAGACCCGCCAGGTCGGCAACACCACCCTGATCGACATCATCCAGGTACTGCAAAGCAGGATACCTGGCGGAAGGTGTTAACTCCATCAATGGTGAGGTCGCCTTGGCACCTCTTAGCACGAAACCAAAACCCTTTCGTGATCTATGTAATACAACGGTGCGTGGTTCTGAAGTGACCCTGAAAAAATAAAAATAATTTCAGAAGCTTAAACAATAAGAGTCACCTCTTCGCCTACGTAAAAAATGTCAAGATCATCATTCTCACGGTTTCTTTAATCGTGGCGCAGTGGCAAAATACTTGTGCTGTGATTCTCTGCGTCCCAGTACGCGATTTCGCCCTTCCCTGGATGTCTGTGACCCGAGTGGTATATTTGTATGTCGAAGTCTGACCTCCTGGACGCAGTGAGCTGGAAAGAGACCAGTACCCTGACCTCGCAAAACGCCTTCCAGGAGTCCGCAGTCCGTAGCGCCGGTTACTGTTTCAAATGAATACAAATGAAAGAGCAGGTAGATGGAAAGAATTTCAAAAATTTTGTTATGAGAAAATATTGAACGAAATACAAAAGTGGGTACCTTCCAAAATGTCGCCTTGGTTAATGGTCAGGTGGCCAGGTATACCGCTATTGTATCCTTCGACGCAGACTACTGTCGTCCCAGGAATACATAGAGAATTTGTTGTATCTGATTGTGAAGTTCCCACGCCGGAACTGTCACTGATCACGTCGGAAGCCGTGTCGCCAAGACTTTTGTCTGAAAGTGAAATATATGTCTTCTTCGTGCCACTCATATTCGAGTTTTCGCTTTTGAGGTTGTTACAATGAAAAAGCTATATGCAGAATTCCCTAAATGAGATGAGACGTGTCGCAAAAAATTTTTCTTTAGGAACAAAACTGATGATTTTCGAGTAACAATATAAAAGAAATGACAAATGCAATCGCGATCTAATTAATAAATGTATTTATTTTATAATAAAGACATGCCATCGTTGTGCGAATATGCCATGGTAATTCGGAAAAAAAAAATTTCACTTCATATGGATTTACCTTTAACATGGACGTTCGAGACGCTGGAGACCATTTTAAAAAGAAAATAATAAATATAGAAATAATAGAAATTTTATAAATATATCCCACGGATGAGACATCGAACAAACATGCATATCGTCTAGATATGAATAGAAGAATATATATATATATATATATATTTTTGTTTCCCCTCGTTTTCATTACATTTTTGGTGGTGATGGCTGGACACGTTACGTCAAAACGAATCCCGTGATTCCTTTCTTCGTCCTTTTTTTCAGCTTTCAAATCTTCCGGATGAATCTTCGATCGAGCCTTTTTTTTCATAATTATGATATATATATACGCACGTATACACTTATATACGCATACGAGTGACCCAACGTGTAACAGGTATCTTCGTGCGGTAATATTCGACGAATGACGTCACGAGTAGTTGACGTATTGGGCACGGATAATTTGATTAAAAAAAAAATATATAAAAAAACGTAGAGAACTTGTACCTGTGACGATGCTCGCCGAATCCTCCCCCGAGGGTTGGTTGCTACCCTCGGACAGGCTGGAACTAGCTGAGCTGAAGGGTGCAAGACTCCTGCTGCTCGGCGACGGCGACGGCGGCATCTCCATCGTCCTGTGTATGTCCAGTCGATGCTGAAGCTCGATCCGATGCTCTTGCAACCTCGTGAGACCCTCTATTCTTAGGTTCTGATAGTGGTCCGAGGTAGGGAATCTTCAAAATGTTTTTTTTTCTTTTTTTTTCGTTCTCTCTGAGTGATCGTTCCGCATGAATTGCGCTTCGCGTGAGCGCCCGGTTATTTTCCGCGCTTAAGAACGTTACACGAAAGCCCGAAATAGTATCGCGATAAGAAATATTAAAAAAAAAAGAATCAAAATTAATTTAATCAATAAAAAAAATAGTCGATCGACAACAAATATGAGGTACAGACTCGACCGGGCTCTTAATCGCAAAGACAATCTCGATGCTTACCTAGCATTGGAATCGCGAAGCGCATTTGGATTCTGATAATCGGACGGTAGCCGATTCAGCGTGTTAAGCTGTTCTGTTCTCGTAAGGGTTCCTAGATTCGGCTGATCCTGATGTATTCTCGTGAGGGTTCCTATGTGCTGCTGGGACGGTATTCGCTGGAGCGTTCCGCAGTCGTTCCTGCTCTGTTCCATGGACGGCACTCTGTTCAGACTACTGTGATGAGACTCGGTCCGCATTATGTTAGCGTACTGCTCGGTACTCGGCATCCTGCTCAGGGTTCCCGTAGGATGATACTGTTGTTCGGCAGAGCTAACTCTACTCAGGGTACCAGTTGTGTATTGTTCCGTCGTGGTGGTAACTCTAGTCAAGGTACCACCAGAGTTTGTATATTTTTCAGATGATGGTACTCTACTCAGAGTACCCGTCACCGGATATTGCTCTGCAGACGGAACTCTGGTCAGCGTTGGATACTGTTCCGTCGACGGGATCCTGGTCAGTGTTGCTGTGCTGTATTGTTCTGCAGATACGGTTCTCGTCAGTGTACCCGTTGTTCCCGTGGCGATGTGCTGTTCTGTGGACGGTATTCTGGTGAGGGTTCCCAGATTGCTGGCTGAACAGCTTGTGGTCATACCACCAAACGCCATTGAACGTCGTTTCGGGTTGTAGCGTGGTGGGCCTTTAAAAGGTACTGAAAATCGAGGTTGCAAGGTTAAGTAAAGAAAAGATTACTTAGCCTTACAAAGATATGTTTCTTGCTTGGACATTCTTTACGGGTTAATTATTTTTTTTTAGACAAAAAAATTGTTATGTGCCTCTGATAAATCGTGTGGCTTGGTAAAACCTGGATCCATGGTAAAAATGTTCCTTTTTTCTTTTTCAATGAATCTCGGTTACTTCCTTTTCGTTTCTAACGTTATTGGGATTTTAAGCAGGTTACGCAAGCCATCTTTGTCACATAATCGCGCGTGTATACAATGTTAACAGAAAACGTGTGGTGTGATAATTAATAGCTGGTGTTTTGGTTTGTTGTATAGAAGCGGGTGAAGCACACTCAATTAAATGTCGTTGTATCTGTTTCGTACGATACAATGGCGTCCTGGCGCAGTTTACGCACTTGCGCCTCGCAGTCTTAATTACTTGACGCAAGTACTTTGTACATACGATTATGTATACAGTATATAAATATTTATGCACAAAGTTTCCTTCGAGGAAGAGTCTTTTTACATGCGGTCCATCGACCATAGATATGACTATCTCGTTTGGTAGATACATTTTTCTGGTATGCTTTATCAAATAAGAATGTTCTTTTTTTTTCTCGAGTCGATGGACCGCGACAGTCGTGTTAAGAAATCATAGACTTCGTCAGTATCTACCAATGATCTAATTTACATGTTGTAGCAACGCTAGTCGAGAATCTCCACAAAAAACAATCATCAGTAAATAGTTGATAGGAGAGAGACGTGAAATGATAATTGAAGACACGAGACGAATGACCGATTGGATAGAAAAGAAAAAGAAAAAATGAATGAAAAGAAGGAAAAAAATCATATTTTTGTACAAAAAAACAAAATTTACTCGACGTACAACCATCACCACCAAAAATTCTCACACACCAATTGTAATATATATATGTATATAGTATATAACGTAGTATCTTTATACTGTACCGGTAGTAAGATCGATACCGATTCATTGTTCTTTTTTTTTTTAATTCATACGAAAAAAATCAATCCATTTCTACTACCTTCCTCTAGGAGCATTTCCAAATGATTACAATATCTCTATTCTCCGACCAACTCTATTTCTTTATAGAAATGCGTGCTACGTGCTCATGCCAAGCTTATTAAGCAAGCGACAAAAAACATCATCCTCTGTCATAATCCTTCCGGAAGCCGAGAAATGATATTATTAATAGAATAATATATTAATATAACGCATAAACATTTTGGCCTTGATTATTCTCGAACTATGCGGCAAAGTACTTTTCCATGCTGAGACCATATAGGTGCGCTTTGATCATGGCGTCGCGACGCTTATCAAATTGACATTAATTACTAGAATTCGTTATTGTTTGCCAAATAATACCAGGACGGGGATTAAAGCTCGTTAGAATAGTTACAGTTAATTATCAGTGTTATCAAACGAACCAAAACCAACGTTTCATGTTTGCTCGTTACTAATATTCTTATTTTCCAAGTTAATTTATATCAACAAATGAAAATTCGATTTAAAGCGAAATGTTTGTAATCGACCATATTCCGGATTCATTGATACAATTTTAAATCGTGGGATCAAGAGCGCATGCGCTTAAAGATTTAAAGAGTATTCCAGGAAGAAGAGGACGATCAGCGATCCTGATTCGCATCATCAAGGAAGAGTCAATGCCTCGATCAGTCAACAGTCATTCTTAACTCATGCGAGTACTTCTAGCTCGTATCTCAATGTCACTCACCGACTTCCTCGGGCTGGTAGTTCTTGATGACCTCAGCGAGGTCCATGTTACCAGCGATCACTGCGACCTGGTAGGGAGTCTGATTCGCATAGTTGAGACTGTCCTTCTGAGCTCCCCTGAAGAGTAGCTGACGAATGCACGAAGAGTCTATATTGTTTACCGCGCATACGTGGAGAGGCGTGTTTCCGGAAGCGTTGCGAGCATTCATGTCGGCACCGTAGAAGAGAAGATGATCAAGGTGCTGGACCAGGTTGTTTCGACAGGCCTACGAGAAAGGAGATAGGAAGGTGAGAATGTACAATTTTGAGATTAAAGATTTAACAAAAGTTTAAATACCTGATGAACTTCCTGCCATCCTTGAAGATCCTGAGCACCGATGGTAGCATGATCATGCAAAAGTGTCTCGCAGAGCATCGGATCCGTCTTGTATGTGACACTGTAGTACAAAGGCGTGAGTCCCTTTGTGTCCTTGTAATTGGGACTAGCACCAAGTTCAAGGAGCGTTTTCACAGCCTCTAGACTGTTCCTCTCGACAGCCCGATGCATTGCAGTCAGCCCTTCCTTTGTTCGATAATCAAGAAGCGCGCCGCCGTTCACCAGAGCGATGATTACCTTTGAAGGTTTCTTCAGAGTGGTAGCAAGGGTTAGGGGAGTTTCTATTGAAAATAATAAGAAAAATTAGTTGGGACATTGTCGCCAACATAAGAGCTAACTAGTGATAACTAATAAAGTGCCGCAAGATCCTCTCACGGCTTGAATAAAGGAACTTGGTCGTGTGAACGAGCCTTAATCTTTTCAGGGATTATTACAGGGCCCGACGAGATGGGGCCCCTTCGGGTTTTTGAGTTAATCGCGCGACGAAATCAGGCTGGGTTATTATATTAGACGATCCTTCGGGCGTGTTCTCATGAAATCGTACCCCAGGGGCACGAAGAGCCACATCAGGTTTTACTGGCCGTCTAACGACCACAGGTTATAGGGTGTTTAAAGGAAAGTACGTCAGCCAATGATCTATCTGATTTTTCTCTCACTCACCGCCCGTTTCCTGGCAATGAAAGTTCGGATCCAATCCCTTGCTGCACATCTTTGCAATTTTCTCGACTTGACTGTTCGCCACGTAATCCAGGAGTCTTCGCAGATTCGTACGTGTGTGCATCGCCTTTAGCTGCTTCTCATCTAAGTGTAGCATCTTGTAAACTCGCCTTTTGTACTTCAGCTGTGTTTACGACAAAGCAAAAAGATTCGTTAGTTTTAATGTCACTCAAATTCTTTTCGATTTCACTTAAAAAAGAAGACAAATAAAATATAATAATAAAATGACGCAATCAGCCGCCGTCGGCCGTGTATATCGTTTCATTAATCAATTTAAATTTATCAAATATTTACAATTTCTCATTAAAAATCATAACCCTGTACCAAAGTATCAGACAAAGCAAATTTAAGAAGATCCTGATCGAATTTCTTGAAAAGATATATAGTATATAACACAATCTCTAAATCAAGATCTCTTCTGGGAATTGTATCGAAAGAAAAAAGGGAATCAATTCTCTTTCAAACCCTACCGAAAGACCATTACTCTCAATATCGCTGACTTCTAACAATTTTTTATCCCTCGACTCCAATCCAATAAATAATCGAATTCGATATCGCCGATCGCATCGCACATTCTCAGAACTGTTCCGTTAATAGTATTCGAATCCACTGTCCAGTCAGCAACCGTTGGTCCCCGGTTTAGATGTATAACGAGAATAAAGTCGACGTCACACGCGTTGCTGAAAAAATGTCAGTTGGCGTTTCGTGTGGACAACAGCATAATAACGAGAGGCCACAAGACGGTAGCAGCTATGTTGCATAAACGTACCACGAATGTATCGTATCGTATCGGGTATTGGCCGGTGGACGCGCTCGGCTGCGTAGCTACTTGGCGTTCCTAACGGTGCGCTCCTTCCCCGAGAGGGCTGCTACAGTTTCCTGACCACGAGATCTATCCGGGTTGATGCACTCCAATAAATTTCAACGTCAACGACCATTTTTCCCGTGGTCCATACTAACGTACGAGGATTAGTACGATCTTCATAAAAAAATTTTGAACCGCGTACTTCGTAAAAAAAAATAAATTGTAGATTATGGCTACGAGGTTGAATAACAGTATCGCACGAGATTTGACATGGTATATTATAACACGATGTAAATAGGATAATAAAAAAAAGAAAAATTTTTCAAAAATTAATCGCGCAATGAAAATCTTTATATTTTGTAGGCGACGCTCTCATAAGGTACCGACTATGGACCCCGGCCATTCGAGATGAGACTAGCTCCAGTTACGTAAGAAACCGCGGGCAGCATCCAGATCTTGTTAACCCGACGAGATATTTGTTTTTCCTGTCTCCGGTCGGAGACGACGCCGATCAGCGCCATGGAGTCGGCGTTTCCTTTTCCCATGCAGGAGCGTAGACGCCAGGTGACACCTCAGCTGGGACGCGGAGTGACTATGTGGACGGAGTTGCATTTTCGATTTTGGAATTACTTCCTGTCTGACTGTGTCTCCAGGTATTGGGTCGGTGCTCGTTCGAATTCTTCCCACGAGATAGCTTATGGGATTTCCCATAAGGATCTTACGAAATGGACTTTGTGCATTTAGAAGTAGACGACGTGGACTAATAAGGTACTTGTTAAAGCCTATGAATACATTAGTGACGACATGGTAGGAAAAGTATACTTGGAGGTTCGTCGAACTCTGTTATAATGGACATTGGGATGTTTGTAAAATTCTGGAAAAGTATATGTTAACGCACTATGCGCGGGAAAGGTATTAATACCTTTTGCGTATGACCTTTGACCGCTAGGCGTATGAGTGGCGTCTGTGCTGCGACTCTTACAAAGTGTGTTAATGTAAATGATGTACGAAGTAAAATTTGTGGCTCTGGAATACAAATTGCTATGATAATTAGCGGAGTCTGCTAATTGGTCCTTGCTAAAATTTCTAGTTCCTATTTACGCATCAGGGTTGGGTCTCTTTGTGTTTGACCAGGGTGGAGTCTCTCGCGAGTTTGGCGCTGACACAAGTTCGCTATCTAATGTGGGCATAGTCTATAAACAGCAATTACGCAAGAAGTCAAGTTCACTGAGTGAGAATTTCACAGTGACATTAGTTAGGTATTCACCGAGAAGCCATTTTTTAATCAATGGAAGTAGGACAATTAATATGTTGAAGTAGATAATTAAAGTAGTTTTTCAGGGAAATTCTTAATAGTCTATTTTATTCGTTTATAAGAGATATGGGACGAGCCGTCGCAATGTCGTCTGCATTAATTAAATACAGATGAGGTCAGGATTTGATCCATAAGCCCGTGGCAGAGACCTCAAAGTTTCTTAAGTGTCATATGAATGCAAATGCTCCCCCCCCCCTCCCTCCACCCCAACATAACCTCATTAGATGAAACGTCCTCTGGATAGTGCCCAAGATATTGTCGTGGTTCAAGGGTGTCTATTCCGAAGTCATTATCGTTAAGGGTAGTCGACCGAATGAAAACGAAAAAGAAGACATGCGAAAATATCCGGGGTTGTTCAGGTCTCCTTGACCTCTCAGACCGGATCCCTTAGACAGTACCGTGCCATTCATTAGACTCTTTTTAAAAAGCTCTTCTTCTTCTTCTATATCCATCTCTGTCATCGTCTGTCTTCTATATATGTATATAGATATAACTCATCCCTATTATCTATTCCCTCCTCTTGTACCCTGACCGACCCGAATAGACTACTCAGCTTTTTACGTATTACCCGGCTGAAATGGCCTGACACGACGTCAATAAAGTTGAAGGAGTCATTTACGCTGGCATTCAAGGTTCGGCCTGGACGATTTTCCAGCGTCATGAAGTAGTAATATAGTAGTAGAAGCAGAAGAGTAAGAAGAAGAAGAAGAAAGAAGGAGAAGTAAAAATATAAAAAAGTTAGTCAGGTTGGAATGGTTCGGCAATGGACAGATGGACAGATATGTATACACCATATACCGAGGGTAGATGAAACACAGTGCAAGAAGTAGAAGAAGAAGAAATATAAAATAAGCAAAAGATCATGTACCGGGGAATAAGACAACGTGGAAGTAAAGCGATGATACAAATTGACGTTGAACCCGTCAAAATGTAATTACCAGTCTGACCGCAGGATGGCGTTGCTGTACGCGAAAGAAGAAAACGTATAAAAGTAAGGTTAAATAAGAGCAGCACAAGTAAGAAATAGGAAGTAAAGGTGAAAGAGGAAGCGGAACAAGAATAAGTGAATTAACCGTGTAAACTCACCTCCAGGTAGCCGACGGGACCGTTGAAGGGATAATCTCCCAGACGACGTTCCTCGTCCAGGAATTTTCCAGCCTTCCCGTTCACCGGCGGGCAAAACAGTCCGTAGTTGAAGCTCTCCTTCAGCTCCTGCAAGAACGTAGTAAAGCGCTGATGAGACGCGCTCACGGTATATGTCGACGTATAACGCATACGCATTCAGGCACGCATATACGCACTGAACCCCTCAGGACAGTGGTACCAACATCGTCCGTTATACGTGAGATCTATCAAGTTTCCCTGGTTGAAACTAACGGACGAGTTTTTTAAAATTTTTCTTCTATAGTTTTTCCTTCCTTTCTCTCTTCTTCGTACTTCTTTTATATTCTTCTCTCTTTCGTTCATCCCGCTCCACGGCGACCTTAGCTACTTTTCTATGTATCCTAGATATATAAAAGCGTACCCACGTTCCTTGAGGTCTGGCTCACGTGTGTTCCTGGGTAGATGGACAGATAGGAACGTAGGCAAACTGACAGATAGGTTAGATTCGCAGGGGACAAGTAATAGAGAAGTCACGTGACTAAGTTTTGGTAAAACTGGTAAAGTCAATTTACACAGAAAAGTATATGTATAGTAATTAATGGCTAATAAAAGACTTTTAATAAATACGAAAATTCAAGTGCGACATGCGATATGCAGATACCTCTCGTTGTAAATCGTATCTGTGGTTCCAATGTAAACCGGTTCGGTACACTGAAATTCCTTTGGTTTACGATTATTCTCAATGCGAACGTTTACACGCTCGATTTCGTCTACCGGCCCGAGGCTTGTGAATATATTACGATCAATAACGAATCTTTTTTTTTCTTATTACCTTTTTTTACGTATTAACCACCCGTTCACGTGTGTCTATATACGTCAAGAATCTTAGGTGGTTTCCTGAAAATTTTTGAGTCGGCGTATTGTTTTATACGTCGGACCAGCCCTTGGCACAAGCATAGGCACTGCGTGATAGGTGGTTTTATATATTTAATAAGGAGATCTTTAGCGGCATCTGCAAGGCGCGTTTCCAAGTATAATATTACGTAAGGTATAGGCGTCGGTATCCTCTTCGTGTAATGTGTATACGTATGGATGCACATGTGAATATGAATATATTGTACCGGTTCGGGTCCGGTACATGCGTTATCTTGCAAACACGGTTAAATAATATGCTCCGATTTCTCCGACGACAAGCAATAAAGTCGTATGAGTTACGGCGGCACTTTGCGAATTTCGTCATAACACGATGTTGGGCTTGCCAATTCGTTGGCTTACAACGTCATCTTCCTTGGACCAGCAGTTATTGTCTTGTTAGTTTTATATGGACAGCGAGGTGAATATTTCGTTATACTTAATAGAAATTTTACGTTATTGCATTTGATTGGTGAGAATGTCGAAAAAAAATTAAGAAAATTTATATGCTTGGAAATGTTTAGTTTTCGAAAAAAAATTTGATTTTTTACGACGGTTTCGTGGAGTTTACGTGTTCACCTGATACGCTGCTGCTGAAACTATCTGTGACAGAATCATTTTGCGAACTTCATTCAGGCGACCAGAAAGAGGCAAAGGTGGAGCATGAAATCATCACGGTGGTGAAACCTCTTTCGTTTCGCGTTAAGCTCTGTAATTGTTGTACTGTGCCCGATGTCATTGCGATGAAAATGCGCCCTTATTTCTTTACTGAGTGCATCCAAGGTATACACGTGCCACGTGTTACTACTCACTTCCCTACGGTATTATCGGCATATGGTAGCCAGAAATTGCACAGTCGACAATTATGGACAAGCAACAATGACGACAGCTGTGACACGCGCACAGTTTTCACTTGTGCGCGTGGTGGGGTAAACTGGTATTTTGCACATTTTTTTCGATGGTTCAAGTAAATTGTCTAGAAATTTCTAATTTTAGTCAAATTTGATAAATGCAAAGGATTTCAAGTTCAGGATAAAAATAGTCGTTGTTTTTATTATTCTAGGTAAAGGGGTAGGTTGAAGACCATACATGTCCATTTTCTCTAAAGAGCCCTTAAGGTTTGTGTAAACAGCTCGTTGCCTTTGACATACCCTCCACCTTGTTTAATACCACCCGTTAGATTTTCTTGGTTGAAGTAAATGATGCTGGGAGGATCGATAAGGAGTGAGCGAAGACGAAAGAAAAGGGGTGAAACAAACGCAGGGAACGGAGGTAGAAGTTGAGAGTAAGGAAGGGATGCTTCATTATTAATTTTTTTTAAATAAAAAAGGGACACCATTAGGGGTTGTTGAATTTCCTAAGACTTTAACGTGTTCAAAGTGTCTTCAAGCGATGTATATAGTGATAATCATCATCTTTTGGAACACTTCATCCGATTCCTCGTTCCTCGCTGTTAATCTAATTCAATGGATCAGCAGAGGGATTTAACATCAAAGGAACCTATTCCTTTCAGGTGAATTTTCATCAAAAGGTACACACAGGTCTTGTTCTAGCTTAAAATCATTAAAGTCGGTGTTCATGGATACGGTACAATTTGAAGATTTAAGACCACTAAATTGTATGCAAAGAAATTTTAATCAAAAGCATTGGCATCTGACATCTGGCTTACGTATAAAATTTTGTTGTCACATTTGATACGAGGACGATATAAATTTTAATATGAAATTGTTACGAATTCAAGCAACATTTTTAATCGATATATCGACATTCTTTTTATATAACCCTGATATTTTTCATTTTTGACATTTACGATCCTTAATTTTTTTTTTTACGGAATTGAAAAAAATCAAGCCTCTATATTATTGGCTAGCGTCGCGACGCTCATCGATCCTCCATTCGAACTAATTAGAACGATAAACATTTCAAATTAATATGCATGAGTTTCAACCCCGCGCAGACAAATAAATCAGCCCTCGAACACTAACACGGTTGCAGTGCTACTGCTTGGCACGTGCAGCCCTCTAAATCAGTGTGAATGTTTGAAGATAAAAGGCTAAAAAAAAGATAGAAAAAAAAGATCGTGGCCAATTTTACCGGTTAGGAACCATTTACGATCGCGTCGTTATAGAAACGCTTTGCGAATCTACCCTTCTCCCTGTGGTTTATCTATGCGAAACGATCCTTCGTTTCACCTGAGTGCACCGGGATCTACCATATGGATCGTGATCGAGAATAGATCACGGTGGGGAGGCTGTGTACCGGCCTATTGCGAAAGATCCGTAGAAATAATAGACCGGCCAAACTGCTTTATTCTAATTGGCGTATAATCGCTCTGTGAGATCGTGCGAATGGCACGCGCATAATATAGTATCTAATGGGCATTACAAAAATCCATGGAAGGATATGGATCAAAATTCTTAGGATAGCAATAAAGATAGATTTTTATACAGAATTTTTTGCAGCTGCCTTTTAATCGACATGGACAAATATTTCAACCATTTTAGGTAACTATGCGCGATCTCCAGGGACACCTTGAGGACCATTTGAATTAAGATGGTGAAAGATCGATAAATCTCGATGGATCAATGGCGGATGGAATTCCGTACGAGAATTCACGAACGTCTTGTAACTTTTGCAGTGAAAGTCACTGTAGGTACCTCACGACCCGGATTTTTATTTGTTGGGATTCGTATAGTTGCCAATATGGATTTTTATCGTATAACGTTAAACCGCAAATCTGCGAAAAAACTAAAATCATCGAGAATTTTTGGAATTTTTTTTCAAATACAAGTATAAAGATAAGTCCATTGTATGGCGAAAATTTAAATGAAATTCTTATTTTACGATCGTCAAATATTTTTGTACTGTTCACAATTCGCATGTGGATGTAATCGGGATCTTCGCACCGCATACTGAAGGATAGACGTAATATATATGTATGTTATACACATACATATATACATAACTATATAGACAGATTACTAGCATATAAAATTATACTGTCTTTATATACAAAAACGCGACCAGTAGTGAATGTGGAAAGTCGAAAATATCACTTAAGTCAAAAAGATATAATTCAGATAAAAGTGGTATCAAAAGTGAATGAAAATATTGACAAAATAAAAAAAAAAAGATCAAGAAAATGAATCGCATACAGCGAGTCATTTTGAGCGGCGTTGTGCGGCATAATAATGGCCGAAGGCATGTCTTAATCGTGCTTTATGGTATGTAATTGCGGCCCGGCGAAGAGCCAGGGCGAATATTAAAGCTCGGCTTTGCATCGAGGGAAGCGTTACGCTTTTAACCATCATGTCAAAGGTCATCTATTCGATTCACCGAAGCGCACATAACCCAAGTCCGCCATTGATTTTCATCATAATAAATTTTACAAGCATTTACTTATACCGATACCTATATGCATCAAGAAAATGGAAAAAAAATCCAAAACGTCGTAAAACTTTTTTTTAATTCCAGTTTACGAAAGAGCTTAAGGTAATTTTGAAAGTAAAAATAAAAAAATATTACCGTAAGCAAATGTAGGGACAGAGAGTAAGAAAAATGACCAGAACTTTAGCACGGACTGTATCGCAAAATTGTTAGGGTAGAAAGAGAGCAAATTAAGGCCGGTACACAGTGCATCAGTGTTAAAGAGGAAATATGACCCATAAAGCATCAATGCATCGTAAAGGGACGAGAGCTGTATGCGAAATCGAAACGTGAGCTAATTCCGTAACCGGAGTTTGAATTCCCGCCATAAATTTTTAAAGTGAAATATATATACATATATACATCCAAGAGAAAAAATATATTGGCTCTATTTCTTTCATTCTCAATGTATATCATCTAACGTAAAAGGGCCTGTATGGAATGACAGTCGCGTGTACGCTATGTGTATAAAACCATAGGGAACAATAGTCCGTGCCGTCTACAGCCGGTTATAATCGTTCAATAACCCGTTTTTCAGTGTGAGCGTCCGATGCCGCGATATAACGCTAATACCATTGCTACATAAGAGGGATATTACGGGCTTTATTAAATACCAATAACAGTATATCACATACGTATGACTATTCGAATCAGTGTATAGTAAGTTATAGGCTGACAGTATAGTGATTGGTATTAAGTAGAAGTTGCTATGCTATACCGGTGTCAATGGAATTTTTCAACGAGAGTAAATAAACGTCGACTTCAACGACGAGATTATATTAAAGAGCCAAGAATTAGGTAATAATAAGGCAAGAATTTAAAAGTGGGATAATAAAAATAAAAAAATTTTTTTTTTATTAAATCGCTAACGTTTCGTATCACGAGATATTTTTCTGGTTAAACGTTGCGCCCGTGTAATTCAACCAAATTTTTGATAATGACGAATGCCCCAGTGTCCAATTAACGAATCATTATGTGCGGGTACCAGGTATAGTCATTTCAAGGACGCGGTATACAATTTATCATTTTCTTTCTGGGTTGGTACCGACTCCTCTTTTTTGTCGATCCCACAACCATCCTAATACGTCTTTTGGATGCCCTCGGGCATCGGTAGATTCTATTTATGACGTTCTACACGCACACTTTTAGTTTTTAATACTGCAGCTCAACATGATGGTAACGCGTGTCTGAATCTATGGAGGGCTATTGCAATAGGTCGAAAATGTCAAAAATTTGGAGACCATAAGATTTTATTAATCGTCCCCGCATTCCTGGTTAAAGTGACGATACGATCGTGGACGAGATTAGATTCGTACTTAGGAACGTTCGCGTAAAATCGGTGTAACCGAAACAAGATCGTTTATCAACAACAGCAACGTCGTTCAAGTTTGGCAGATTCGAAGAGGCGCAACGATTTTTTGTCTCTGTACTACGATTTCTTTCGCATTTCGCATCTTGGTCTTCCTCTTGGTCGTCTTTCTCGTGTCCTTGTCTCTTCTCTGTCTTCTTCCATACTGTACATATACCTTTAATTTATTCCCTATGGAGCGTCATGTTATCCCATTATCTTGATCTTCCCCTCTCCTCCCGCCCTTCCATACGCGAACCCCTACCCCTGCCCCACCACCCTATTTATTTATTTTTATTTTTCTTGTATCACCGAAGATGAAGCTATTACGTGCGGTCGGTCAGTCTCGTTCCAGGAATAATTGGCCGGATTGAAAATTACCGGACGAAAGAATGCATAAGTCTCGGATAAAAAGAGTTAAGCGTCGCCGCGGATGAGATCAGCTTTAGCTACCTATATATCTCTTGCCACACGACGTTTGTTCGCGATCGTCACGCGGAAGATCGTACAGCGCGTCACACAGAGTGCACCGTGACGACGGCGCCTAAGGCGTGCGGTTACCAGAAAAAGGTAGAAAAGAAAAAAAAAGTGTAAATAGAGCAAGTCACACGGAGGGAAAGATGTACTTCCGGTAAATTGTAACCAGCCCAGAGGGTATGGAAAGGGTTAAAAATACTACGTGAATAAAAATATAGAAAAAAATATAAATCGTCCCTCCGGGAAAGAAAAAGTAGATAATAAGGGGAATAGAAAGAAGAGAATATTCGATTGCACGAAGATTCTGCATATCTTACATAAAAATAATCCTCATCGGATGTTCCTCAATAATCACATGTATAAGGCGCAGTAAGATCTAAGAGGCGAATCACTTTTTCTATTTTTTCTTTCTTTCTTTCTTTTATTATTTTCAACTCTACGGAAATGACTGTCTATCTTTTTTCTCTCATCTGAGAAATTTTCTCTTACCTTCTCTTTCTCACGTTTCCTCGATAATTCAAGTGGACGTTGATCGGTATAAATTGCGCGGGAAACGAGAGCCAATCAGCGTAAGTCATTCGTAGGTAAAGGCCGAGGGAGGTTAGGTTGGGTACCTATCATTGGGTCCGTCCTCGTCGTAATATTACCGATGATTAGTCGCGCGTCGCTAGTATAGGGATACATGGCGAGGAGGTTCAAGAAGGCGGGAGAGAGAGAGAGAGAGAGAGAGAGAGAAAAAAGAAAAAGGTAAAAAAGAGGAAGAAGAAAGAGGAACAGAAATGCAGGAAGGATGAGAAATCTGCATTTGCGTTACACACGCGACTACTGGCGCCCTCTCTCTCTCTCTCTCTCTCTCTCTCTCTCTCTCTCTCTCTCTCTCTCTCTCTCTCTCTCTCTCTCTCTTCAGTATCTTTAGAATGCAAATTGATCGGTGCGATTCTCGTAGCTTGGGGACGGAATATGCTTAGGTTCCGTGTATACAGGTAAACATATATATGTATATAGATTACGTGAAGTCAGCGTTATGTACGCATACGTGTACTTATGTACTTCTGTATAATGTATATACAATATGTATATACAGCTAAATTCCGATATACAAGGATAGGCAAAAGTTGAAGCTATGCCAAGTATAACGCCCTTAAGTCCTGGGTCATCCGATAATGACCTTATTATTCCAATTATGGGTTTCCGTGCCGCGGAATTATCCACTGGAGACTTCCAGAGACTTTGCTATCATACCCAGGTATTACATACTTCGAAATTCTAAGCCCTCCGGGAGCTTTCCTGCAGCTTGGGGTTGCATCACGTCATAAACATGCATGCAATAAAACTCGAGAAAATCGTGGACTGTACACGATATAGCAGCCTTATTTGACAGCTGTTACGCAATTATTATAGATAAACACCAACTGCCAACGATTGATAGTTAAAAGTAAAAAAAGGCTTTCTAGCAGTACCCATTGACAAGTAACAAGCTTGATCCGATTATGGATGTTAATAAAATTTTGAAGTTTACTATACCTGCCGCGAGTGCGAGAGAGATAGTCTTACGGGCGTTTACATGAAGATTGTCGGGGATATGTTTTTACAATCGACTGTACTACGAGCGTATCTCCGAATGGTCGTCACTTTTTTTTGAATACGAAATTTTGAAATTTTTCACAAATATTTTCTATCATTTTTATGAAACACATATCCAAAGCGATCCTACAATTACCTGTCTACGTCATTTCACTGTCACGATTTTCTCTCCACATTGCCTTCTAAGTAAGTATCATCTATCATCAGCTACCACGTACAGTAGACAAGGTTAATTCCTCGCGTTAATTTCTATGTCCCCGTTGGGGCAATAATGGCTATGGCACTATAAATAGAAATCTCGGTACTTCCTACGTGGAGTTCGCTTTCAGTTGCGAAAGGATAAGGGACGCCATAATATATGACACAGACGTTCATAATCGGTAAGGGAAGTTTGGATTAAGAAAAAAAAAATCAATAATCACAATACCAATAGAATTAAATATGACGTAGCCGCTAAGCGCATAAGTGATTTAAATAAATTCGTAATAAATTTCTTGGAATACCACATCTCATTATCCCATGTCTATGTATGTACACATATGTGCCCATTATAAGTACATAACGCCATATGAGTGCACTAACAGGTGGAGACATATGAAAGGCACTTAAACATCCTTATTTACCTTAATTACACCCGACAGTAATTACCGTCCTCCACAATCTGTCCAGTCTCATCCGGAACTCGACCTGGACCATCAACTCCCACGGCAGGACCAATCGTACAAAATGACCAAATGGGTAGCAGCCGGAACCAGAACGAAATTCAAGGGCAAATTGCTGTTCGGAAACTTCGCAATATTGCACGAGGACGTATTAAAGCTCGTCTCACACCGAATACTTCTTGTTCGCTATAGCCAAGAAGAGGAGGTCCAGGGCCAGACACCCACGTAATTCCCTGCGGGCAGGAATCGAAGGAAAAGAAAGCCTTGCCTTGCCGTGGCTGGAAACGTCGGCGTTGGCGCATTAAGCGACAACCACACCCTCGGGAGCGCGGTATCCCGTGGGCGTACAGAGAATTGGCGAGTAATTTATAAACACGGTTAACTATCTTGGTTAGCTGCACGATCATAGAGGCAGAAGGACGAATGGAAGTTACAATATTATGGGTACTAGTCCTTATACGTACATGGGGAGGTTGGAAAGTGTCGCGCTCCGGGCTATGAATTTAATATCGCTTTCGATTAGAATCCTAACCTAGTTTACGACGTGCTGTTACACCCCAAAATTGTTTAGTTAACTGTATATGTGTGTATACACGCACGCATGAAATATACATTGAAAATCATCTTATAGAAATTTAAATTTCGCGCCAATTTCACGCTCAGTGCATAAGACGGTTTTCCGATAGAATAATATATACATATATATCGTATACTCTCCAAGGGTTTTCACGTGAAAGAACTTAGATGATCCTGGATAGAATATGCGTTGTGTATTGCAGAAAAGGCTTGGAGATCGGGACTCGACTGTGTTACGTCTCTAAGGACAATGGCGGAGAAGAGCGGGACAGGTCAGTGGCCTGCGTATGTACTCGGCTAACAATGGCTCCCTGGGTTCCCTCGTCGAATTTATACCCGAACTTTTTTTCTCCCTTACAGAAGGATTCTCAGGATAGTGGTATCTCGGGTGCAATAGAGAGAACGAGGAAGTAAAAAGGAAGAAGAAAAAAAGGATCAACCCTAAAGAAACTCGGTAAAATCAGAAGTTGAATCCCATGCGGTCACGTGATACAGACCCAAGCCATACAGGCTCCGCGAGTGTACGGAGTCTATAGGCAATACAATTAAACGTAGGATTTGTAGCATCGATAGAGAAATATTTAAGAGGAGAAATTATTATCTTTTTGTACGTACAATAAAAGTGGCAGCCATTCTCGTATCTATGGCAGGTTTAAATCTTGTCTGTATACCGAAGTCATGGGTCGAAGCACAGTTGTCAGAATCGTACCGAAGATCAGTGATAAAATATAGAAACGAATCCTGAACGGCGCTAGGCAATTTCCGCAAGCCGGAATTACGTAGGTAGATGCAGGTAGACACCGGGGAGAGGGAGGGAGGGAGGGGGGTGGTAAAAGGAGGGATGGTTACGAAGCAGAGAGAAGAGGAAACGAGGGAAGCTTCCCTGTCAATTTTAATCAAGCGTTAACTGCCTCGTTAGCGCTAATCCATATCTTTGGCTTCCATGGACCAGAACTCTGCCGGATGAAGGTGTTCGGTAATCGAAGTGGAAATTACTCTTCCTCTTGATCTCCGTCGTCCAGCTGAATCTTCAATGGTCGATTCGTTCGTTTCGATTGCTTATTCGCTCGCTCATTCGATTCGCTAGTAAACTCAATGGTGCGTGCCGAGCAAATTAACGGATATTGCCACTAAATTTCGAAATATTTGCCATCCGACGCTGCTGAGACTCAACGTCTGGCCTGCTGGTATACGGGATATTTCACTGTGAGATCTTTTCAGTGGATAAAGACAGAGACATGCCAGACGACTGTAAACAGACTCTGAGAGATTTCACAAGAATGAATTATTATTTCAACCTATGGGTCTCTGTTTGTGAATGGATCGAATACTGGACACTCCGGTATTATAATAGCGGCTGACAGATACACGATATTCAATTCAATGGAAAATTTTCCGAATTTCCGCTGACCGTGAAAAGCAATTATTTCTTCTTGTTCCAATGCATTCGTATCTCATACCTCCTCTGTTACTATTCCTCGTTAACGAAGGGGTAGTCCCAGGACCGACGTGGATTCTGATGCGACTAGACGGGAAGTCGATATTATTAATTTCAAATTTTGCCGATAGAGTACTACGTCTACACCGTCTGCTAGCTCTTACATATTCTGAGGTTGTCTAAAAATTGAAAGGACTTTAAAAATAATTTTGTTCTAAACTTCAAAGCCCATTTTTTTGGTTTCTTTCCAATTTTTTTATCCACCCCCTCCCTACTCCATCACGTCCACCATGTCTACAAAACGTGTATTAAATTTCGAAAATGTATTCGTATTTCTTTTTCTTTTCATATTTATAACCTATTCACACTGCATTGGTTACGCATGAATTAGGCAACGTGCCTAGAGTGACTGAAGTCCATAAATAATTATGATGATTTGATGATGGATCGACTCACTGTCGCGGACGATAAAAATTCGGTCCGATCATTAAGGGACGGTCCACAGGGTATACGTGAAAAGATTAATTACCAAAGAACTGGACGCGACAACGTAGTATTTACATTTACACAGTTTATAATAATAACCCACTCTATCTATACAGTGTACTTTTATGGAGTTATACGTTCCGACTAGTATCACGCGTAGGGTAACCCAACTGTACCAGCCTGCTCTCTCCACATCAATCAGCAGACACGTTGGAGAACATCGAAAGTCATCAGCATTGTCGGTGAATTTACAAGAAGCGATTGTCGAGTACATTCCGAAACAGCCCGAGGGTCATTTAGATATCTCCAAATGGAGATGATATTATCAGACAGAACGCCGACTGGCAGAGTCGAATTGATGAGTAAGACAAAGACACCATATCGAGGATAAATAATCGAGCTATAAAAAAAAGTGAAGAATAAAAATTCATCCTTAAAATCAATAATCAACAATCATAACAACTAGCGTGTAAAATAAAATTATCGAGTATACCTATATATATATATATAGGATATATTATGTATTATATATAAGATTGTTTATACAACGATTTATCCTTTATCTACTCTCGCGATCATCTCGAAAGATTATCTTGACACGCAGTATCTACGTGAGGTTGAACCGCCACGATTCGTAAAATCAATACCTGCTTAACCTAAGCTATGAGGAAAGACGCGGTAGAGTACCAAGAAGTAAAAGTAAAAGTATCCCTCGTATATAAGAAGTACCATAAAGAAGAAGATGACGTACATGAAGATGAAGATGAAGTTTTGCACTATCTCAGACTCGTGCGCTGTAGGTAACTCGGTTAATGCCCACAAACACAAGAACTCATTTCAAGAGGTTAAGTGCCGCACTTATCTTATTAGGGCTGGCCTTAACAGTGCACTTCGAGCAGTGGGTTACAGCGATCGGCAAGAACTATATGCATATACGATCTACGCACGTATACCAATATCACAATTGATTTTCGGGACACCCTGTACATGAGCAACGAGATACCTCGAGGAGCACAATATTTTTTTACTCAATTTTCTTTTTACCCGTTCTCACTACTTTCCGTAGTAACGACCAGTACCATATTAACGATAAAAAGGAATTTTTACGGAAAACGTGGTCCAGAGCAGCCTGTACCTGGCAAGCGTACAATTTCGAAGATCTACCGACTTGAATGTACCCGGTATGTAAATTCGTGCAAATCACTCCTGAAATAACACGTATTAGCCTTACATTGTGGCACCGAGTATATACGATGTATATGCACTGTGTGCACTACAAACAGCATCTGTACCGGAGAGCCCTACAGCCGAGTATATTCAAGATATTTTTTTTCACCTTCGCTTCTATACCTTATTCTCAGCTTCCAAAGCCCGGAATACGTACTGCCCGCTACCAGATGCAGTGTGCCTTGTGTATATCTAGAGGATCTTATTGGTCAGGTTGGTAAGCCCGGTTTCTCAGGGCAGGTGGTACTGTGCAGTATTATATAAAGAAGCTGAATAGACGTGGTACGGTAGTAGAAGTTCACTGGGATGGAGAAGTGGGTACGAAGTCTCGGAAGGTTATGTTACGTTAAATGATAACCACAAGGAAAGGATCGATGATGATAATAATACTGAAAGGAGAATGGGAATGCGAATAACAATAATATACACAAGAAAGTAGATTTTCTAACTGAAATAACGGCAATTGTTATACCAGCAAATCCTGCTCGACTTTTATCACCATAGCTGAGAGTTAAGCGTCGGACTGGAGAAACGGTGGAACAGTGGTTGTCATCGAACCGGATGTTGACCCGAAGGTCGCTCGGTTATCCTCTACCCCCTACCGGATCTAGCTCGAGTCCTTTGTCAAGTAGGATAAAACTTGGTCGACCCTTCTGGATCCCCTTAGACCCAAGAAACCCAGAGATCCTTCAATTGAGAAAGTTAACAAGTGGCATGCCCTACTTGGCAAAATAAGCCTTGCCTCAGCGACGAACATAACTTTTTTCGTTTAAGCGTATGGAGTCACCTACTTCCGGTTTCAGCCGGTAAGATCATACAAGTAAATGGGGCGAGGGATCCAATATAACTTTCACGTTATTTATAATCTATTTACATTCAAGTTATGTCCCGAGGGTCTGACAGGATCGAAATACTAAAGACAAAGCTGCGAGAGCAGGTTCAGCCAGGAAAAGCACCGGGTAGTTCCCGGGGAACTCGATATCAAGGATATAGAAGTCGTTCCTGTAACCGGCAGTCTTGGTATCCAGGGAGTGCAACGATCTACGCTCGGATAAATTCAACGTTACGCCATACGATCTTAGCGGGAGCGAGAGTACCGCGTACGGAGACTACTACTCCGCGAGGATGGTGGGCGTAAGGATCATTGTGATCCATGATCGTGAACCAGGATCATCCTTCACTTCCGATAGGATCACTCCGATCCTGCCTTCGGGCGGCATTATGCCTCCCTGTATACACAGGTATAGCTATACGATAGTCATTCTACAGTGGAATATCTCCTATTACGAATGCCATTAAGTATTCGTACATTCGCTATTATAAAATGGACCTATTAATCGAACAATCTCTTAATCACTCTCGAAAACCTCATAGAGAAATTTTGACAGTAATACTCATCAAAGTTCCAATGCTCTTGGTCGTTAGTTAATTGATCGAGTGTATATAGATATATTATGGGTTTGAAAAAATAACAGGCTAAACTTACGATCCTTTAGCTGCAGACAGACTGAGACAAATAAACGAGCAACGATAAGAGCGCGTGACGTCATTATCAGGATCGACTGTCTGCACGAGTGCTTCTAGTTGGTAGGGATTGGAGTATCAGGATGTAGGAACAGGATTTACTGTGCATACATTCATGGGAATCGACATGGTACAAGTATTGGAAAGATATTTTCACTTGGTCCCACCCGCCCAATCCCCGACCCACACAACTACTTACAGCAAACATATCGATCAATTTTTTGTTTTCTTAATCATTGTACAGAAGCCTTGGTCTGTCCTTTTTTTTCTTATATTTGATCAGCTATATTCTCCCTCTCTCAATATAATAACTCATGAAGCTTCGCACGTGACGAAATTTTTACATAGTCAAATCTGGACGTTTGCTTGATTGGCTCATCGATCTTAACCAACATTTTTAATCGTTACCGTCCACTGTATTGGGCATGGCCTTGGGTTACCCTTGGGCTAGTATAAAGAGGTATTAAAAAAAAAAGGCGAAAAAAAATCTCTATGACCCGTAACGAACAGGTATAGCTAGAAATCATTAGTGCATCGTACATACCGGTACAAAGAGAGAGAGACAAAGAGGCGAGATGAAGGAGGACAACGAAAAGAAAAAAGGATTTTGTAGTCCCGCTGCTTTTAAATATATCGCCTATCGAACCTATGGATTTGGTAACACCACTGTTACACATAATGGTACTTTGACGTAACCACGTTTAGTATTGATTAGTCGCGGCTGAAATACTCCCGGGTAATAAAAATGACCAAAAAAATTGTCGTATTCGTCGAAAAAACACGAGCAGATCCAACTACTAAAACATTCACGTGATCCGTTACTCAATATCCCTATGAACGGGCGCGTCCGCATGACCGTCTAAACAATCATCCCGTGTCAAATCGGTCGTCGATCTTTACTGAAAGTTCAATTCTTGACTGTTTACGCGAAATTCTCATGTATTACTACAAAATGCCATTAAAATACCAGAGAATCATAAAGCCAGTGTGGATACGTGAGAATTGCGCGCGCAGGTCGTTATTCAAATTTTCGAAAGTTGCCGCCAAAACCGTGAAAGTAAGATCCCGTCGGAAGACGAGTCTGGATATACTGTAATTGGAGTGTTTTTGGACTTTCGATGTCAACGTCGAATCATGTATCACCACTGTGTTTACCAGGCATATATGGGACAGGAGCACGACTATGACGGTATTTCGTAAAAGAAAAAATAACGCACTAAAAATTTATAACTATATCTGAGTTGGCTATTTGAATAATCAGGTACTTCTCGAAATCATGACTGCCACGTACCAAATGACGTGTCATTAATTATTTTTATGCGGGTCCACTGAAAAGTTCTCGGCCTTACATAACCTAACCACCCGAAGCAAGGTTAGAAACGCGTCGTTCGTATGTGCTACAGGTTTTATTCTTTTTTTAAAACACTTTTTCTTCTTTCATTCGTCACGCGTGCTACCACGTCATTAGTAAGAT
Organism: Trachelus iudaicus; assembly: GCA_030142595.1. NCBI lineage: Eukaryota > Metazoa > Arthropoda > Insecta > Hymenoptera > Cephidae > Trachelus > Trachelus iudaicus. The sequence continues at coordinate 1,805,896 of JARQTH010000413.1, read as the reverse complement.
ATGTCTGACTGTACACGTAGTCAATACAGACGCGTTTGACCCACGTCATGTGCAACACAATACGATTAAAAAGTTCAAGATTCAAGTACCCGAACAAAAATAACGATTTTACCTGAAACTACAAAATTCGCGTTAACCATCGTTCAGTACGATCCGCGATCGATGGTGAAAAAATATTCAAAATTTTTTCGTAATAACATCCCATTTTTTTCCTCTGAAATCAGAACATTTTTCTCCATTACCCATCCATCGATATCTATGCAAAATTCGTACAGGCACTTTCGTAGAGTTAAATTGAAAAATCAAAAAAATTCAATCGTTCCCGAATTAATCACATCGTGGGAAAAAAATAAAGGCGTCATATTGAAATCGCGTTAAGTTTTACGCAACGACGACTTTTCCCGCGGTATTACAAACCTTCCTTACCTCCTTTCCATCTCGGGATTGACGCATACCGAGTAAACGTATGTAGGTGTTTATGCACGAGTGAATATACGTAATAATTATAAATGAGACTGTACAAGTGGGCTCCCGTATCGATATATACATATATAGATATTCAATGGTGCTCTTATGGAGTCCCGTAAACCATCAGGTTCAACGGATTCGTTAACCTTCCGTGAAAACGAAAGTTGACTCGTGCTACACGCTACATATATACTGCAACTGTATACGATCCTTATAATACTATATGCACACTGGAGGTATTACGTTATTTAATGCACCTCAAGGCGGGTGTCTCATTGAGACTGGTTGCATTTATAAATCCTGCAAAGAAACCTTACGGGCTAAATACACAGTATGCACACTATACAACGTACAATAAACATGGGAAGAACAACATTGAGAGCAATTAGAGCCACCTGTATAACCGTATCAAATAATTAATTACCGTACAACAAAGTGTTTCCAATTCGTTAAGTGAAAATTAATATTTTACCATAATTAACTATAATAACAATAATTAATTAAAATAACGTATGATTAATGAAATTTTTTATACGCGTTACGGGTATAGGGGTGGCGGGTGGTTGAAAAATATTATATACACACATGTAATATATAGACAAAACATTAATATATATTGTATTCGTGCAAAAACAAGAAAGTTCCATGCTATTAGTGTAGTGAAAACGTACCCTGTACCAAGTGGCCACCTGCGAGACACTCGAAATAGGGTGAAGCGGTGACGTGGCCGATACCGAAGGGGTGTAACCACGTGGTGAAGAAGTGCCGGAGAAGGTGAAGTGGCCGTACGGAGTCGCGGGGTGAATTTGAGTAGATGGTCGGTAGTCGGTTGGTTGGTTTTTTTTTTTCATTTTCCGTAATATTTTTTTTATTTCGATTCAGACGAGTCCGAGCGGCCCCACGAAGATGTGGTAGTGTAGGTACGCACGCCCCGTGCAAGTGAGGGAGGAAAAAAAGCACAAAAAAACACAGCACACGTCAGAAAACACGTTTCACGAGTAAATTTGTTTGGTGGGGTGGGGGGAGGGTGGGTTAAGAGGGTGGTTGCGAATGATGGTGAGACACTTTGACAGAAAATGATAGCATGATAGAGAGAGAAAGAATAAGGGGGCTTGAGGTATGTTAGATAAGGAAATTCGACGAAAAATCTGATAACACCTGTAACGATTCCCATGGCAATTTTTTTTCTCAATTTTTATCACGCCGAACAGTACCGATCGATAATTGATTTTAAGAGATTAATCGAATGCGATATTAGCATTAAAATTGTTACGTAACAGTAAGGACACGTTAATTAATACGTAAATGGCAATTAACACGGAGAGGCCAATTAACATTCGATGCCACAATAATACTCGAGGAATGTCGGTGAATGTTACCGAACTCAAGTATAGGACTATGTATAGTTATTCGCTTGTGTGGTGCGTATTTACTTGACACATGGTATATATAGTACAGTATCGAGAACGGTCTCTGTGCCTATTGGCCAAGTTAGCGAATTCCGATTGGCCGGTCACTCGACAGCTGTTTCATACGTGGGAATGCAATTTGCAGAACGTTTAATCATGCCGACTTCTTGAGGCCTGCCTCTTTTTACTTCAATTCACGATCCTCGTTAAGAGCGAATATTTAAGTTGATTACAATTCGTTGGTTATTTTTTTTATTTCTTACATCACTTTTCTAACAAAAGGCGCACGAGATAATGGGGAATTTCATAATTGTCGGGAATTCCCTTAATCAGGCAATGGCCATGGGATTCGTACGGTGAAATTACCTTGAGACAATTACACTTTGTGAGATTTATTACGTATGGGAAAATTCTTTTGATAATACTACGATACCGTATGAGATGTATTGACGGTGTATACTTGTTAAGGGCATTGTGTGTATATATATATCTCAAAATATTTTTGTATTTATCATCGATAGAAATTCCCCATACGTCGAAGGGATTTTTTTTTATCATATTGGTATTTAGCGGGATACAGTTTCTCGTTATAGGGTTTCAGTGCTATACCTCCTGTGTCCCGGAAGGCAAGCATGTGGGACAGAAAGACACGCGTGAAAATTCTCTATGCGTGACCAGAGAGAAGAGCGTGGACAGAAAGCAGAAAGCACACTGACATGTTTACTTCGTAATTTTCCAAGTCGAAACGTCATTATATGTATATAATACGAAGTTCCGAGTGATACAAAGTATGATGATCTTGATAGAAATATAGATGAAATTGACTATACGCGTATCGGACATACCATTACGAAGTATATTCTCGTTTGAATTTATAGGAATTTGAATGTAGATAATCGATTAGACGTGGGAGGTAATATGAATTTTATATTGAAATTGACAAGTAAACTTTACTTTTACATATATAATTTTCCAACTGTATGACCGTTATTGAACCAGTGAAAGTGTTAATAATTTATTACAAATTTACTGAGAATCGTTCAAAGAGGAATAAAATAAGAAATTTATTGAAAATAAATTTAATTTAAGGTATCGTTCATTTTCTTATTATTCGATTAATTTTGAGCAAATCAGTTTTACTTCCTGATCGTGCTATATCTATCGGTAATAGAAAACTGTTATAAAACCTTATTGAATTAAAATTAGCGTATCGGAATACGAACTCTATTTCTGGAAAGAGATTAAAAACCTTATTAGTCCCGTACGATTGCGGTTTTATGGAGATGTATAATTAAGATAATAATGAAAACCGCAAATGTGGCAACATTGTATAGCGCGAGCAAATTAGACTTTATTCATCTTACGAATCGACGGCTGGTATCAAGAAAGGAAAAAAAAAAAGGAAAAAGTAAGAGAAAAATCAGCTTTTCGCAATTTCAGCGCGCAGGATTTAAGGTTGAACAAGATAAAGAAAAAAAGGTAAAATAAATTAATGAAATTATATATAACCCAGTGAAAATTAGTCTGCTCGGTAAAAAACCGAGGATCCGCAAAACGTGTTATTAGTCATAAAATAATTATCACGGTCGTTGCAATTAATTATGAGCGTCATCACTAATTGCCAGAACTAAGAAAATAACAGGTTTGTCGTACCTTTGGCAATGACGCGAGACATTGCTGCTTTACGTCCCAAACGAGCTGATCCTTAGGGAACTGCAGACACTTGCTGACGTAAAGCTCAGGAACATGGACCCTGGCAAGCAGGACGCCCTCCTCGACAGGTCCAGCCTCGGAGGAGGATTCTTGGGTCTGACCTTGTCCGTGGGTCTGGGCCTGACCTTGAACCGGGGTCCCAATATGACCCGCGACCGGAGCCGCGCCCTGCTTTGGTCCCGCATCCATCGCGAGGGCCTCCTCGCACTTTTTAACGAATCCTCTGTCACGGGATTACATCTACAATTATATTAAAAAAAAATACACATTAATTACATTGATTGATTGCCAAGTATAAAATAATAATCATAAAGTTGGGATATAATCAAGCTAACGGCATTACCAGTGCAGAAGGTACCATTTCCTGATCTCATACTCGGTTGAAGATAACTCGAAAAACCGTCTGGCGTGACTTTAACGTTTTTAATGCTCATAAAAAGTGTTGGTACGAGTAACGATTTTTACGAGGCTTTCCTAACGTAAAATCTTGACTATAATGTGTGTGTGTGTGTGTGTGTGTGTGTGTGTGTGTGTGTGTGTGTGTGTGTGTGTGTGTGTGTTGTGTGTATATAGACATACCAAGTGAAGTTGCCATGGGATACATAGCAGTACGGATATTATTGTAACGGGTGACAGTAAAGTTTTCCAATATGTTCGCGAATCCATTTATAGTCTTACTATAGCGTTGCTCTTCTTTCGCGTTATTATTCTTCTTCTTCTTCGCCTTCCACTTAACTTTTTTTATTTATCCTTTTTATCGTTGAACATCGCGAGGCTTGGAACTGTTTGCAGGGAACGTAAAAAAGGATGTGGAGTAATAACGAATTGATCCGCTTGGAGGCGCTAATGGTATCTTCTAATTTTTAAAATAACTATACAGAAAGAACATAAAACGACAAATTGTCATGAAGGAAAACAAGAAAAAAGTTTTAACATAAAAAATATCCAAGAAAAGTGACACAGTGATAAAAACAGTGCTTAGAAAAAGAGCACCAGCTTATACTTTGAAGCTTAATCTACTTTCTTAAACTAGTAGACAACACCCAATCTCCACCAACTGCGTCTTCTAACCTAACCTCAAATTTGACCTCTCTAAACTCTAACCTCTAAACACACAACGTAACCTTTACGAAACCATAGGTTATCCAGCTTTACAAGCATTTCTCCTGCTTTCACTTGAAACTTTCGCTGTTATACTGCAATGTTGAGTATACAGGGTGGTTATTAAAAAATATAGTAAAGGGTTAGCAATTTTTATTTGAAAATTGTACAGCGATTTTCTGTTATAAATACATTTTAAAAAGTCAGATTAAAATTAACTACAAATACAATAATTTCAAATAACGTCTAAAATGCCACGGGACAGCTGTCAAAGTTAAACAAAAGTTTTTCAACTCAAATTCTGTACAACGAATAAGCAAATAATGTTAAATCGATGTCAGGTTATGATACGTACATTGTAACTTGTTTTTCCTAATGACAGCCGGATTGGCAGCTTTCGGTATCAAAAAAGTCCAAAAAGTCCAGTCCAGTTAAAGAGTCCAGGCAGTTATATAAAACTACGTGCTTTATTCACGTGTACAGGTGTGTGCATTTACAGGATATGGCAACAATGGGGCGGTTCAAATGTCTTTCGTAGGCTTTATCCAGATCTAGAATCTACTAGGTACAGTCTTAACGTGTCCAGCTATGCGAAGAAGATTGACGATTGGCAACGGTGAAAGATTATCGTGCTGTTACTCGTGAAATTTTGATAGGTCCTGTACACTCCTTGAAAGACGATGGTACATATACATACGTATATTGTAGGTGATAGATGTCAAGGCACCAGGGTGAAGTTTGATGGGAAACCGCAGACGTCATTAAACACGGCATTCAGTGAAACTGACTGACGAGATGAATTTCATGACTCGATTTGGCTCTTCGATTAGACTTTCGGATTCTTTTTCCATAATGGAGGCTGGACGGTAAATAATTTTTTGTCGGTAGTTTCGTAATCTTAATCATTGCCAGAAGCGCGTGGGCAAGATTGTTATTATTATTAACAGAGACTTTACACGCGATATACACAAAACTAAGGTATCCAAACTCTAATTAGACAAAAGAGTTAAATAAAATGTACCATTTAACTTCACTGAACATATATTTAAATAAGACTCGGTTTAGGAAAATCAAGATATTCTCGTAAGAAAGTAATAATGAAAGGAGAAAATTTTGAAAGTCAACGTAGAAACTTATGTCCGTATAAAATAACAATCGAAAGAGTAATATAGAAGACAAGTTTGAACGAGTCCGCCATTACTGACTGACACTTTAATTTAGTTCGTGTCTTTCAAGTTTCTCTGTCTTTATCTTTTTTTCAGCTTTTCTCTTTTTTTTTCTCGTTACTCCAACAAAGGCTACCGGTACACGTCAGGTGAGTAGGATAGAGTTGAAGATGAAGAAGAAGGTAAAAGGGTAAGGAAGAAGGAGCAAAGGAAGGAAAATAAGGGGTAATAAAAATAAAAGTGAAGAAACGTGCACGGACGAAATATCACGGCGCTTCGTTCGCCAGCGCAACGTAATTCGCGGACTGCGCATGCGCATACGAATACACGGCGAACTCGAACGCACGTACACGCAGCAAACTCAGCAACTTCAGTGGTTCCAGTGACAAGCAGTAAATCATAGTTTTATGCCTCCGTCTTTATGTGGCCCTTATTCGCGGCGCTCGTACCGAGCGCAGCTTCGTTTTTACGTCTGCTTACGTTCAGCAATGGTCGTCCAAGCCGTTCTTCGCGTAGGCGTCGTATTTACGTTCGCGTCAACGAGTCGCCGAGTTTTAAGGATGTACCAGGTACCAAGTGCATCATTCGCCTGTTTATATAGACTGACGCAATTAAAATCCCTGGAAGAAGGTGACTAGGTAGCCTTGCCGTGTAACCATTACTAATAGTCAACAACTTAATGTGTATATACAGATTAATTTCGTACGACGTCACTCGACGACGACCAAATAATAAAGCTTCGAAATTAAACGCACAATCGACTACTTGAAGTCTATGTTTAATTTGTACTGTATACCTATACCCTGTGCTTTGTAACTCTGTCCACGCTTTAAGAAACTACCGGTCGGTCAATCGACGTGCTTTGATATTCACGTCGCTTTGCTAGCGTGTCGAACAACGTGTAATGTCGCGTAGACGTCATGATTTTCAATCGCGCGTACGTGTCGTTACGCGGGCTTTGAATGACGATTGTTAAAATTTCCATGTGACACGGACTTTCTAGGATTAATTCACCGGCGCTTCAAGCGTCTGCGACACTTTTATAACAAAAAGTGGTTGATTTTTTTTTCTGTGCACTTTCAATAGACATTGTATTTCGTAACTCTTTTGAGCTTAATCACAAAGGCTATTCCGTGTCGTGCATCTCGTGAATTCCTCGTAAGGTATTAAAACATTCACCCGTACAACGATTTCGACCTTATGGCGGTTTTGCATCGCGGACGCCCATGGTGGTAGCTGCGTGCGATAAATTGCGTCGTTATGCGCTTTAACGTCCCTCAAAGACTGTCCGGCAAAGTAACAGAGAGGGGGAGATCCCTTCAACGCTCCCTTACCCTGGATTTCAGTCTAGGGTATTTTATCGCGAGGGAATGTCTCTGGGGATATTTTAGTGCCTCCCTTCGAGCTAGAGCCTTAGCTACACGAATACTATTCGTCGACTATTAAGGAATTTCGAGAACTTTTTTACCGAGTGTCACTAAACAATTTTTTCCCCTTATTTTCACTCTTTCGTCCAGAGGTATAAAAAGGACATGTCCAATACACGAAACCAATTCGGGACAACTTTAGCTCTGTAAGGAGGGTGATTGAGTATGGGAGTAAAAATAACTAAAAGTAGATAGTGGTATCTTACTAACGAGCTTTTCTTGGGGTATTAGGGAATTACCTCCCCCCCCCTCCTGCCCACCCCCCGGGCTGCTGTTTTTGGCAACATTGTCGTCGACACACAATATCCTCCCTTATTCTTGTAGCTTTCTATCTTTTCTTCAACTGCCTACTCCTTTTACAAAATACAAAGGGTGTTGCTATGGAGGGTGGATAAATTGGGGAAAAAATGAATGCTAAAGTATTATTCAGCAGAGGGCGAAGACACGACGATCTTGTATACAAGTCACGAACGCATTCGAGGATTTCGTAATTTCTTTTCGTCAGTACCCGTACCCTTATTGTCCCAAGGGTTGTATCTCATGGCATTCAACAGAACTTATACGGGGTATACATATATATTTTCATTATACATCGTCAATAACCAGCAGGCGACCATGCCGAGGATATTTTTGTATTTATTTTTTTTGGCCTCTCCTGGTACTTTTTTATTTCTTTTTCTTTATCTTTTTCACTCTTTAATTTCTTCTCGCGACTTGCAGCTTCCCCCTTACCCGCCATCCTCGCCCCGCCCAACATAACTTTATGGGTCTTTCGTGTATTTACGATTATTTTATGAACCATCAATCGCTATGGGGTTAAGGGAGGTCGGGTCTGTCTTTGAAAGACTCCAAAGAAGATCCCCCGTTTCATGCGGTATCATAAAGCAGCGTTCACACAAATAGGAAAAATAATTTCATTAGTGCTAAAAATTGTCAAATTTTAATTAATTAATTACAATTTTTTTGACCGTTGTACCAGACGATAGGCGATTTTACTTGAAAGAGAGAAAAAAGTTGACTTGTCACCGAGTACGGTGCTCTTGTATCGACACTATATGACAAGCGCACCGGGGTTGTTGCACCCCCAGGGGCGGCTAAAGTGCCGGGTAGGGCGATGGAAGTACGAGAGAAGAAAAAAAAGCGCTAAGGGCGAAGGATAGAGAAACCGAGAGAGGCGGAGAGGGACAAGTAAAAGTTGAAGAGGAAAGCCAGAGCCTAGGGGATGAAAGGACAAAAACTACCCTTGGTATGTCCCGACGCCGAGGAACAAGCACTGTCTACGCGGTGCATGGCTGTGCACAAATTTCACGAGTCGTTGAAACCTCCTGTAGGATACAAGAAAAGAAGTGTTTAGTGTACCTAATGTCGCGTTAAGTATTTTTGATTTCCTTAATACAGTAAACAAAAAATACAAAAAAGGATAATTAACTATCCTGCGAAAGAATTCAACATTTTTCTATTCATTTCAACTAATTTTCATCAGGGTTGGGTTCAACGTGCACTCTTTATTGGACATTTACGTTGAAGCAATCGGACGTACAAAATTTTGAATACAAAAAAATTTCAAAATACAAATCAGTCGGTACATTTACTACAGTGATCGCAAGGTACTGCAAATATCAAACTTACCCCAAACACAAGGATACTGCTAAATTTTCGCAAGCACCTCGGCACAATGACAATCTCACAACAGATTCCAAGTATCATCTGCACAAGTAATGCACAATGAAGTATCACGTAAACTCGCGAGAGACGTTGACAAAAAAATGTGCAAAAATTTTTTTGTCAAAATCAAACTCCTCTCACAAACGATCGACACCCGTGCAGGGACTCAAGAGGAATACAAGATAGTGGATGCATATAAGATACATCAAGACGGACGAAGAATACCGAGAGCTCCGATAGAATTGTTAAAAAAATGAAAAGTACAAGGGCCACCCAGGTAAAATCGATTAGAAACGACATAAAAATACAGCATTGGAAACGTGAACAATATTGTTGTACGAAACAATCAAACAAGCAGTATACGGGAAGTAGTGGTTCCCGCAAAACCGTCAGACACAAAACAGCAACACACCCCGTACATAACAGTGTGACAACCGGCGAACAGTGCTACGGAAGATGCATCTCGAAACTAGAATATCCTAGATGGCGCTGGGGGTTCGGCCGCTTAAGGGTTGAGGGTGGGGGCGTGGATGTGGTCGCCTGGCAACGCCGAGAGATCGACCGAGAACCACCCCTGAATGGGGGTTGCCAGCCACCTCTGGCAAGGATTTCTACATGTGTCCCTGGCAAGTAAGGTTCCTCCAGCATCCCCACGCATAGTGATGCCTAGTCTCCCATGTTCCACATGTTCACTCGGAGTCCCTTGGATAATTTGTGGACTAACAATGAACACGCCTTTTTGTTAGGGGTTGATAAAAAGTATTTTAAAAATTCCAAAAATTTCTTTTTTCCTCAATATTGCTATAATTTTTTTTAATTCAATTTCCGATGACAAATTTTATATACAGTTAATTATTACATTGATGAAACAACCATAGACCATACAGGAGACAGATTGCAGTGCTATCACAGTGCATCAATTATTTTCAACTAGAAATAGTAGGTGGCACTAGTGTGATCAATTCTAAACTCATTAGTCGTCTTGATGTTAATGACGACATCGTATGGCACGAGGATCGCTAATGATCCATCGACGATTAATGATTTACGAGAGTACGAGAAAGAAAGTCTGCTTGAGACTTTTTCAACTTTAGCTATATAAGTCCTGGCTCGAAGAATACTCGTGATAGATTGCGTTCCTCGCTAGGCGGATCGAACCTCCGAAAGGCATTTCGTCCTTTAACATAGGGATAACGTATTATAGTATCGCAGGAAGATACAATATACAAAAGCAGCCACCACTACACTGCCTCTAACAGTAAGAAATACAGGAGCAATGACAAAAAAGTTTAATAAAAAAAAATATAAATGAATTATATTCAAAGCATCGCTCTAGGTATCATGAACACGTTACTAAAATGAATGAGGACATTTTACTGATTAATCACTAAGATACGTTAATTAATGGAATTATAAAGCCAATGAATTATTATGGCACGGAGGTAAACAGTAGTGCGTGCCGATTGGTAGTCAGCCTTGAGGTAACAAGTGGAGACTTCTGGAGCGATAGTGGCTCAATTAATTTGATTTTCACTATGGCTAACCTCAGCTTGAGAAGACTCTCACGAATTGATGGAGATACGATTAAATCGAATCCCGAACCCTCTTTCGTTGAGAATGGAGAACAGATATAAAAATTAAGGTTAAGGGGGGAGGGGGGGTAGTAGTGACGCAAGAAGATACGAATAAAAAGGATTCTGTTATTTCCTAATAGAAATGTCAAATCCTTAGCCAGACACGAAAGGTGTCATTTTCCTCGTTGCGATCTGATTACGTTTCAATGATAAATGTATACGTAGGTAGGATTTACAATTATTTTGAATGAAATATACACGAATATGCAAATGGCCGCCATTCGGTAACAAAGAACTCTGCCGGTGCTGATTCGCAATTGTTTCGTCCCTGACATTAAATTTACATTGAAAAAAAGGAGGACAGACAGGGTATTTATTTTCACGAATTTCAGCAGTCATCATTTTACTACATATATAAAAATTAGAGATTCGAGTTTATAAATCTTTTTGGTGTCTGCCGTGCAGAAACAAAAGTGGCTACCCTCACGGGTAGACACAGCGGACGTCAACGTTACCGTGAAGATTCCGTTCTATAGAACGAAGACGTAACTTTTCATTCCCTTCCTGTCTACGGTATATCAAAGGGTGAAAAGGTTTAAGAAGAGGGTAAAAAGGGGAACTTCTTTGACAGTTTTTCCACGAGAAGAAAACTCACCCGTGACGAACTTTCATTCTTAAGGGTACTGCGGCTGTGTAGTCCAGAAATTTTCTATTCATGGTTTAGCCACGTATTTTAACCGACCCTCGCAACCCTAGGGTTATCGATCTTATCGATCTCCGTCGATCATGGACTCCGGCTATCTCAGGCCTTGTAACTTTTTTTTCTTCGCCCTACGTAATCCTTCAATGGAATCTTGGGGCTCGGTTGTGCATTTTTAAGAGGAAGGAAGAAGAGTAAGTGAAATAGGGGTGAAAAAGAAAAAAAACACTTTCCTCAAGGCGGACCCATAAAATCCAATACTGAGGTCTAAGCAGTCCAAGCGCCCACTCTATTTGTCAACGCGTCACTACCGGCAGCCCTAACCACGTCTCAACCAACCCCTAGACGAAGTCACTACGTGTCAGGGCTTTTAGCGTGCACGTACTCCAGAGGGTGTTGGTGCTGGTGGTAGTGATGGCGGATATGTACTTGTCAGTGTCCATGGTCACGTGTATGTACCTAGGTATACCTGTACTTACGAAGAACACGCGTTCCTATCCTAGACAAAGGTTTGGCCATTAAGGAGTCTGAACTTTTACGCTCGATCGAATTACCCGATCCCTCGCTGATCATCGGTCGAGTATAGAGCGCTTGTAAAATAGAAGGCATTTTGTTGGCCAGTAACAGGCGACAGCGATAGGAGCCTTTCCGAGTGGTCGTTAGATTAGAAACAAAGTGGAGGCTTGAAGGGTAGTTTATGGAAATAGGGACCCCGTAGCATCGAAAGACTCAAGGGTTGTAGAAATATCTAAGGGATGATTAAAAAAAAGCAGATCAAGAGAGCGAGACAGAGTGGATGAATTTGGAAGGACTTTTAAAAACATCCCTTGTTTTCCTACCGATCCTCACCACCCTCAGTAAAATCAACCCTTGGCAATGCAGCACTGTACTTAAATATATAGGGATGAGGGATTCGTCGCGAGCCCTTAACCTCCGAAAGGGATGACATACCGAGTTGTATATAGGATCCAGTGCTCAAAGATACTCACCAAGTAAGGGATGATGGCTGCGAGGGGATGAAGGGACAAGCAGGACCAGACTGAACAATGAGAGGGTCACAGAGTGCGCTAAGGCTCTCTACGCATAATTGGCTGTTCGCTATCCATATTTCCTTCGTACCCCATCCTTATAGTCAAACTACCCCACATTTCAAAAACAACCCTTACCGGTACGGCAGCCAGTCATGCGCGAGTATATAGATATACCCTAACATCAAATGTCAATTTAGTATTTGCTGCTGCCACTGATCCTTTAGTTTGCATGTAAGCGATAGCTACAAGGTCACGCACGTGGACGTCGATAAATAATTACAATTTTTACGTCAGTATTGTCAATTAATATTTTTCAAACTCAATCAAGTTTGTATAAAAAAAGAAAATTGTAAAATTCCCTCCCAATCCTTTATTCCCATTTGTCCTGAATTGCTATTTACGTGTCCACTTGAAGCGGCAATTCGACGTTTATTGGCCAATGCGATACAACTTTATTGGCAGCATTCTGACCAAGTGAATTCAAGGTAACTTTGCTGCCACGGCAGTTCGGCAATGCTGCATCGTTACTCGATGCGCCAGAGAATTGATTGCATGATTAGGAATGAAGAAACCGGATATGCTTTATATCTGAAGAGAGAACGGATGCAAGGTCTTCCACACTTGATGGATGATTAGATCGAATCAATCAGCCTATACAGTTTGACCTCCATTTTCGAGGACTTGGGAGGCTGCCGCTCTTGGTATGACCCAACCCCCCTCCCCTTTCCCTACCTCATCACGTTCTCACTCACCCTCGCTGTTCCTCTTTCATAATTTACACAGGATGTGACACTCGGCCCCTATCCGTGCTGTTAAACGGGAACCATTTAAGTTAACGGCCCCACCCCCACCCTCCTCCTTGTGTGTATGTTTTTCTCCAGCCTCTCCCCAAATCTCCCCTCGCTCCTACGTCATTCCCGAGGGAATGACCCTCTTATTTGCCCATGTATCTCGACACCTTAACGATATAATATCTTTTTACGTATCTGTCTTGACGTAGACGTCAAAAAACAAATTAATTAAATAGCTGAAAACAGGAAAAAATATTGCAATTCTTTGTTACAAAACGCCAATGAAAACTAGTATAGATTGGTGGGTAGAGAGAGTAATAGGGCAGAGGGTGGTCGGTATGAATTTTTTTAAGGTTTCCTTCTATATATATTTTCTTCCATTTGACACTTTGTTTTTCTCGCATTCAAAGTAATGCGAAAATTATTCCGAACATTTCACCGAGATATTTTAATAATATTGCAAATGGCGAATCATCCCCTATTGCCGTACGCGTTCTACCCCCACCTCTAATTCCTGTCACTTCCCGACAAAGTGTGGCTGACAAAGCGTGCCGCTCGTGTTATTAATTTATGGGAAAGTCCCGGCAAAGAGGAGCCGACGGAACGGAACTAGAACTAGAGGAGATAGGGGATGTGTCTGGGTTGCCTTCTATCGACGGCAAAGAGTGACGTATATTTGACGTTTGATCGATCGATTACTTTTTTTTCTTTCTCCCCCTTTTTACCTACTTTTACGAAAATTTCTCCTTCGTCGCACGGCCCTGGTATATCAATACATAGATAGGTATAAATGCAGTATACATATACATTTAACATGTACTCGATATCGAAACGACGAAGGAAACTAATTTTACTGTATGGAATATTTATTGGGGTCATTTTTTTCTATCAATTATAATTTCATAATCTGTACCAGTGACGCATGCAAAATAACAAGGTCCACGCATGGCTCTTGATATCGGTGAGAAAATATCATTGGACGTCGTCATATCAATTTCCATGCGTCCCTCTCGGACGTGGCGTTTCCGGTCGACAATAACCAACGTGTTCCGGTATGTCGCGCGCGACTCTCCGTTCGAGATAAATGAAACCGACAGGAGTCAGAAGATAAATTTCAAGTCCAAACGTCGTGACGATTACGAGTGATCATCAGCCAGGTCGAAGGGACCGGAACTAATTTTTTTAAGTGATCGATTCGGTGCAGAACAAAAATGGTTGGCCATTATTGTCGCTACAAATGGTACCTCCTAACCTAGATACGATCGTGTAGCGTTAAAAATGAATACTTAGTTAACATCTTTTTTCGAATCGACTCAAACAGATCGATAACTTGGCACTTGTATTAAAACAATGTAAAATCACGAGTCTGGAAGTAAATACCGATAAATTCCTATCTCCCCTGACAATAGCCACAAAAATCTTCCTCTTGTTTGATTCTCAAGCACAGCGAACGACCATGAAGAACCTACGGCTTGGCTAAGTTTAGAATCAGTTTAGTCACCTACCGAAGCTACCTACTACGTGTCCACCTACTCCTCCTCTTTATCTATGCTGAGAACCGTGTAAAAGGCCAGCCTGCATTTATTGTAAGGCCCCCACCGTTGCGGAGGTAGATGCAGCGTGTATTTACAACGAGAGAGCCTTTCGTCTCGCAGGATTTATTATACGAAAACGTATAACGAATGTGTGTATATACTTTTTTGAGCAACAACGGAAGTCACGTCACTGTCGATTAAAAGACATCAAAAACCCACTTTACCGTATCTAATTAACGCGCAGGTATATAATATCGGACAAAGGAAAAGTGTGAATCCTTTTCGAAATTTCTAAACTGTCAAACGAGTTTATGAACGACTAGCGTGGTCACTGCCCTGGTCGAAGCGTCTTCGAAATATTACGGGGACTCTGGTGCGTTTCGCTGCAGCGAGTAAGTGGCACCTGAAAGATGCAACCGATGCCGAACAACCACTGTAATCGGATTTGACGTCAGGCGAAAGAGAAAGGGTAGAATAAAGGAAAACAGTTACAGGTATATAGAATACTGTAAAGTGTAAAGAAATACCTAGGGATTCCCATAAAGTTCGTATGTACGTGCCTGACTCATCATATCTTCGCAGCTTCCTTCCTCGTCGTGACTTACGTCTATTTATACGGAAGAAACAACTGTCGATGTATATACGCATATATTCAGTCAGACATAACCAACAGATATATACAGTAAATGAATTGAAGCTGCGCTCTGTGTATAAGCAAGTCAAGACTGTAAATACTGCATCGTTGCGCTGCCTACCTCGCACGCCGGGGGATCACGTCTGCCAAAGGTATACATATCGGCCTTATGGCTCGTATCCCGTAGGGAAAAGGTTCGCCGGTGAGAAAAGGAGATAAGATTGAAGAATTAAAAGATAAAAAATTTTTTTTTTCAATCCATCAACCAAATCAAATACGTTCAACGAGGACGAGACCCAAAAATCTTAATCGCGACCACCCCCTTCCCTTTAAACCCCATTTCCGTCGCAGCAGACTCGTCCGCGTTACTTGAATTAACTGTACGATGATTTCGGTGATAATGATTATGAAAGCACCGATACTATCATTCCGAATTCGTATAACAGCGACCCAGCAATACGATCGGTAAGGAGACTTCGATCGGACTGGGGCGCGGCACTTTCTCTGTCGCGAGTGCCAGAGTTCTCGTATAAAAGGTGTATGTGTATATATATATATATATATATATATATATATATGTATATACAATGCATATTACGTATATAGGTATACTGTATACCGAGCTATCGCTCGTTCACAAGGCACGCTCACGTACTTGCTAGCTATAAGCAACATATGTATATACACACAGAGAGTATAGATATATATACGAGTATCCGAAGGAATTCCATTGCTGAGCCCGAGCGAACACGAGCGCCCAGAGAGCGGCCACTTACAATAGAATCGAAGAGTCCGCCTGGTTACACGTTCCTTCAGCTGATCTCGCTTGACCACTTGTGATTCACTTTACGCAATAAGGGATTGTATCCCGAAACGCCCCGTCGCGTCTGGTCTATCGAGGCGCTGGTAAGGATTCGGTAGGAATATTGTTTTCGAATGGCGCCTAAAGCACATTTTTCCTTTTTCTTCGATTCCTCTTCTCAGAGATAGATATACGATGGTCATGGAAAATGCCATTGATCGTGGGACATGAGAAAAGCGTGTATCGGCTAACAACGGAGTGTTTATCGAAGGACTGGGTCATTGCCGTTTGAAACGACCTATACGGGAGCTGAAACTAAGACGTGGGAAGGGGGGCCGGTGGATTTAACACGTGAAAAATAGGAAAAGTCCATAGGACATTAGCGTCTGGCCTAATCGTTTTGCGAATTTGACACTCGCTCTTGAGTATTGGAAACGGGGCCTTCGGAACTTGGATAACCTAACCTAATTCCTGTCACGTTCCTGGCGAGACGCCAGACTTGCCTATCCGTAACCAGGGAATAAAGACCTGTAAACGTCCCTCGTCCGTCTTCCTCGAGAAGGCAAAACCGTGAAATTGGACATCAACTTCCACGTGGAGAATCGCAACGTAAACTGGTTTAAGTTTGGTTGGGTTAGGCTCGAACCGATTATTTAGGATAACTCTTACGGTCGACGATAACGCCGTGGGTTTCGAGTGTAACGACTGTAACAGCCGTTCCGTCTGTACTGCAAAATCGCAAAGTGCGGGCTGTTGACACATGAAAGAAAAAGTCGTTTAACGAAGGCGGGCAAGGATAAAAATGTAAAACAAAAAAAAATCGCTAATTCCCAATAGGCGAGGAGCAAGCGACTACTTATCGCGATAAACGTCCCATAGAGATCAGCGTAGTCGCTAAGACGTTGAAATATTTCCGCAATAACCATAACCTTCCGTCGTATCTTCCCACGCCTGGCGAACGTTTAATGTGACCACTCCTATCATAGGTGTACCTACTAACACACGTGTGTCCGTATCCATATACGTATACATATAGCAGCGCAAGGACGGGCGTTTAATGATAATTGGAGAATTTCCAAGAAAAATGGCTGAATCGAAAGAGCGAGATAATGCAAAATTACATACGACGTCTCTCATTCCTTTGCGCGTGTTCCATGTTTGGTGATAAGAAATTTTCAAAAAATTATGTTCAAAATTATGGACCACAAAAAATTCGACTCATCATCGAGTATACGTATAGGTACCACGGCGAAGTCCTCTCTTGCGTGCAATGCATACCTGCTGCCTAACCTAAAAAAAAAACCAACCCTCACAGGTATCAGGTAGTTTGCCATGCATTTACTTGGACGTATGTAATTTCAATCTGGGTCCTTGGGAATAGGACCCCACAGATTTGGCAAATGGGTCCCATTCGCGTTCTCGTAGCAGCCGATTTATGCAGGCCGCTTCTCAAACGCATAATTCATCGCCCGGGTGGCGGCTCGCTTTCAAAAGCGTCTCCTACCCCTCAAACCCCTATCCCACCCCTAACCCGTACTATTCCCCTTCCGCCAAGTCTCACGCTCGTCCTTCGCAGTTCACAGGAGGAGCAGACTCAGCCCTGGGTGACTCCTCTTCTCTGTTTCCTATATCCTTTTCGTGTTGTTCATCCTCCTCCCCCCCCCCTATTTCCTGCCCCCTCCTGCCCCTCTTCAACTCCGTCCCAAAGAGCGTTTGCTCCTTTTCACTTTGTCGCGTTCCCTTTCGCCGGTGTTTTCGTCTGGCGCACCCTGGGAGGGCGCCGTTAACTCGAAAACCTCGACACTTCCATCATCCCCCGGTTCGTCCGTCTATCCTAGGCTGTTTGCTGCCTTTACTCTTTTGCGTCTCTGGCGAGTTTTCATATCCTTCAGACTGCACTGCGAGGGCGCCACCTGTACTCGGACGAATTCTTTTTTAGATCTACGACCAGAGACGTGGGATCGACGTGTACGCAAAGCTTTGTGCATCGTACGTACCGCGAAGGTACGTACTACAGGGCGAATGAGAATCCCTGCGCAGGGCTGTGAGATTATGTTTTATGCAAGATTTTCCATTGGACGCATAAACTCGGCATATTGCGAGCCATCTGCGACTCCCGGTTTGCCAAACGCAAATAGATTCTCTCCTCCGCCTTTCGGATACCGCGTATACGATTGACATATTGTAATTTTGCGTAAGCACCAATAGCGCTGTTATCCCCGCGCGCGGTTAACCACCCACACACGAGCTTAACCTAATATCCTGTATTTGCGACCTTCGACCTTTTTCGCATTTACCGATCGGAGGGGTCGCTGACAGTTGCGGGCGTTAGTGATTGCCCGTGGCGCGAATTGTTTGAACCGTAAGTGATTGATCCAGGGGTTGTACGTTGTTTTTATGCGGAAGAGGGCGAGGGGTTTGGATTTTAAGGGTTGTAAATTTTTTTAAGGGTCTCCAGACTGCGTTCAGGAAAATGAGGAATATATTGTACCGATGGTAAGTTGTTTAAAACCGGATGGAACCAGACCGACTGTGAGATCGCATAGGTGGGTGCAGAAGCGTTCTCTTCGTATGCAAGTCGCGATGCACCGGTGCATCGGGCGTCGGCGTCGGCTGCAATGCATCCCGAGAGGGAGTCCCATCCCTATCGCGTGGCTCGCGTTGTTATTTTCCCACCGCGGTATTCATTTCAAGGACAAGAGAAACATTTCGATCGGTTGTACGAGATTCTTGTTGCAGATTTTCTGCAGGGAATTGCAAAAGGATGCACTAAATCTTGCCCGCGATATCTCCCGAGTATATCAGAGTCAGTATGGCAGCGGGGTGCCCGATCTTGGATGCGGCGGAGGCTGCAGGGCTGTGCTGGTTGTTCAGGGACGTCTGCAAGGTGTCTAGGTGCCCCGGGGGTACACGGTGCCACAGTGATAAAATAAATAAAATCATCCCTTGTGCAAATAAAGATCTCATTATCTCAGACGCGTCGTATCGTTCAGTTACCCTAGGAAATTTAATAAGAATTTAATCGAAATAAAAATTTCTCATTAAGAATCACCCCACGTCCCACCCCCTTTCTCCTTTGTTGCACACATCTACGTTTTCTCTGTATGCGAATTACACAAAGGGTATTACCGACCGCACCTGCTTTATCCAATATACCAAATCCTCTTAACTCCAGTCCAGGTTATAGGAAAGGCACTTCAAACCACGGTAACGAAGTTCCTCGTGTGTATACCGAAGGGACCTGGGGCACCACCGCCATTCTACGCTCCTGGGTTCACTGTTCGAAGTTAGGCGCGTTCCACCGGAGTACAATGGAGTGTCGGAGTGACCCCGGTGACCTCCTAGTGGCCGAATCTCAGGGCTGAAACTTCACCACAGACCACCGCGAGTTACTACCGGTAGGTACCTGGAGAACAACGTGGTGCCGGCGGAGAACATGGCGGAGGGAACTTTTAACCGCACGTAGAGACCAAAGTGAGAAAAGGTTCGCGCGAAGAAAAGGGGATAAGAGGTGAAGAACGGAGAAAAAGGAAGTACAAGAGGCGAAAGAGAGAGAGACGAGAGGAAAGGAAGAAAAGGAGAAGCAAAGGGTCAAAGGGACTGGTGGAGCATGCGTCGTCTTCGAGTATCACTGTATATAGGGATAGACATATATACACGTGGGACGCGACGTAATCACGTGCGTATTCATGCAAAACAACTTGCGCATGCGCACGAGACTCAGATAATCCGAACTGAGGAGACCTTATTCTGAAAGGAGCCCTTTTCTATCGGAGGTATACGTATACGTTTCTATGCACGCTGCCAACATAGACTCTGGGGCTATCGGTTGCAGCGAGATGGAGTCTCCATTAAAGTTACACGAGAATTATCGTGCTATCACCTCACCGGAATTGTTAGATTCTTTTCCATCCGTTTTATCATTCGAATTGATCTTATGTAGAAAAAAAGAATCAATTTTTAAATACGCCCTCATACTTTTAGGACGTACCTGCACATCATTGAAATAGCTCAAATTAATAGCTATAGTGCATTTTTTAAATGCAACAGCCAAAAGACCCAGTGATACACTGACATGGATATACACCAGACTTAATTTATGAGAGCCTTTTAATTACCAAGGTTCTCGAACTCTGCGCCATTGGCTTTTTATTTCTCATTTATTTTTATTTTTTACACCTTCGGCTGGATTCGGTCTGCCTCGGCTTTTCGCTTCTCTCTCGTTCTCCCCTTTTCTCCCAGGACTCTTCTCACACGCTACGCTCTCGTATCTTCTACTACGCTCTGCTCCTGACGAAAAGAGAGAACTTGTTAATTTTTCTTTTTTTTTTTAATCAGATTATATCTACCAGGCCCTGGTAGTTCGGTTAAATCCCCAACTATACGCCCTCTCCTGTCTGCCCACTTGCTTCTCTATCTACTGTGCTCGAAACGGGGCGTGTATCGCGAAGTCCTCTTTAATTAGGGCCAAAAGACGAATGAGATTTCGGCACCCTCGTGAAGGTCGATAAATGTTTGATAATTGGTACAGAGGGAGGGATGAAGTCTGAGTGCACGTGAGTCTGTGTTCGCTAGCTATACTCGTCCTTTAATTAATTTACGGATATATTTAAAAATACCTTCATCCAGAGTCCTGGTAAAAAAGGTGCAAAATTATGCTGTGACAGGTCACGTGGAAAAATTGACAAAATGATTTAAAGGTTTTTCAGAGAAAAAGAAAACCCTGAAGGAAATTACGCAAAATTTTCAACGCAAATTTCCTTAAATATTCACGAAATTATTAACGACACAGTGAACGCGTATTCTTAACCCTTGAGATTTCATCCCTCTTTTCACCCTACGGTAATCCATCAGCATTCTTATTTCTTTGCGATTCGTTCTCTATTGTTCTTAACGAAAGAATATACTCGTACCTTTGGGAAAATCCAAATCAGTATCTGGTCTTTAACGAAGATTTTTAAAAATATATATATAACAAATTGTCATTGTATATTGTAAAAAAAAAAAAACCAAAAGGATATTTTATATAGTCCACTAGGTTCGGGGTAACTGGCATATTATTCAGGCTTTTATTTTTGTTCTTTTACTATGAAAATAGAACGGCGACGACTTGTCGAAATAAGGGAAGGAAAGTTTTCGAGTTAGCGTAAATTCACAATGCCGTTATAGGTAGCCACGAGAAAAAGGGGTTTGAGCAAGGGTCGTGCTGGTTTATGTAAGTACCCACGTAGTTACCTTCAATTTTCCCGGCTATCACATATATACACGTATATGCCAGAGGCAATCGGTAGAAATGCACCCTAAATATCAGGGATTAACATTCTGATCGGAGGAAAGCGAATGCTCCTGCTATCCCCGTTCCTAGCAGCCTATTTTTTATTTTTAGTTTTTATTGTACCTCGATTAACAAAAAAAAAGTTTAATCGAAAGCTCGGCTAATTATTGGGAACTATCGATCGACCAAGCGTGTAAGCGAGGCTACTGATTCTGTACAAAGTTACTACCGGAACTGTTCACGTGGATTAGGGATGGAAAGAGGGACATCGGGAATTTGCGATTTATAAGGGGTTAAACGCCAGCGTACATTAAAGGGCGACCACCTCTGAACTAGGACCTTTAAAGTCATTATGACCTCGGACGCGCTAAAAGGGATGGGGATAAAAGGGTTCAAGGGTTGCATTACCCCATGATCGTAACAAGTTCCCCCCCTCCCCCCCCCCAAGGTACGAACTGTTACGTTACATATGAAAATGGCAAAGGAACAAAGGACAAGTGCATCCATTTAAATCCATCTTTTTCCCTTACACGAAGCACACAGCGAACGTTTAATTATCATAATAATCCCCTATTGTTTCCCAAGCGGAGTATTGTCCTTTTGAAAATGTCCCTCGTCATTAGATTAATCATGCCATCAGGTACGTGATAAGTGATTAGTACACGATATAGGGGGTAGTTTATAATGTACTAAGTAAATGCACGTTAAAGGATACGTCTTATTATAGGGGTTGCGGATGCGCAACGAGTCTCTATATGCAAAGGGGTTGAAATACCGTATTATATCTATAGAACGTATACCTAGATGGAAATGCAAGTAATTCGCTCATACCGGAAGTGGCGAAAGGAATCTCAACGCAATCTCAGCACGGTAGACAGCCAACCCCTATAAACAACCCTTGCGTAATATACAACGTAGACACAAGTAGCGCGTTGCGTATAGATACTAATGAAATTTTCCAGAAACACGAAAATGTACTTTCGGAAAATTATGAGAATTTTTATTAAAAAAAAAAAAAAAAAAATACATTATACTTAAGGCTACGCTCACACCGGTGACTTTTAACGAAGGAAAAAAGATGAAAATAAATCGTAGGACTTGTTTTTAATTAATTGTTAATTGCAATTCAACGAAGGCACCGATGAATTATATCTCGCTACGTCAATCCAATGCAATTACGTTTCGCCCGACGAGGAGGGATTATCGAAAATTTCCCAGTGAACGAAACAAAAGAAATACCAGCTATTTTTCAATCCTGCCAAATGAAAATACCGTCAAGGGAAACAATCGAACGCGCGTAACAAATCCTAGGGAATTTAAGAGTCGTGAAAAATTTTCTAGGGGATTACCGTTAACCAAGCTAAACGAAATGAAAACAAATCCCCTTTACTTCAATCCCATTTACGTAGTAAAAATTCACAATCCTGTGTTTAATATCTATACGTGTATAGCGATAGGGTTACACGTAGCCACTTTTGAGTACCTCAAAGAGAATGATGCTCCATCGATCGTTGCCGGAAGTATCAATTTGGTAGACGATTATACGGCCACCCTTTGTGGTCACGTATACAGCTATTACGGTTCCATTGTGGTGAATGGCTAGCAATAGTAGAATACGGTCTCTCTTTGGCCCTATTGCTGCTAATAATACCGACACGCTGAATAACGTAATCCAGTTAGTTATTTATACATGTCAAAAAGATGTCTTAGCGATGTCCTTTCAAAGGCATTAGGAACGTGACGTCTTGACAACGCCGTATAGCAGGCTGTCAACATCGATAGACTGATCGAAGAAGGCCTGAATAATCTTTCAAGATTTTGACATTTTCTACACTTGCTGCGAGTGTAAGAGAGACGGATGTATGGGCCGTTATGCGTGTAAGAGAGAGACAGACGTGGCTTTAACAAAAATCATGGGTATACACACTCTCTCTCTCTCTCTCGAATCGACTGTATACATTTATTCGGATAATCCACTGTTTACTCTTCTCTATGACTTTTACACCGATATTATTTAAATATTTATTGCCGATGTAATGGTATCCGCTGAAAAATGTAATTTATTTTTTTTGTAAATATTAAATATTTATGTCGGCATTACTATTGAAGAATTTGGTAAATACTGGTGCTGCTTGAGATTTTGATTGTTACGCGGTATTAAAGGGCGAAAGAGCCCTGTTGGTACCGCACTGCTCTGGACCAGACTATTGATCCAACAGAGCGAGAGAGAGAAAGAGAGAGACACGAGAAAAGGACAAGGGGGTGTCAGGGGCGTAAGGGGCGCCAGGGACGGCAGTCTGTATTATTAACCCGATGCGAACTCACGTCCCTCGACGTGTCTATATGTACACGCGGGGGTGGGGATTGGTGTGTAGGTACGTTTCCGGGTTGAATATGCCACGTGGATTGGCCAAAATGCATGCGCCAGGGCCGCTGCAAAGTGGTAGTCACTGAATGTCGTCGCCGTCATCGATTGAAAATACAGGGTAACGTGTTATCAGGATGTCCCACGTTCTCGCGAGTCTAAAATTACTTGATCAATTTTATCCGCCCGGTGGAAAACTTCATTTCAGCTTTTTTCCCCTCTCTTCGTTCTGATTCGCCCTCGACAAACCCCCAGGAAAAATCTCACGGGAGAACGACACGCGTATTTTTCCACAAAAATGAAATTTTTTAATGGAATTCCCATTTTTATCCAATAGTCGACAACGAGGGAGAGGGCTGACCTCAAGATCTCAAAATTTCGCTCCAGCATTTTTCTCGATTAAATTTAACAATTTCAGCCTCAATTTTCGTCCAACCACCCTGTATTTTACATTGTGACAAAAAAACTTCGTTTTCATTAGTCCCTCCTACACTTCATCGTTTCTCGCTTTAATTTGCCCTTTAATTACTATAAATCTCAATTACAAAATTACCCCTAGTTATCCCACCTAGCGAAAAAGATATACTTCTGAAAACTAAAAAAAAAAGCATCCACGACAAAAATATCAGGAAAAAAAATGTTCTCCCAAGAGGGTCCACCACTACACAAGTATTTCTCCTTCGCCAGATTAATTTGGCAGGTCCCGACATACGCGCTGGCAAAGAACGTAACGATCGAAGAGGACCAAACAAAAAGAAAAGATACACGATCAGACAAAGAAAGGAGATAACAAATGAAGCACACGAGGAGAACAGAAATAAAACATAGAAAATCATCAAAGAACCCAAGAACAATGTCCGAAGGTCTTTCAGCTTAGTAGAGCATGAGGGTATCTGGTCAGACAGTCCTGACAGAATTCAAGGATGATCGTTTATTCCAAACAAGATTTTCCCGCTGGATCATCCATTTGGCATCCATGTATCCAGGCTCAAGCAGTCATTCATCATTACTGCATGGCAGTGATATCCTCTCCATCTCGTATCATACATATGATTTACAATGATTAGCCAGAAATCCTTGAGCGAATTCCATTGTCATAGAAAAGATCCGACCCGTTACACTTCCTGGCCGTACAACCGACATAACCTCACTCTCTGTGCCCAGAGCCAGAGTAGATGTGACCCTAAGTCGCCAGAGTCGGTCCTATATACGAGTTTCAATTAGATCTGTCTCATAATGACTCTGCCGAGTCCTGCAGCCACGTTCATGACGCTTGATGGTTGATGGTTGATGGTTGATGACCCCTTCCTCTGGCAGAGATATCACCCCAAGGGGTTCAAACCTTCCTACCTTCCTACCTTCTACCTCTCTGGCCTTCGTGATGCAGAGTTGTTAGGGACGACGGTGTTTCCGGGTCGAACGAGTTTCTTTCTCGATCTGGACGTGTCACGCCATCCTGCTCAACTTCGAAGCTCAATAGTTGTGCGACGCCAACCGGAGAAACCATTGAACTCCTATCAGTACGGAGAATTGAAAAGACGACTGGAACGTATTGTAGAAAGAAAATCAAAGCGGGATATATAAACTTTTGATTTCTTTAACGTACCAAAATTACCATACGAGACGAAGATAATCGTAAGTTTTTTGTTCTCCTGTATAATTCAATTTCCATGCAAATATACGCCTTGTTTCCATTTCCTTAATTACTTTCCTATTGTTTCGTCCCTTAATCAGGTTACGATCCGCATTATATCTCGTGCATTAATTTCAATTAATTTCACAATGTTTAATCCCTTTTCGAAAATCCCCATTATTACTGTGCCTGGATCAGTTCGAATCCCTCAATATTTAATTACGGGATTGCAGTCTCTGTTTTAAAAAATATTGAAAAAGTATAACCAATTTGGATAGCCCATGACAACAAAAATTACCTTTGCCTGCGATATGATGGGTGGTATCCCTAGCTAGTCTTCACTGAGAAAGTCCCCCTAGGGTCCTGACGAGCTCATAGCTTTATCTCTCAAGGGAAGTTTTCTTAGTGCTACGTCAGGAACCGGGATAGCTTATAAGCATTTGTGAACTCGGCTTAAGAGGTGCAGTCAATCTCGCGATTCCCAGCAGTGCTGAATTATCGAACGATAGAGCTTCCTGACCTGGATCTGTCACTGAATCCTCTGCCAGTAGGAGACGCTTGGAGGGTGCCTTATCGAGGAGTAAAAAGGATTCTGAGAGGGATGAGACAAATGATCGATCAGTCGAAGCAGACCGATGAGAGAAAGAGAGACGCGAGATAAGAAGAGGAGGAAGAAAAAGAAGATGAAGAAGGATAAATGGGAAGCTGAATTGGTCTCTCCATATAATATAGATGATTCCCTGCCATTACCGAGGATCTTTCGGTGGATGCCAACAACCGTCTTTGATATCCCCGCAGATATTGGATTCTACGGGCGCACGAAAAACTACCTGAGAAACTTTTCACTTGGGTTGGTATATAGATAACGACGGGAATGATAAAGAGACCGGATAGACAGTTGGGCTAATGAATTTCGCCGTCAGTTTCTTTTTCGAACCATGAATTTCATTCAGACTATACCAATTCACATCGGTGCTCAAATCTTGCACGGGTCGTACTAAGTATGCCGGTGCATCGCAGTGCAATAATACAACGCACAGAATTCCGATGACATTGCGATGCTTCAAATGCACATACGCGACAGAAATGCACCGTAAATTGACGCGTGTTACGCATTGCAAAATACGTAAAATTGTATACAAATATACAAAATATTTTGTCTTTTTCATAATTTTCTCTTTTCAGTGTTCTACGTTACATTGGCTATGATGCATCTGTTCCAAGTGCATCCGAGTGCATCTATTCCTAGGATGCATTCCGCCTGACGCTAAGTGACGCGCGACTTGTCCATATCGCCGCGGGAAATACGTTGGGGCAAAAGTCACGGAAACGTCGGTTCGTAACGATCCTTGATCCTCGCTCAATTGATCCCACGGCATTTCCTGCGACTGTACATAAAGTCCTATAGTCTGCGCGACAAGTTACGATGTTTCCGTGAGAACAGGAAAAAAAACGAACAGGGCCGAACAAAAAAGTATCATAATGTATCACACGAATAATCGCGCGTTTCGATAACAACTTTTTGGAAAAAAAAAAGGCCAATTCTCATAAAGCGATAAAAACACGAGTCGCTTCCGTACTTTTAACCGGAACGCGCAATTGTACCGGCCACGACGACTGGCGCAATGAATTTCACGTAACTCCGGCAATTCCGTTTGCCCACTCGTGCAAAATTCGCCAGCGGTATTCGGTCTAACGTTGCGAAACGCAAGTGACGTATTAACGTAGGCATACATATGTACAAACAGACAGACTCGCTAACTGGCTTTCTGTCTTTATGGGAATATATCGTGTGGGTATACGTATAGCGCGACGTACGGTATTCAGAACGCCAGAATACATATACTAATGAACATAAGTGAGAATCAACACAGTTGCAAACACGTTGCTTTATGCTGCGCGATTAAAACTCAGAGACTGATGATCTTTCGCCACAGCGCTCTAGATATATGACGTAATACGGCGCACAGTCATATATATATACACACACATGTATAATTGTCTTAGCTTGTGGAATTTGCCAATTTGAAATTAGCGAAAGTCAAATTTTTCCTTGAGCACCGGACCGGCCAAAAATAATTCCGTACCAATTTTGCCATTTGCATCCTACGTACCATTTCCACCCACACAGATTCCTTTATCAGTACAATAGTAAACTGCACAAATTATATATATATATATATATTCCTAAAATACATTTCCTACCGGCACTATTGCTCAGCTTGAGCCATCTGTCAGTAGCAGTGATAGTAAAATTGTCAAAAGTCACTTTCTCCGTGCGCGAACGTGCGTTTTATCGCCGGCGACCAGGTGCGCATTAAAGCCAATAGCGCACGCAATGCGCGTAGACGGTTCGTCGCTACGGCAACACGGTAAAACGCAGTTCCGAGTTCTGTAGGTCAGTTACTGTTATACTGTTACTGTTATACTGTGTTACCGGTCGGACCCCAGCTCTCGGTTCTAGCCAGTAATGCAGTTCTGTCTGCGATCACGGAGAATTCTCTGTCCCAGGCCAGACGTGTAATTCCAGGTGAGAATGGGAAGTCGATCTATCCCGTCCATGCACAGACAAGAAGCAGTATCGACGCCGCGATCGGACGGAACTTTTGAAAGACACTGTAGCCCCTGTAAGAGTTCCGTTTCGCGGACGCGCGACCTGTAGCGATATATTTTGAAAAAAAAAAAAGAAAATGGTACCGAGCCATTTGATTCAACGCGCGCACGCTCGGCCATTAATAATAAGCACTCTCGGCGAGACGATTAATAACGCGAGAGATTCTTAATTGATTGTCCCGCACGCGCGACTAATTAAATACCCCTACACGTCGTCGAGTCGGCCAGCCAACGTGCCGCCCACGATGTCGCGACGTTTTCTCCTATTGTTTGTTTTTGTTATCGCGAACAAAAAAAAGCTTTAATTCATCAATAAAATTTGACTTAAACGGACTCGCCTTGCGCAATCGACCATTGTGGGGTAAGAGGTCAGAACCGTGGGCTAGGTATGACACACGTGAATTAGAATTTCTAATGGGATATAAACAATGGAAAGGACGATTGGCAGCTTATAAACGCTCTCTAATCCCGGACGTGATTTTAGACAGCCGTACAGGCTCTCCTGTGTATACCGAGCGACTCGGAGGAAGAAAGAAATGTTCAACCTCACTTTCGTTTCTCACGCGACCCAAAGCGGGCCCTACCATTTTTTTTCAACGCAATTATAAGTATTACAATGTCATACCTAATACACTGGGTATATTTCTCCGTGAATTTACGAGTCTGACGTATAAAAATATGTTAAGTGAAAAAAAAAGAAAAGCAAAGAGGGGAGGAGAAGGAGGGGATATACATCGCGACACATAGCTCATGTGCAAGTGAACACTGATATGCAAACGTGACAGGTCACGACAGTGAGTCCCGGCAAGAAAGCAGAAGCCGATTGAAGTCATGGTACGTGTATGTAGTGTATACGTGCCTATACATATACTACAGTAAATGTATAGTTGCCAGCATCGCTGTCACGTTTAAGATTCTTCAAGACCACTTGAGAATTCCAAGGACCTTATTAATGGATCCCATGGACCAGATACGGGGATTACGGATGCTGAGGTGATCGCGTGATTAAAATTTTTTTATTATTTTCAATTATTGTAAAAAAATTATGACAAGTACCAAAGAAATGTGTGTACTGAATTGGTCCGTGGATAGATATAGGAAGGTCGACTGAATCGGGCATAGGGCCCAAATGAAATTAAAAAGAAGCTAGACCAGTTCGGTAAGGTCCTTCGTGGGTCTCTAGTTCGTCTGGGCCTATACTGTTATCAGCTTGCTCTTTTTTTTCTCAATGGAACCGACCAACGGACAGACAGACCACTGGGGCTAGGGTGTATAACCCTCTGCCACAAGAGGATGCTGATGGCTGCGTTGGACCCTGTAATTATAAAGGACCGGTTTCTATCGGGGCCCTATATAGCTACTCGCATACGTAGCTATATACGTACGGCAGCTATACATAGGTTATATAGCTATAGATAGGTATGGCAGGTACGTTAAGTTCGTGCATAATTGTCTGGGACTTGCGTCGTCAAAATTATTACGGCCCTGTACGTGCACGGGGTTAAAGTGGCCGTGGATGATAGTGAAGGCAGTAAAAGAGGGATTCAGGTTGGGAGTGGCCTTATAGAGAGACTCGTGTATAGCACCAAGCAGGTACCGTACGGCGTAGCGAGGGTATAGGGCCCACATATATTCACCGAGACTGGCAAGTAGATTATTCGAAGATGATTCGATGGGGAGTGAATTTTTTTCAAAAACATCTTGAGTGATATCGATTTTGTTGAATTGGTTAAATTCAAAGATATTTTGACGGAATCACGTGATTTAATGTCGCAAGGCCCTAAAAGTGTTATATACTGACGTTTCAGGGCTTCTCGCTAGTGACGCTAGTGGCTTGTCTTGGATTTTATTGATGATCATTTTCTGACGACTGCATTTCCAATATGACGGACTGTGGTGGCTCGTGGATAAATGGCGGTTTGCGTATCATATTACGAGAAATGCTTGGACTCTTAGTCACTCGGGAATTCATGTGTACTCTCTCTTGGTGCATTGGTGCACTGGACGTTATGGGGCGAAAGGAAGAACGAAGAGAGAGAGGTCGAGTGAGAGAGTGGCGAGCGAAAAAGAGATAAATCAATTAAATTGAGTTAAAATTCCCCTGGGGAACAATAGGAGATTTTTATTTTTATAAAAGTATACGTACCAACTCGCACTGCTTGGCTGTATCAGTCGGTATTTCTTTGGGCAATTTGTAATCGTCACGCGTGTTAAATTCATACCGAGCGCAAATGCACTATTATTCAATTACATATGTGCATCGTGTGCAACAGTGCACACGCATTGTGCTTGTCGCTTCTGAAGATGATATATGCTTCTAATTAATCTCAAACGTCGACTAGGCTATTTTAATAATTGTATCGATCGAACCAGATTACCGAGCACTTTGTCTACTAATTTAAATTTCGCGGGATAATTGATTCACGGTGTGACTGAATATCGATAGTGCATCAATTTAGTCGATACAGGTATTCTCTATATAATTCATATCACTGTAACACATTGATGTATGAACTGTCATGCCTGTTTGATAATTTTTAAAAGTAAAATTTTCCTTTCGTCAGTTAATATAAGAGAAATCAATAATATTCATATAAAAGTCAGACGTTAAAATTAAAATTCCTAAATTCTAAAAAATTAAAACGTCCTCCGTAACCACATCGTCCTTAAACCGTAAAGAAGCTTCATTTCACCGCGGTTTCCTGCATAGTCGAGCACCACAGAAAGTGGTAACGGTAAACGTCGATCAGCCACGACGTCGAGACGCTACTCGACGCCAGCCAAACATGTATTGAAATCCACGATCACGAGTTCCCATTCACGAAATAAGTGAATAAAAAAAATTTCCAACCAATACAAAAAATTACACCCCTATTATCTCGAAAATCCCAAGCGTCCAAAAGAAATGAAACGCACTAAAAGCCTAACAAATAGACGACGAGCGTCGTCTTTCGGGTTGCTAGGCAACGTCATGCTCCCGATTCCATCCTGATGGTTGGTACGACTGGCGCTTTTGTCTCTCGTATTCGGATCAACAGAGCTTTTGTGAACGACTGACTTTCGCTCCTCCAGATTCAAACCCGTAAAAACAATAGCCAATTTCAGAAGAACCGTAAAATTCCCATTAAAAAAAAAGTCGAAAAACAAAAATAATCCAAACACCTAAAGTAACCCCTAAAATCAATTTAACGACAATTTATTATTCATATTAAAAAAAATTGCGCAATTATTAAAAAAAAAAAATACAATCTTCATTCTTATCGTACCCCAGAGACAACGATAATCGATCAATCGATCTGATATTAATCTCGATCCACCCAGAAGATCTATCCTCGTACAATACCATACAGGTTGTACATATCGTACAGGTACAAGTGGCTACAGGGTTGTAAGTCCAGGTCGAGTATCAGGATAGGACGTTCTCGTTGGTAGTGACGCAGGATCGTTAAAGAGATTTAGGTGTACGGATAAGCATAACTCACCATAATTGCAGTGAAGTCTCACCGCCCAGGAGTAGAGGGAAGTGCATAGTCGACCGCACCATCTGTAACGATAAAGGCGTCCTTTTATTTACTTCCTTTATTCCAAACCTACTAGCAGGCACAGCATCCCACTATAACCCTTCCTCTCCCCTACCCTCCACCCTGCGTAATACCACCCCACCTCTTACCAGTACTGCTAGGTACAACTACTCTCCCCGCGCCACCCCCCCCCCCGACCGCTTCCCCTTGTCCTTTCAAGATTCACACTTTTTTGCCTCCTCCCCTTATTTATTTCTCTATCCAATATGGCAGCGCATGCATCATGTTACAAACGAGAGGCGTTCGCATGGCGCCACGTGTAATCCACTCTTCTTAACCATTCTACACATCTTAATATCATAGCCATCAGACATCGGGCAATAATAAGTAAGGGCGTTACTCTTTGATAGGGGTCGGAGGGGGTGCCATTCTTCATGATTACGGCACTGTCGTTGAAGCGCTATATCGCACAGGCAATACATATATGTGTATAAGCGAGTAATGAATTTAGAAATTTTGTTTCAAATTTTCTTTTATAGGAATCATGTTTGAAAATAGATTTGTTGTCCTATCTACGTTTGTTAGATTAGATAATGTCATAAAATGTGCCTAATCGACTTTCAAGCCGGTTGGAATTGTCCTGCGTGAGGGGGCTTCATCCTTGTTGAGGTGGGTTTATGTCGAGGGTGATAATTTATGAGGATATGGTAATCTCATGGGAATATCAAGGGATGACGAATTTAACAGTATTAGTCGTACTGGCTAGTCGACTGATTATTTATGTAGGGGGTTGCACGTTCGCTAAATGGAATTTCTGAATTTGACTAGCGGGTAGGTATACGCTGTCTGAGAGTTATGGATATTTAATGTATTATATATTGCGTCGAGTATATATATAGTATGTAATATATACATTATGTACTAGATATATAATATATGATATACGTAGTACATAGTACTGCTGGAAGGTCTAACTTTTTGTGTGTAATTAGGAAAGGTGCGTAGAGATGATGATTATTTTGTGCACGTATGTCCGATGTCCCTGAAGGGTAGTTAAAGAGCCTCTATAAGGGTGGGTTAAAGCCATTGTAGTTGATGACGAAGCAATGACGGATAAAAATAAAGTATGAATCCGTTAAAAAAAATGCTTTCTCTTCGCTTCTCGCAGGCATGTAAAAATATTCAAAAAAAAACATGACACTTTCACAGCCATTCGTTATTTCTCATACAAAGAAGGATATTCCAAAAGTTCATTTACCAACGTCTCAAGAGCTATAAAATGGACCCTCATTTTTCGAGCCTGTAATGAAAATAATCGAGTAAAAACCGCCCTATCCACATATTGTACTTCCCAGTGGCAGGTAGCAGTGGGTTCGACATTACGTTAATCGACCATCCGAAAACTCCGAGAGGGTTGTTTTTACCCTGTGCTGAAATAAACAAAAAAACTTTTGAAGATTCATACATCTGCCTCTTTTTTATTCCACTCTTTCTTACTGTTCTCACCCAACTTTCTTCATTCGCGTAAACTGGCGCACAGTCAAAAGACGATAGCGTTGCCATGACGATCCGCGCTCTATAAAAAGACATCTGTATTTCAGAGGGTCGTAGGCGAGAGCGTGCGCTGGGGGTAAGGAAGGAGACTTTGGAGGCCACGTGACAATTTTACTGTTATTGGAGGAACGTACAAACAAAGCGCAATTCCGTTTTATGAGAAACGCTTGAGGGGTGAAAAGCCACTGAGAAATATTTTCCCACGAGAAGACAAGAGCAGGGTGGTACGGTGAATTCTGACCCGTCCGTTACACGATTCCAGAGAAAAAGTTGTCATTTTCATGGTGTCAGTCGCTGCGACTGCAAGCGGAAAGAAAAGAAAAATTAAGGAATTGAAAAATACAAGAACCAAAGGACTTCGGTCGTAAGGTCCAAAAAAAAGATAAGAAAAAGTGTCTGTCTTGTACGAGTCAATTAGTCCCTGTTTGATCGTGGCAGTTTGCCATCGGAGCTTCGGGTGCGGCTCCTAATCAAGATAGCTGTGCGTCAACGACAAACTGCTAGGGAATTGTCCCACTGAAATTCCCTAGTGCTAATCGCCGACGCTCCTTTCTTTACTTGGCCCATAAGAACACCAAGAAAACAAGAGCAACGAAGAATTGTGCAAGCCGATAACAAAGGATACAAGAAAGTAAAGAAAAAAAGAAAGACGGCGTTATCATAAAATGTAATATGGCAGTCAACGACACCGAGCATATATGGATATTTCCAGACATCGTGTCAGAAAATCGTGATGGTTCGAAGTCTAGGGAATTTTTTCTCTCTATACAGACCACACGCGTGTCTTGTTCTCAGAATCATTTTGAACGATCGTGCACACGAGAAGAGCATCAGACAAAGAGAAGAAAACAAAAAAGAATGAACAGAGCAAAACGACTCGTCAGCTTCTATTCGGCTGACTCAGACAGACTATTTATTTTGCCCTATTCCTTTACCACAGCCCTTCCCTTGCTCTTGTCTTTTCTTAAACATCCCCCATTATCCGATACCCATATGTGCTTTCGCTCCCTGTAAAACACGCCAACGCCCCTCTTTCGCTATTCCACCCAGGAATGACTGAAAAAGCTCGCGTTTTGTCGGTAGTAAAAAATTAAACGTTTTCTCACAGTCCGTATAACTTCACTTTACTGCGAGGACCAACATCTGCACGAGAGAGAGAGAGAGAGAGAGAGAGAGAGAGAGATATAGATAATGATGATGACCAAAGCATAGACAGAGAGAAAAGGTATACCGGACAGTATAACTGCATACAAACGAAATTTACAACTGATAATGGTATCGCAATTAGATGGGCAATCGTGATTCTACACGAGAGCCGAGTTAAAGGGGAGTTCACAGGATAGAAAAAAACTAGCGCGGCAAAACTTTAGTGAATTTAACGGGGTCGTAAAGGCAGAGTCAATAAGGTGTTTCGAGCGCAAAGGGGGTGTTACCTTTTCGTATGAAACAGTCTTGTTTCCCGAGGGCTCAAATGACGTCAGACACCACACCAGGCCGTATAGGTTATGTGCAGCGAAAGACTTCACAGTCCAAGTTCAGCCAATGCACGCGAGCGAATTCACTTCTCTATGTCCTTTGTCTCTCTTTCTCCTCCCTTGCCATCCTTAACGTCTTCTCACTCGCTCTCATTCTTGTAACCACAGAGCCCAATATTCATTATACAAAGTGCTCCGTCACTCTTAATCCTCGAGTCATGTACGCTTCGATATATATGTAAAAAATTCATTGCGTTTATATTCAAACACCCGGTACATTGACTTCTCGGGTTTCGCGCTACCAGGAATCCTGGGGACTGTACGTATTATCGCCTAGCGGACTTCTCCTGTATCCGGTGTCGTGTTTGGAACGTACGACTCCACGACGACGGTGCATAATGAAGCGCGCGACAATGGACGCCGTTGCAGGGATGCAAGTGGACGTGAAAAAAAATTTAACAACGGCAAACCTCATATCCATATATAAAGGGGCAAGTAAACGCAGAACAAGTAAACTAAACGTTTAACATAGCCACGTTTAATGTCGTCAAGACGATCGAGACGGTTCGCTATACTTGGTGAACCTAATAAAAAACGACTTGACCTCCTGTACGAGGCATCTTCTGGAGAGAGGGGCTATATAGGCGGCATAACGGATAAATAATGCGGAGTAATATGACGTCATACATACGTGCGTCTATGTCAAGTATATGATATATGCATATATGAATTTATGCATATATAAGGGGAAGGGTTATACCCGTTACATCGAACTATACATGCAGATTATTACGGAGTCGTACGTCGAGATAGGCGGACTGCATAACAATGGCCTGGAGAGGATCGGGCGTGCCGCGGAGGATGGTTAATCACTGTCGGAAACTTCTTGCAAGGCCACCAACGCGCCGTGCAGCCTAAATTGCACCAGGGACCTCTGGGTATAATTATTGGTAACACTGTGAGAGCTTTCGGTAGTTTACGACAAAGGTCGGTCCGGTCGGTGCTTATAAGATATTCGGGTGGTCGTGAGTTCGGTACGAATAGGATATTAAAATTTTCGTGTGACGACGTGAGGGAGAAAAAAATTCCCTAGAAATCACTATATATAGTGAAACGTTTAAAATTATGATTATTCGAAAATATTTACACTACGTCATCAGTGTTCCAGATGAAACACCTGAGTATCTTTGTGTCTCTCTTACGCACGTACCTATCGATCCTTTTCTCGAATCTCGACTAATTAGCTTATCTGTGAATCGATAAATTTCAAAAGTCACTAGCCAATATGTGTGCCTCCCACGCGTATTTCTCTAATATTTTTTTTCTAACGGCTTACAGAGCGCATGAGAAACGAAAAAAAGTCCGAAGATTACTTTGAATTTACCTAGAAACCCCCCCGCTGGTATTGACAGGACGAAATAGACGGGATGGCAGGTCACTTGACATTTCCAAAGGACGAATATAAAGAGCGCAGTCAGCGCTACGTGTTAAACTGAGGTCAGCAGGATTGGCGAGCCATTGCGGAAAAACGTTCTTTTGAAGAGTTTCCATTTTTTGTAACAGTGGCTCTTTACTTAAAAAAAAGAGTTACCCAGCATAATATTATTCAAGAAAAATAATGCACCAGACTTGTTTCTCATAATCATCGGATACTCGTAGCGCGAGTAATCTCCAAGTACACGACGGAAAATAAAACACGATTACCAAGAAGATACGCACTATACCTATGTATGTACAATGCGTAAGTACGAGCTTCTATTCTTCTGAAGTGTTTCCTGAAACGACCTATAGCGGCTACACTGTATTTTCTATACATAGGCTCCACGCTGGCACGAGTGCCTGACAATGAGTACAAAATCGATGCTTAGCTGTTGGCGTGCACTTCGCCACTGACCTACTCTACGGTAATAATAGAAGCAGTTTCAAACGAAGGCGATTCTACGCGAGAATAATAGAACCAAAGAAAAAGTAAAGCCCAACGTGGGGATAAATAAAGCCGAGCAAATAGCTGGGCTTTTGTAACGTTAAATATATAAAGGAAAAAAAAAGAAAAAAAGATTATCCGAGGTATACCCACTTGGTATGGTCGTACAACAACAACAAAAAAAACCACTGTTACCTGTTCGCAGTAGGATAATCGATCTACGACCTTTTCAATGACACACGTATGTAACGTAACATGTGGTTATAATTGAGTATCCGCAGTATACGTTTCTACGTTTGTCAGTTTCCAGGTGTGTTGGTCGCTTGTTTCACGCAGGCGAATAACGTTCCCAACCACTTTCTCCAAATAATACATACCCAGTGTTCGTGATATTACAGCTGCGTAACTAGTCGCTAATTGCCGGTATAGTAATTGGAATGAATCCATATGGCGAAGGCGTGCGAGATGGAAAAATAAATTTTAATACAGTTTCCGCGTACATTCAATGGAAAATTATGCGAGGAAGTTGTCATAGTGCTTTCCGAGTCTCGAATATATATGCACCCAGTAGATTACGTGCGAGAATGTTACGTCTTATGGGAAGAGACGTGGATGCAGTTACTCATGGGAGACAATGGTTTACGTATCAGAAGGGGTAGAGGAACGTGTGGACGACGGAAGGAAGCAGCGTTCTTGGGTACGAGAAAAGGAAAAATAAATGGCGAATGAATGGAGGAAACAATTAAAAAAAAAGGAAAAAAAGGGTAAACGAGTACGAGGGGAAATTATGTAAGAGGATCGAACTTGTATTACGTACCGTAATTGTTGGTGTCTGAGAGTGAAAAAAAAATTAATTAAGTCACTATAATGAGGAGACTGGATGGTAGGTGATGCGTGTAAACGAAAATGTGTATGGACCGAAAAAATTATTACTGAAGCAATAATAAAGTATTTGAACAATAGCGAATGTTCGTAGCGATATGACAGGAAATCTGTCAAAATTTACGATTGTGGTCGTAAGTTTCAATAGTTTACCTCATTAACCCGGGAATGGTCCAGTGGGGTGTCTGAGCCGCCTGATCCTGTGTTAAATGAGGAAATAAAATCGCAGATTATTTCCAGGTGTGATGTTACTAGAACTGTCGACATTGTCACTAGACATTTTTTTTGAACAAATAGGTACCAATCATTGCTACTGTAATCGCAGCTGTAGTCAGACCGGGACATTATTTCTACGTGTAGGGGACTCATTTACGTACAGATGCATAATAAGATGACCCCTCAAAGTGGAACCGACCCTACGCGTTCTTCTAAGTAACGAAACGGAAAGTCCGTGGTAAAATGTACTAGCAAGTAGATTGATTCCGTGTAATCAAAAGACAATCAATATATCCGTACACTGTTTATTGAATACAGTGCAAATAAGAAAGCGAATGGGAGGAATTGTTTGAATAGTAGGTATGACGTAAACCACGTAAATTTCACAACGATCAAAATGCCTGAGCCTATTAAGGTTTATTCACACTGTAAATGAGACAATGGTAATTTAATGTAAAAGAAATCATCAAAAAACTTAAACAATTCCCAGCACACTCGACAGCTAAATTACAAAGATTCTAAATATGAAATTAAAAGAAATATTTGTCAAAATTATACAAAATTTTCAGTACAGCATCAATATGAACGAGCCTTTATTCGAATCGTTCCGTAATGAAAGACAATTTCCACGTTCCTACTGTTCATGTTCATTGTACATGCAATATAGCTATATACATACATACCACAATATACATATACATATAATGTACCTGAGGAACAGTTAAGGGGCGTAAGAGTGGAGCGCGTATTATGTAAAGATATATAGATCCGTACTCGGGTCCATTGGTATATGCGTATTGAAGAGAAAAGAGAAAAGAGTATATAAATATATATATATATATCTCTCCCCCCTTAGTGGATCAATGAAGAAAGTATATATATATACACGAGCCCTGGATAACAGTGCGCCCGTCGTTATATACACAGCACACCGCAGAATCCATGTATCCGTTTAACACGTGTACGCACACATGGACATTAACAAAGGCACATATATACGTCCCTACTACAAAACACAACTCGATAATCGATACGGAAAGATCGTAATTGAGATCGATCGACTGTATCAATACGCGAGCAGTATCGATACTCGCGCATTCCTATTACTCGGCTGTACAGACAATTCACCTAGGATTAAATAACAATTACGTAATTTTGACATGCCATTATTTATCATTACAAATGACCCACGTGTTCATTCGTCACTTGTAATTCATATGTAAATTCGATCCGTATTGACAAGCATCTACAATGGTAGAAAAAAGAAACACCTGGTACCCCCGTGCTAAAAAAAAAAAGTACTTACCACTGTCTAGACTAATTAATCTTAAAGCATTGAAAAAATATTTTTTCTATTCCGCACACGTATGCACTCCTACGTGATTTTTAACGTGCGACATATATTTACGTATACTCGTTTCAGTTAGATCGTATAGTATTGCGCATACTCGTCGATCCTATCTACGATCTATGAAGTACCAAAAAATTTATCACTATCGTATGCGTATAATATTGTAGTAATATACGCAACCATTAAGAGGCAATTTAACGTGATAAACGTATCCACCGATTTACGTACATGCATATCTATCAAGAAGCAGCATCCTCCCCTCTTATCACAGAAATATTATCACGACAAGCATAAATATCCCACGACCACTATACAATCTTGAATACAGAACCTGGATTACGTTGATCTGCATAGAGTACAAATTTGCAGCTAGGTATGATACGGTCAACGGGATACGCAACGAGAACCTATAGAATACCATTATACGGATATGCTATTGTCCAATACATTACAGCACAGTACCAAAGCACCCGTCATAGCGTTATAACGTAGAGCGTGTCCTTCCCATCAACGATTGGGTTCATCTTCATAAGACTGTATCTTTATTGAAACTGCTCCCGATTTTCATCCTTTATTCGTATCTCTGACTTCGTTTTATAAAATCGCATCCATTCT
The DNA here is from genome assembly GCA_030142595.1 of Trachelus iudaicus. Classification (NCBI taxonomy): domain Eukaryota; kingdom Metazoa; phylum Arthropoda; class Insecta; order Hymenoptera; family Cephidae; genus Trachelus; species Trachelus iudaicus. The sequence continues at coordinate 1,766,456 of JARQTH010000413.1, read as the reverse complement.
CCACGAAAAAGCGAGCAGAAAGTCGCTGGGCCGAATGAAGATATCGAGCGGCAGAGATCAATAAGTAACACATCGTACGTGAAAACCAATCACAATGTTTGCTCAGCCGGTACAGTAGGTAACACTTGTTCGCAGGTGTGTTCAAAGGTTAGACCCAAATAATATATAGTATCAATTGCGTAAGGTAAAATTACGCCGGGGGCCCAAAAATAATAACAAAGACCTGTCACTCTCGCCCTTTTGCACAAGACTGTACGCATGGTAGTACTCACGCGATGCATATAGTTATAGTAGGTTCACGCGAACCACGTGCTCTTTTTAACGGTTCGCAATGCAATCCTTGGATTAAAAGTGCTGCTTTTTTTTTTATTACATAAATTTGAGGTAAATTAACAAAATTAAGTAAACCAGTGCAAAATTATACACGCGTACACTTTGTAACAAAAGTTTTATCCAGAGTTGAAGACACTTCATGCCTTCAATTTATCAGAAAAATACTTCGAACTCGTGTACTGTCTATAAATACTTAGTAGGTACTGTTACATAATGATATAAATAGATACGGACATGTATGGTTATTCACGCGTTCCCACCTATCAACTTCTGCCGACGTATATCGAACGAGGTGTTCACGACACGTTTAAAACAAAATTAAGTTAAATTTTCGCACCCCACCTGTCATATCTAGAATAAGACATGATCGCTATATACTATCTCATGAAGATACGCGCTCTCGTATGACAATACACATATATAGTATATATGGTCCATAGCCGATGGTCAGGCTAGTTTCACACAGGAAGACGTTTAAACGCAGTTAGCGCATGTGCTGGGTATATGATCTCACAAGTATAGATAGCGATAGAGAAAAAAAAAGATTTAAACAGAGAGGGGGAAAAAGAATGAACATTACTTACGTAAGCACCCGGCCAATCAATAAATATACTTCGAGCGTTCATTTGCATTGTCACTTTTTTTTTCGCTATTATTTTCACACACAAACTTTCCATTGTAATCGTCCACGAGCGACGACTAAGCAGAGGGTGAATAATTCCTTGCAGAATACTTTCCTCCTGGAACTCTCTTGCTTCTTTCTTATGTCAGTCGGGCAAGAGAGAAAGAGAGAGAAAAAGTATCTTATTTTCGAAGTACCATTTAATTTTACGCAAAGCTATCGATACTCCGCGATCGTACCTAACCTTGAAATTCCACGGATGCCGCGCGTCGCGACGCACACGACGTCGTTTGATCGACGCACCCTGTATACGTATATATATATACCACAGATATTGTAAATACTCGTATATACGTATACATATCTCAATATCACAGGGTGGAATCGCTATTCATTAGAATGCAATGGCATTCTTAGGCATACGGGTAGGAACAGTAGAATCTTCGATCGTTAACCAGATACCATCAACTAGGATGCGTGCTGGTATTCGAGTGTTCCGGTGTGTAGTGTGCATTACGTTGCAAGGGAAAAAAAATAATAACAACAACGATAATAATAATCCGCGACGAGTGTACGTCAGAGATAAAAAAAAAAAATTATCGTCGAAACGTGTGGAAACTGCAAAGGAATTTGTTTCGGAGATCCAAAGGATGTTTTGGTGCGTGAGTCGTTCCCGGCGCTTTTGAAAATTTCCAGAGGGCGAAGAGTCAAGAAAAAAAAAAACGATCGTAAAAAAGAAAGAGAAGCAAAGGAACAAAGACGCCGCGAGCAGAAGGGATTTCGAATGTTTGGTAAACGAAAAGGTCCTGTATGCTCTGGCAAGTGCACTTGCTTAGCATATCCATGTATATAGATATAGCGAGTACCTGGGCACATGGCTGAACACTGAAATTCTAAGCACACAGGGTCTTTACGCCTTGGCAACCTGAAACGTTCCCGCCGTACTTGTTTTCCCTGAGGATCTCGATGTATAACAGGGGATGCGTAAAACACCCTTCAAAGTATCTTACAGGCATAGTTCTGCATGTAGTCCGGTGCGTGGCCGCTACTCTCTCTCTCTCTCTCTCTCTCTCTCTCTCTCTCTCTCTCTCTCTCTCTCTCTCTCTCTCTCTCTCTCTCTCTCTCTTTCTCTATCTCTCCCCCTCCCTCTTTTGGTTTCCGTGGATCCTGCCTTTACGTCCCATTTCGTATGCGAGACACCATTTCGAATCGCCTTTTTGACTTGGGCTTTATAAACGGCCCCCCGCCCGTTCTTTCTCTGGTATCTTCATCTGTGCCTCAACTTCCTCCTCTATACTTCGACTTTTGTCTTTACCACACGAAATCGTCAGCCGTGAATTTCGTGATTCGAATTTCGAAATATCGTCAACGCTCATCGTGTACACGTGACTGCACGGCTAAAGAATTATCCGAAACGTTACACAGTGTATTTCTGACTTTGGAATTTTACTAGACCGCAGAGACTCGGTTTGTTGTGACTTTCGTTGATGTATCTTCCAATCCAAATGCACCGCTCGACGTATACGTCACGCTATAGATCACAGAGACTAGTGTCTTTCGAAAGAGTGTATATACATATATAGATATATCAATAAATTCCACATATATCTAATGACAATATAAATGGCACGTCAGTCAGAGTCGAATTGCGTATAAAAATTTGAATATCTCCTACGGAGAAATAAAAGGTTGTCTAGGAAAAAAAAAAAAAAAAAAATCGATAAAAAAAAGTTTTACCGATTCCACCAGTCAAAATCATTCACGAAATCATAGACGAGTTCCTTAAACCTCTTAAGGTAAGCGCCAATCAAGTAAAGCCGCCCACGCAATCGGTGGGAATAATTCATCGGTCATAAACGCGTCGAATTCTTGATCGCGATTCTCTATCTCTCTCTCTCATCTCGCCGTACCTCTTCGCATCTTAAGATCGCCCAAGGGGACAGTGGATCAACGGGAAGGTCGGGAATTCGTAAGGGAATTTTTCATTGGCAGAGCGTCAAAGAGAATAATAATGATAACAACAATAGGATTAAAAAAAAGGTACAAAGAGAAAAGGAAAGAGATTTAAAAAAATAAGAAGAAATATACGGTCGGAATAAAGAGAGTTGCGTGTAAGCCGTTCGTTAGGGCGGTACGCGCAATCACGCTGATCGTCCAGGAAATCAATTATCGCGCGAGCGACTTGGTACTGTAGGTGGTACGTGGTAGGGTCGAAGGAAGAGAATCCCGTCGGCCAACCAGACGGAAAAGAAGGAGACAAATAATGGATGAAAGAAGTAAAGAGGAATAGTGCGACGATGGTAGATTCGTGGCTGAGAAGGGGGGAGAGGGGGAGAGGGAGGCAGAGGGGAAGGAAAGGCTAGTGGACGAGCAATCAAGGAAGAATGCCGTATCGCATGTAACGGCACGATAATTCAATCCGAATTCGTTTCCCGAGTTCGTTAAGGCACGCCAATCGGTGACAATGAGCGACAATCCTACAGCGACTTGTAGGAGAGTCGTGTGTGTGTGTGTGTGTGTGTGTGTGTGTGTGTGTGTGTGTGTGTGTGTGTGTGTGTATATAGTCTCGTAGTAAGAGTCGCAGAGAAGGACTTTGTAGATAGAGTTCCCCAGTGTCTCTCGTTCTTTTCATCAGACATCTATTTTGTCCAGCATCCTGCAGCCTTTAAAATCTGGTACCTATACGTATAGTGGATACATTACAATACATAGTACAGCAGATAGATAAAACTACTATAGTCGGTCCACAGAATGAATAAAAAAATTTTTGAGACGAAAAAAAATTGTTTCCAAAGAAAAATGCGTGAATGGGTTTTTCATTAAATTTTAGTCACAAAGTACGCATACGCGCATGCAGTAAAATGTATTTTTTTTTGTTTTAAACAAATTTAAGGGATTCTAGGGAAGTAACGTGTGACATGCTGAGAACTTCGTTGTTGTTTGCGGAACTGTCAGGAAAAAAAGACACTTCACTCGTGCACGCATTGTATGCTGTAACGTATGTAAAAGTTGTTCAGATCTTTGAAAGACTGCGAGGAACAAAAACGTGTTGTCATGTAAAAGTAAACTTTTCAATGCGAAGTATATTCATGGTCGAAGGTCTCAATTTTTTATGACGGATGGATTCCAACGTCCACACGTAAATATATGTATATGTGGTGTGACGCTGATAGGCTATATATAGCTTATACTGACTGTACGAGTAGCGAGAGGGTTCCTTGTGAAACGTTCCGAAGCACGACTCTTGTGAAATTAGTCAATGAAATTATATAGAAGGATGGAAAATATATCGGCATACAGATGTAGAGGTAAAGCACGCATCATAAAGACGTCCTGGAGACGATTTTTAGAGACTCAAGAAAGGCACTCTCACTTTACTTATCGTAATTCTATTGAATCGTTGTATCGAGGGGGTAGTGGTATAGTCGAACTCTTTACAAATTTTTCGAATTTGCTATACCGACTGCGAGTGCGAGAGAGACGACGTTATGGGCATTCCCGTGCGTGAGAAAAAGAAGGGACTCACCCTCGAGTAAAATATATTTTCAGGACTCGAAAGAACGAGCAATTCTCAAAACTATGAGAAACGTCTAAACGTGTTTAAAAATTTAAAAATCTACTAAAAAAATATTCCAAAAATCACATTGCCACATTCAAGCCTAAACAAGACCCCTTTCATCCATTATATTCATAGATCTCTATTTATCTAAAACCACACAATCATCCACACGCGAGATGTATAAATTTTAGATAACCAATAATCCGCAACCACACCCGTGACCATAAGAAACAATGAAAAAAGTAAAAAAAATAATTAATGTCCATCGTGCGTGAGTTCAATCACCGCACACGACATACATGCATAACGTGTCGTTTGAGGTATTTGGCGAGTCTGATAACACGTAGTGCATGGCAGACGTGTATATTATATCAATAAAGCCGAATCGAGTCAATGAATCTGCTCCATGAACTATTAATTGGAATTGGGATTCGTAGACATTAGCATTTAAAGAGTTCGCCTTCCTTATGCGCCTCGACGGCCTTACGAAATGACATTAAAATTTATTAGCGTCGGCCGAGCCAACGTCGTTCACGTACGTCTGTCAGTCGAGAGTCAGTCGTTCAGACGCCCGGTCCGTCCTTTGCCTAGGGCCAGACAGTTGCGGCCGACATGCCGTCTATACATATGGTACATACGTAGCAATACTGCACCGATGTACGTATAGACGTGACTGCGGGTTGACGTCCAGTCGCGTAGGCAAGTCGGCGGGCGCCGCCGTCCCTCGTACGTACAGCTATAGTTCGTGCGAGCGTATAACAAGAGACAGCACATAAAGAATATACACACACACGTATACGCGCATGAGAAGCGAAAGGAGTTATCTACACGCACGAGTCCATACGCCTATATAAATCCATACCTGAGAATGTTTCCCTGTAATCGCATGCGTAATCTTCACGCACTTTCTTCGATTCGGTTCATCGTGGGCGACCCGTTATACTGTCACTTTTCAATACGCTAAAATACATAACGTTATCCCTGTATCGAAATGTTTTATTGACGGTGACACGGATTTCCATTAATATCCAATATATCGCCATGTCCCTTGTCACGCGTACCCATAGAATGTCTGCGCGCGAAAAATGTATTAAAAAGAAATAGCCAAGAAAAAAAATTACATTTGGCACCTTACGTTGATCTACTCGTTATCCGCCATCTTGATTGTATGCACGCATACATAGGGAGAGCGAAGATAATGAAAAATATATATATACATATATACTGAACATCCCCAAAAGACACGGTTAATGCTCGAAATTTACAGACGCATCCCGTGTATGATTAACCGGCTCGGGTAAGATCGGGTATGTTCGGTCCTCGTCGTCCATGCGCGTAGCTACGACAATTTCCGTTGGCGACGCGTCGTTTGTGCCCACACGAGTTTCAATGAGGACCAACGGGGTCCGTGTGAGATCGGGCCTGAGAAAATACTGTGTCGTATAACCGTATCTTTATTGTCAGTGAAGATAGCTTCATGCGCGTCCTTGTCACTCGGATGCCATTGGCAGCATGGCATTATAAAAGATGGCGCTCATGTTCGTACTACGATCGTATATTACCCAGGCGACTGTACGGGCCGAGTTTCGAGTGACGATGCGGGAGACGGTACGAGGTACAGGCGTCGAGTCGTCTGGCCGTACTTAAGCGAATGGCGATTAACTTGGGTATATAACAGACTTGGTAAGTGCACGGGGACTAGGAATTGTAGATTAGTATCGGGGAATGCCCTATGAAGTTATACCGCGTGGGATGAATTGTTCCGATGTAAAAATTATAGATGCGAATTTGTACACAGGCCTTGTTTTAGCGTAATCCAATCTTACCTTAGTCTGGATAACCATCCGTGGCGATTGATATATGAAAAATTAGAAATGTACTAAAAAAATATATACATATTGACCTTATATCAATTTATCAACAGATATTTAATGCCTTCGAATTAAACGTGCTCGTGTATGAAGAATTTTATGTATAGACCATAACAAAATTTCGTGCAGAGCATTGATATTACGCAATTGCATGATCCGTGCCACGTGGTAAGAATTTGCGATTTGCATAGAGCGTCGTAAAACCACGTATGGACTTACGATACAGCGTACACGTACTACCGGGTGCTTATTACTAGGACCATAAGTGCGAGCCATTCGTCTGAGGTATTGACGTGGAGAAATAAGAAAAAAAAAAAGGAGTGATCTTGACTCCGCATTGATCCCTCTTGGCAATCGATCCCGATAAGGTATGTTATCTCGCGTGGTATCTACCTATCGTCCACATAGGATATACATACGTGTATACATAGATACCTGGGAGCGGGTTATAAGTGCACAAGAGGAGCCTCGGCGCGGAAGGAAGCCCTGGAAGGCCGATACGGCCGCGCGGGGAGTTCAGCGTCAATAAAAGTCTCCAGGAATAAATCAGGATACGCGGAGGATCTCGGGTGTAGGTGATCAGGGCCGTGCGTATAGGGTGCAATGTAACGCTAAACGCGTATAAATGCATGTAAGGCGTAAAGCATTGTAAAAGGACAGAATTACGAAAAATCTAGATAATTGTATACAAAATTTTTGTTTTCTCTTCTTTTTATGCTATTGTTACTTGATTGCGTGATTAATACGTAAGTGATATTTTTCATCCGCAAGTGATGTTTATCACGGTGGATGCTGTAGTACCTGACTCCATGTACCATCTTGAGTTCCGTCGGGACGTGTGTGGCAGGTTGTTATCCGGTGGGAAACGAATAAATTACAAGGGGCTTATCAAGCGAGAGATTGGCCTTCGCAAGCACCGGGCAACGGAGTCTGGGCCTTAAAGGGCCCCGGCTGTATGTACGAGAAAGGGACGTGTTAATCGAACTCGATGGGATTTATGGCTTAGAGAATAAATAGGACTCCGGGAAGATCCTATTGGGACTTCGATTTAGAAGCGATGGTTTATCCTTGTTTCTCGACTCGACGTTATCCTGTACGTGTTCCGACATTGTGCTTCCTATACTTCCGGGAAACGCGATAAAGAACTAAAAAGTCAGATTTCTGTAGGGATTTTTTTATATATACGTCACACCCACGCGCTTTGCTCGCGCTTTTTTCTTGTACCTGACTTAGTGTTACTGAAAATGATACTTGCTATTGTTGGTATTTCACCAATCTCGAACCGGTACGGTACCGGTACCGGACTGGAATAACCTTACCGGTTGGACTGGTACAAACTCCCATATTACAGTTTCCTGTGCAATACCTCAATTTGAAAATGATATACTCGGCGAATAGCTGCTTGTAAAATTACATGAATTTTATGTACCAAATGTAGATTCGCGCGCGCACGTGCTTTCTATAAACATATTACATGTTTTACGTACATGACACGTGTATACGTGTTTGCTTACCCGCGTGTCAACGTCCGATGTGCGTTTGGATTATTGGACTAGGGGAGACATTACGAAATTACGGATACAATTTCACATATAAGGAATAGTCACTGAACACGTGAATGTAAAAAAAATGTACTGGTATAAATTTCGGAAAAATTTGAATATTTTTTATTTACGCTTTTACAATAATCTATTAATCGAAAGTATTACACAGCATGATCGGTATAAAGATGGAAGCCGAGTAAAAACTATGAAAATTAAAGCAAATCACGATTTTTACGTAACCACGAATCTTTGGGTCGTACCATTTTATAGGTAAAAAAAAGTCCCTAGGAAGTCACCGTTACGAGTTTCAATTCGATTCGATTGATGGTTACTTTCCATTCAATGAAAATTCACGTCGATCATCTCGAGCGTTAATCGTCTCCATCGACGGAGGATAAGGTGAAATTTCGTAAGTAGGTGCACGAAAGTGAAAAGAGCAAACAGACTTTTTCGATATTTTTTTTTGGTTAACCGCAACGAAAAGAAGAAGAAAAAGTCAATCGGAATCGAATCGAACGGAAGAATCGGTATAGACAATACATTCAATCGCAATGGTCATCGATGAAAATTCTAGATACATTAAAGACCAGGAATGGATTGATGTCCTTTTTTGGTATCAATCTCACCCACCCTATACCCCTACCACCATTAGGTACGTTCCGCAACCGGAAGGTTTTATCGTTAACGTGATTTACGGCCCCGCCGCCAGGAGGCAGCCACGGCGCCGTTTCAAGACGGTGGGAAGACATTAAAAACGTATTAATTAAAATACCAGAAAGCCACGTACCACAAATCTCGGTAAAATCTGCCGTACGCAGCGAACAAGCTATTTATTGTTTATCGATACAGAAAAGATAATACAAACCAAATATATATATACACACACACAAAGTTCAAAGAACATCCATACATTCCACGCAAGTTTCTACAAAAACAACACGTATCTAGATTTAAGAGTGCCCCGTGCACAATCTCGCGCTACGGGGTCCCTAAAAAAATATTCCCATGGGCCACTCGGCGCGCACACTTCAGACTACTTGACGATTAAGAATCTTGAGAACGTTCAACAGTTGCCCAAAGCCGCCATCGTTTACCAGATCACCGATGACATACAATTTTCACACGATAAAAGAAAGTATTTTTAAATATTTTCAAAAAAAAAATTTCCCAACACCGAACGACTTCGGTATAAAGTGCCGAATAAACAAACTACAAGCATCACGGTAACAAAATTGCTAATCGAAATACCGGTATTCCCTTTCCAAAGTAGGAAGCCGATACTTTTGAGACAGGAAACGAATCGACAGACCGGTTACGTCCATTGACCGAGTTCGCGGCCGATCGCCAGTAGTAATAGTAGTAACGGTAAGTTGGCAAGATAGTAAGCGTGTATCGAGAAAGAACAGAAGGGAGACATGGAATGTTCATCGCGATCCAAGAATCCCAAGGAAGTTCGAGGTGTTATGAATTCACTGGCGGCACATGTCAAATTCCAATTAGCACCGCGCAATTACATAACCACCTCGTCAGCACGATTAAAATTCACCATTCTTTTTTTCTGACATTTCCAAAGCTACCATTAAGTCTCGTGTTCATACCTGAGTGCGAGTGAAACGAATTGAACGGGCAATAAAATCGAATCCTCCCCCCGCTCCCGTCGACCAGGTCATGTGCGTTCGCCAACACGTGGAGTCATGACCGCCGTGTGTTATAACGATCGCTATTACCGGCTACCGAGATACAGTTATGGTTAAGCACGCTTCATACTGGTCGATTGACAAGAAACCGCATACCTACGCCAGAGATGCTTAGATGCTGCGCCTGGACTTCACTCACTGGTTTACCAGCTTACGCAAGGGTAAACTATATATATATATCTGCGTAAGATAATAAGGGTAAACAAGTGGCAAGATAATAAACAACATACAGGACCTCCATGTACGTAGGTAACTAAATTATACGTTTCTGCCAGCAGGAGCATTCTTGTGCGCGAAAACAAGAGGACGCATCAAGAAGCCCCCCGCCTGCGGCAGCGAATCGAGTGACCACGTGGGTCCGGTAAAAGAGTGTCAAACGAACGTGTAGATGATCCAATCGAACCGTCGCATTACGAACACTTCTCAATAGTGATGAATGACTCGAGCCAGGAAATACCACTACGGCACATCACACCGCGGCTCAGGTCGTGGAGGAGCCAGCCGGTTCTCCTCGTCGAGGATCGGGGATCCACTACGACGTGAGCCCCATAGTGACCTCAGGGTGATCCTGTGACGTGGTGGCGTCCCCGGGTTCGCTCTAATCTCCGTGACGGATGATAGTGGATGACGATGACGATGAGACGAGAGGCGTGAGAGTGATTTGGACTCCCTGAAACGTCATCGGGTGACTTTCAACCGATTGGACGACAAGTCCCCGAATCTCCCGTGGCCGCGTGACCCCCGGGTTGTTGTGGTGACGATGATGGGCCGTCAATGAGTGAGAAGAGGCAGAACAAAAAATAATGAAAAATATATAAGTCAGGACGAGGAAGCTGTGTCTCGAGCGAGGTGGATGAGAAGGAAGAAGTCAAAGAGTCGAAATCAGAAGACGGACTCTACGCTATGGTATACTGGCGCACCGATATAAACAAAATACTATAACTATATATATTTTTAAAAAAGAGAAGTACGTCACGATAAGATATAAAGCAACATTACATAGATTAGACGTTAACAACAAAAAATTAAACGTGATTCTGGGTCAAAAGATTTTCTTATCGTGAATCCATTTCACGCTACCATCTATAAGGTAGTGGACTTACGCAATACCGATAAACGGGACAGTGACAGTGAAAGCGTAGAAAAAAAGTAGTAAAAAGGATTTTCAAAAAAAGAAACTAATTTTCCAAAGCAGACTCTCACTGACTGCGCGTGTACCATAAAGCGACATATATTCGGTTTCGTATGACTCGATGAAAAATTCAGAGCGTCGATAATGAATAGGGCGTGCGCGCCCGTCGAACAAAGAAACCGCAGAGCACGTGAAGAGGTCCAAGAAGACAACAATGAGGAACGAGTCGGCCAACCAGAGACACCGTAAAGAAAGGCTGGCGTCGTCAGAGTCAGAAAAAAAAGAAGCCAACGTGCAATTTCTCCCAAAGTAAACATGAGAGCTTATCCCAGCGGAGGGATCGGCGCACGCCGAAACCAATAGACAGTGCAAGCCAATAGAAACTAGAGGTGACGTTAACACACCAGCAATCACAGGGTGTCCGGGTTCGAAAGGAACTGAGGTACCAGATCTAAAAGTGTTAATCAAAGTGCATGAAGCAAGCAAGGCGTTAGGGCACAGTTAGAAGGCGTTAAGAAGGCAAGAGAATCGATAAAGCACCCGCATATGTACGTGTAACGTGCGTATAATGAAGAGTGTCGAAGCAAGGCGTGCATAGAAAAGTTTTGAAAAGGTTTCTGTCCGATAAATCCAGGCAATTTGATATCCGATCGTATTACTCTGGCTATCCGATAACAAGGAGACCTCGCAATTCACGAGACTGCAGCAATTCTGAGGAATATAAAATCGCACGTGACCATAAGGGCATATACCTGTGTGTATGTGATACAGCCAAATATATAGATATACGCGGGCGTTATACAAATATATCGGTAAGATCGCACCGAGTACGATCGCGGAGGTGAGATAAAGCTCGCGCGGCGAGCTGTCGATTAGTGAGAAATTAAATCGATCGGTTGACATCATCTTCGACACTCGAGAGAGCTACGAGTCTAATTAACTCTATCGCGATAAGCTTAGGAGAGAGCGAGAGAGAGAAAGATAGAGGAAGAAAGGAAGAAAGAGAGAGAGAAGACGCGTACGACGATAGTAGCGCGACACGTTTTACATGACCGGTGGCGCCACCACCGGTCACACTTGACAGGGCCGGCACGGTTTGGGGTTCCCTAGCAGCAAGGGGGCAGGGGGGAGAGACAGAAATTTATAAAAGTGACAGTACGTCGGGCGGTAAAATTGGAAAATTCGAAAGTACCATAAGGAATATCTAATTAGGAATTTCATTAGGGTATCATGTATGTGTATATATATATCCGTCTATGTATCTCATTACATAGTTTTGTCTACGTGACTATACATATCTCTACCTAGCGACCGCATTGCATGCATATAGCCATATATAGGACCTAACCAGAAGAAACATGCAATCTACGTTAATAAGTACGACTGCTGCTGTATGTAGACTTGACTATCTATAATGGCTCCAGATAACGAGAGATCGTCCTGAGATGGTATATCATTTTTTTTCAAGCCATTTTCGCGCGAAACACTCAATACCTGTGGCTGTGAAACGGACTTTAGGATTTGGAGAAGTCTGGTTGTGCAGATGAATTGCGTAACTAAAAAAAGATATATAGATATATATAATACGGTGGGACATCCAAGTATACATTTGAGGATACGTAATATCGAAATTGAATGTCATTTTTTTTTTCTTTTCAATAATCTTCTACCATCAAAGTCTTCCTATGGTAAGAACGGGCTCCTTCGTTGAGGGATCAGGCATGAGCGAAATAATTTTTTCTACTTTTCAAAGGTTCTCGAAATTGACTGTGCGAGAGAGGAAGTAGAGTGAGCACTATGTAGGGATAAGTAATGCAGTTAATGAGAATGAATGAATTAGTCGTGGGAATCGAAAGAGTCTATAGGAATAACAAGAAGCTATATATATCCACTTATAGAGAGTGCTCCCTTCTTTGTAATTTTCAAATTTTCTCCTTTCTCGCTATAAGCAAACGTTCCTTCTCTGGATATCCACTTTCCCCAAGATTTCTACACCACCGTACGAGCAGCAAGAGCGAGTATGCAAAAGACGCCTTATAAAAAGACATATTACCCCGATATACATAAGAGTCGTAGGCATCGCGTTTCGGGGTACAAATAATGTAAAACAAGCTTATCATTCAAAATTTCTGTCAACGTACGAATAACAAAATACAAAATATTCCCAAGGCTCCTCATGCATAAAAGCAACAGCACAAGCCAAATTCCCTCGACACGCTCTGTCATCCCGTTGTTTGAGTCGATCGCATATTAGTCAAAAAATATTTTTACCAAAAAAAAAAGTCCAAGTTCGCCAAAAAAAAAGCAAGGAACGTAACTCGTGCGAGGGAGAAATCTTCGTGTGTAATTTCCACACCGGTACCGACCTTGGGCACGACGATGATGCAATTTCCTAGGATAACGTGCGCCACTTCCCCACCTCGCTGATTGTAACTGTACGAGAGCGAGACGATAAACTATTGCGAAAACCGAATATACACCGCAAGTAGCGCGTAGGCAATAAGTACGATTTATATTCCCATAGGGCGAATATTGGCGCACCTGTAACCAGCATAGTTGCGAGACACTGACCATTGGTCAGGAGTCTTATAGAAGAAAAAAAAATAGGCTCATCAATAAATTGCAAATATCAGTCCTAATAACGTTTTTACCGATAAACTTTAGCGAAGGCGATTTTAAAGTACTTTTTTCATTATTACGTCAATTTCGTTGCTTTATCGATGCGAAATACGCGGTACAAAGAATCTATTCTGAGAAGCGTCAGGTTGGCTCGTAGCTGAAAGTTCTTACAGCGTGTAGGCGACGGTGTGATTGCTGATTGACAGACTGGAGGAGAGTCAATTAATTTTTTGTATCTTTTTTTTTGTTAATCATTCGTCGATTCGACGCAGGCTCGTAGGTGAGGAATAGATGGAAAATCCAAACGGGTGGGATTTTCGTTTCGGAAAAAAAAAAAGAAAAACAATTGAATCAAGATAAAACTATACAAAATCTCCTTATCCGATATCAGTCAAAAGTTAAAATAAATTCCAACATAGATCCAAGGTACATTTGCGTTACTCGGGTTTTCGCTTAGATAAGGTAAACAGAACAAAAAGGCATATTCGCACAGACATCGGCGAACAAGATCGGCAAAAGATCAAAGGGGACTGGAAGAGCCGATTTCGAGAGAGACCGAAGTCTAATTCGAGGTCTAGCTATAAGAAAAGCGGCAAGAGACGCAGAGGATAGAGAACAAAGAAACGTTAGGATAAGATTAAACGATAGCCGTAAGTATAATAAATCTGTACCCTGTACAATGGAGAATAGCGCCCACGAGTAACGGCGAAACCGAAGGATCCTGCTTTGAAAATTGACGCAAAAAATATTTAGACCTCGACCGCACCCACAGAAAATATTTTAAGTACCACAATAGAGCTCAGCCTCGTCTACGCGTTTCTCGCTCGACAGATGGGATCACGACCATCAAGCTATCGTGACTTATTAATCTATCGATAAAAATATACGAATAAATAAAATATAATAATAATTGTACAAATTATACGAAAAAGTAGTTTCCATGCTAACGCGATTGGGTCGCAGTGCGCATACGCGCCGCGCCTAACAATTGCCGGGTAATTTCGAAGCCGATCGAACGTGAAACATAGTCAACAGCACAGAGAAATATATATATAGATTATAGATTGACAGACAGATACAGATGCCTACAAAAATTCGAGTGAAACGTATTTGCCCATATACATGCAACAATCATTATGCGCGCGCACGTAGAGTCATGGAAAGTTGATAGAAGCCAGAAGAGTGCAGTAGATCGGAAAATGATTGGAAAATCGAAAGAAAGTGGTGTTCCAAAAGAAAGTGACTGGTTCGACTCGACTTTTTCCTTCGTAATCGGTATTAAACGTATGGAGTACGAATCTTACCCATTTTCGCTATCGTTCCGTTGTACGTACATTGCACGTCCCCGCTCCCCCTCCCCCTCAAAATTCAAAACCTTCAGATACAAAAGCACAAGAGACGGTACCCGCAGTACCGCCACGTTCGAAAGACACTCCGCAACTGGTCCCGGACGTCCCGACGATTTTGCTTGCAGCAGAGAGATCGTCCGGAGGCGTCGCGTTGCCCTGGCGTCTTTGATTTCATTTAGGGCGGTAGCGGCGACGGGAAGTCGGGAAGGGGGGCCCTAAGGTGGCAAAGGCGTCGTTCTCAGCGTCGTCAGCTAACGATAAGGATGATAGCGCGGTTCGCCAGGAGCGTCGACATGCGTAATATCATAGCCGTCGTCAGGGACTTCGGGGACGTCGTTGTGTGGACGTTGAGCGTCGCGAGGAAGTGTCACGAGGGATCTTGGAACTCGATATTTTGCTTGTGGCACCGGCGACGATCGTATTATACGAACGAGGGTTTGTGTTTAGACGTCGCTGGCGGCTAATGAGAACGAAAGAGAGGAGTCGCGAAGAGTACGTGCGAACGAGAGAGAAAGAGGAACGAAATGGACGGAGATGAAAACAGAGGGAGAAAAGAGTAAGGTAACACAGGGAAAAAGGACACAGAGAGAGAGAGAGAGAGAGAGAGAGAGAGAGAGAGAGAGGGGGGGGGGGAGAGAGAGAGAGAGAGAGAGTCATGAGAATATGTGTCAGCAGAGTCGAAGGAAATTCCAGGCTGACTTCGCGACGAGGTACCTACTCCAATTTCTCACAACGTGCTTATACAAACGGACCCTACAACGAATTCTAGGAAACGTTGTAAAAATTTTTGTCCCTCCCTCTCTCTATCTTTATCTGGCACTTTTATAACGCTATAACTCTCTCACCGCTCTCTCTCTCTCTCTCTCGGTTGATCATGAGATACAGTCATGGAAATCCTTTTGACTAAGGGATCTCAGCGTTATGCAATTTTTTGCCGTCTATTACTTTTTTTCGTCTACTTGTTCCAACGATCATTTCTCCCTTTACTTGTCACGCTGTCGTTGCATTCGCATCGGTATCGATTTGACAGATCGTCTGTCAAATTTCGGTGTATTTGGAATCGGCGTGAAATCGGCAGCGAGCGATAGAGAGTTTTAATGATAAGATTTAATATCGGAACACCCTTCATTTGTTATCGGCGTAGGATGTATTTATATATACGATCTTTGATCTTAATTATAAGAGTTTCAGATCGTTAACCGATCATCGAACTCGTGTTGCATGAAAATCTAAAGAAAGATCGTGGGGAAAGTTTAATGTCGATGCAAGCTAAGTATAGGTCATATCTTTGTAGAAAAAAGATAACACGGATTGATCGAGCGATCGATCGATACGGATTAATCAATGAAGGTCAAGGCGAAACATATTTCATAGACGTATGTTTCATACCGAAAGAAGAAAATGTCAGAATGCTGGACGTGCCAAATAAGAACCCGTAGGAGCACCCTCAGACATCGACAACTAGCTACGGTACCACGTTACGCGTAAGCTGTACTAATCCTCGAAACGAGACAAAGGGTCTTAAGAGTCCTTTTAGTTGGCGACACTAATTAATACAGAGAATCTTGGAACGCCCAAGTTCTAATTCAGCACGATCGAAGGCTACGTAAACGGGTTCAAAATCATACGTCAATTGTTAACGAGGTAACTAAGCAATTTTGTCGAAGTCGTTAGAACAGAATTACTTGGGGGAAAAAAAAATAACAAATTGAAAATTAATTCACAAACACGTGTACCTATATATTACCTAATACGATACAATTACGTACCGCATCAACGAAACGCGGATATATCCATATATACAGTTAAAATGCAGTAGCGTAAGCGGTAGCGCATACCCACGGGCATAGACGGTTCATTGTTCTGTACACAATATGACCGAGTGGCCAAGTAAGAACCAGGGCCGTAACGAGTAAAGAGGTGAGTCGCCCCCCGCAACCATCAACCTCTTCAACAATTCTGGTTCCTAGTGCAGCCAGACCTGCTCGCAGCAGCTAAGTACACAAGTCTCGAGATGCACATAATGCAGTAGAGTGCATTCGCTAACGGTAATTCCTTTAGACCAGTACCGCAATTCTAACCTAGAAGAGACGTTTATTTTCCACGGGTTATGTACGTCTTCAATTTTTCGTGTCGCTCATACAGAAAGAGATCTGCGCGAGCAATCGCTGACGATTAGCAAGTCAGCGCTGGGCGAGGCGATCAGGGCCGTAACCTTTTAATCAAATGCATAACCCTCTTGGTTATGCATTTAATTAAAAATATGCATTCGATTAAAAGAAAAAAAAAACAGGTGTTACCACCCGTCGAGAATAAAACTCTATGAACTTTTAATGGCGACGATATCAAACAGAGACACCCGCGTCCCGACGCCTTTGCCGCGATGCTCGTTACGATTTCCAGGTAGTTACCGGTAATTATGACGCGTTCGTTACCGGCACTCGCACTTTTTCTCGCGACCCCCCGCTGTTCCCCGTCGACCCCTCTTCACCTCACCGTACCCCTCTGACAACCATGCTGGTATACGTACCTGCCGCCTGGCTTCGAAGCCACGCTCCGAATATGCACCACTGCGATGCATCCCCGTAGTTGGCAACAGCCGCGTCGATGACCGACGCGACGTTACGCGAGAGGCTTAACTCACTGGAGTACAAGGAACTCAAAGAGGTGAGAGAGGGATGAAAAAGAATTTGAAAAAAAATTCCCTGGAAAACTTTTTTTTTGACACTCAACTCGAGGCCGTTAAATACACCGTGTACTTAATGCACAGGTGAAAAAAAATCTTTTCAGTAAGATTCGACAAATACCGGAAAAGACATATATATATATATGCATACGCATATACAATTATACATATAGGAACTTTTTAACACGTCAGTTGCTAGAATGACAGGACCGAAGCGACTCGTGTTTCGCGGGATAAAATCTTCGCAAAAAGTTCCCACGCACTTGTAAAAGCTTTTTTGTCCCACAACATAGGAAGCACATACGATTATGCTGGATACATAGGAAAGGGGGTCGGTTTACATGAAAATCTATTAAACAGTTAAGGCGTGTCCGGTTTGCCGCCCGCAGTACCTTTTTTTTTTGCGCGACACTCCCTAAACGGCGTGCGTTTCTTGTAGGAACGCGTGACAAAATTACACTTTAATTTTTTTTTGTCGTTTCGCAAAGTAACCAACCCATGCTTCTTTTTGTTCTTCTTTTGTCGAGAAATTAAAAAGTTTGACCATCGACACGGCGCACGTGCCCACGTGATATTCGGTTCCGAGCGGCGCGCCAGCGGAGTCAAACGCGAGAGGCGAGAAGCTACGCCCGTAGCGATAATCGAACGTGTAAATAAAAGGCCCGTGGAATTTGAAGTTAGTGGAATTCCGTATAAAAATAGAAGAAAAGAAAAAAATAGTAATATAAACACGAATGGAAAAAAAAATATTCTCGCGGTTTTTGAGGTTATGCGCCGTTGGGTGCACGGAAATATTTTTCCAGCGTGCATATCGAAATATTTTTTCAAACTGAGGGTCCGCTAAAACCAAGCGAAAGATAGAAAACAAACACGTGAAAGCCCGGTTTACGTGGTTCTGGGCTTTAATGGATTTCGAAGTTATCGGATTTTCCTACGTAAAGTCAAATAATCTATCCCAACGAGAGAGATGCATCTGGCAGCCGAGCATCCATCGAGTGATCAGCACGGTGTATTTTTAATGCCATCCCATCGTAAATTGCCAATTGACGTCGTCCAACAACGTGTTAACGTTAACAGCCTATACGAGAGGGACAAGATGCGTGCACGCACATACGCATGCGTTTCATTTGAGTAGCGAGACGTGCACAAGTAGCGGCAAAATAAATGCTAAGTGCATCAAACGAGAGTGACGTGAAAGCTTCAAGAAAGAAACCGATCACGGACGATTCGAATTTTCCCGCGCTTCAAAAACCCCCAAATCTCGCACCCGCGTCGGAGCTAACGGATAATTAAGTGATATCCGGTGTAAACATTGCGTCATACCGCACAGCCACGTGTCACCGTCGACCACGTGCATCATTGACCAATGAGAAAAACCTTGGTCCGTTGTAGTAACGTATACGTGAACACATCAACGGCGACTGCCGGGACAAACTAAACTCTCCGAGGATTATTGTCACTTCCGGTGGCGTTAAGCCAATCTAGGATAGAGCAGTGTACAGGATCATCCAGCCGAGTCATAGCGGTGCAGCTGATGATGCCGCGGCATTGCGTCACTGCAGGCCAGTGCACTCTGGGCGGACAGCAAAATAACTTGGAATAATCATCGAGGGAAATATACTGGGGCGCCGTTACTACGTAACTCTACGGGAACTACGAAGTTAGAGTCTTCATACTAAAGTCTTCCAGGGTATACATATAGATACAGAGGAGACCGAATTCATTGAGATTAAATTCATTGAGAGAATATCATGATGGTAGAGTGTGGACTATGCCAGCCCGTTATATATATATATATATATATATATATATATATATATATATATATAAACAGTTATACGTGTGCACTGTGAGAAAAGGAGAATGCAAGAGCAAAATGAAAGAGCCCCGTGACTGGCAGGAGTGATGGAATGATTGAACAGAGTGAAAATCGAAACAAATAGGAAACAAAATAGACAGCGGTATCGAGTATAGGATACTCTTAGTCTATGGAAAGAGAGTGGTCGCGCGTTATTAGCGAGAGCGAGAGAGACATAAAAATAAAGAGCCCCATTGTTCCTCTCTGTTGGTAAGGTTGGGGGGAGGGAGGGATCGTGTCGTTCCCACAATGAGGCCCACGGGGCATTTTAACTGAATCGAGGTAGAATGACGTTCGCGTGGACGGTTAACGAGACACGAGGCGCTTGCCAATTCAGGCCTGTCAAAGTGCAAACGATAAATCAGGATTAAATCAGTCGGAATGATACAGGAGTCCGTTTAATCGTGCGAGACAAGGAAAAAAAGAGAGAAAGTGAACTGGAAGGGAGAAATAGGGAAAAATTATGGGGGATAGAAACAAAGAAAAAAGAAGAAAAAAATGTCTTAATTTTTACGACTCGACAATAGCCGCGTGCGTCTTATCGGTAAGACCGGTGAGTGCAGAGGTCGATTACGAAAGTGGTTTATCGAAATCGAAAGATCCAGTGGAATAACCAGAAATGTGAAAAGGGAATGTGCCGCGTCGCAGTGGAATGCCGAGCGCCTCTCGTTGCTGCCCAACGCGAGTGAATTCAATGCGGAGAAAAGCTCGCCGGTATATATGAGATTCGTTTTCGATGGTTCGGGACCCGCGCGAGTCCCGGGATATAAGCAAGAATGCTCGTGGACCGGGTTTGACAGGAGAATGGGTCCAGAATCGATGACTGCACGTGAACGTAATTTTTCTTTTTTTTTTTCTTTCTTTTTCCCTGACGTTTTCGGAGACCACGTCGGCTTCCAAGTACCCCGTTGCTCGTTGTACCAGCAAATATTTTATTGTTACAGAGTCAACGGGTCGTAAGAGCGTCTCGTTGTCCTTAGCGAGGAACACATACGACCGGAAAAGAAGACTACTAAAATTCGATAAACCAAAAATAAAAAAGTAACACGAATCAGCCCACTTACAAAAATTTCTATACGTGAAAATATATTACAAAAAAAATATTTCAATCCAATTGCTTAAAAGTTCGACGTCAATTCTACCTGGTATGCTTTTGGAGATTTTCAATTTTCCAAATTTTCACAATAACTTATCGCGTTCGTCGTATCCTAAGTGAAGAGCCATTTTCAGTATTGCGAGACGACGTGAAAAGATGCGTATTGATAACAAATATCTTTTATGGATGCGCACCTAATCGAACCTCGTGCAAGGTACAGTCGTTACCAGAATTTCAAGAATAGGATACAGTGAGCCGTAATACAGGGTGCACAGTGATAGCGGGCGATTAATTTCTTGTAGCTTCTGCATTACATTCAATTAGCACGCAATCTCGGGGTCATGGTACTTACTCGACGCGAAGCTTCGACTCGCGTACAGTAGGGCAATATTGACGCGTACCAGTGACGCGACAGACAGACATTATTTATACCTATCGGTGTGCACAGCACCTTTACGTTTATCATTTAATGGACGACGCGAAGCCGGGGTATAGAAATTCAGATGAGAGGAGGGATGCAAAAAAATTGCAAAAAAAGATATATATGTATATATCCGTTATCTATATCTTACCTTTGATCCCGTCCAGATAAAGTAACGTTACGCATCCTCCAGAAATTCTATGATTGCGTAAATCTAATCTCTGAGTAACGGTGCACGTTATTCTATTGATAACACACTGAACGGTTATTAGATAGCGAATAATTTTTTTAATTTAATTATCACAAAATTGCATATTCGATAAATGTATACATATTACTCTCAAGTTACAAAAGTAATTCTTTGTAATATTAAAAAAAAAATATATATATTTTTCGTGTATTCCATCCGATTTTCACGGTCCAGATGGTCGCATCTCTATGATTGAAAAAGTTGATCCATCGATCCGTCTATATAAACATAGCGAAATGTATACGCAAGACAAACGCCATTTCCAACTCTATAAATACCTCCTATATACAGATATAGAGGCAGCGACTGATAACCGTAAGGCGATAACGCGATGTACATTGGCCGTGTAGAAAAAAAAAGATTAAGCAAGGAAAAATAAAAGGTCCAACGAAGGCGCCTAAAGATTCAATAAAGAAAAGTTTAACTTCACCCTCTCTCTTTCTCTCTATCTTTGTCTTTTATTTCGTTTAACGCATAAACGAAGCCTGGTCCTGCCGCGAAACCGAATGACCATTGGTCAGTGATTTATTCAGGGTTATTGTCCCAGCCGGGGTTTTTGTCCCTGCGAATGCACAGCGCAGCCATTCGACTCTCAATTTTCTTTTTCTTTTTACTTTTACTCTCCCGTATATATTGTACTCCCTATCCCTCGCCTACTCCTCCCTTCCTCGTCCTGACTCCCACTCTCACTCTCTCCTTTCTCGGTACGCGGCATCCAAAAGGGCAAGAACTCCTGGACCAGTGCTTGAGACGTACATTACTCAGCCGGACCGTACAGACTTTTTTTCCATAGGCGAAACCGTATAGTCTCCGCGTAGGGATTCAATGTGGCGAATGTACCTTGACAAATCCAAGGGGAACCAGAGTTCGTGACAATGAGCTTACTGGAAGGGGATTTTTGGGAGAATAAAAAATTAATATGTAAACCCGAGCTATGGCTAAATATGTAAGCCCTATAGGGCCGGCATAATTTTTTTGTCTGACATCTTCTAGATGCCAAGGCAAAGAGTCGTGTCCACGTACGATGTATATGTCCCGTGAAAATATCGTGAAGGTTTGAGGAAAATATGATTAAAAAAAATTAATGTATCCAGGCCCTAGGAAGGTTAATAAAGCTCGTTGACGGGGCAAAGAACGTAATTGCAAAAGGACGCGAGTCAATGTTAATTCAATGTTCCACCGCGTCATTACAAAACCCAACGTCGTACAGAACCGGGTATGATAACGGCATTGTATCGTCTGACCCTGTACTAAAGTTTTCACACACGCCTATTCCAAATCACCTGACCTCGGCGAACAACGTGGTTTCAATTAATTTTACACGATTAAGATTGGCCGTTATCGAAACCAGCCACAGACCTCGTCGCTATTCGGGCTTAAGGAGTGGACTGGGCTAATGGGCACGTGGTAAGAAAAATAAAAAGGATTCGCAGCTCCGTTGATTGTATGACAAAAAAATTGGAGACGAAAATCGCTAAGGGAAACAAAAAATGCAAATCCAATTAATTTTCATAAATACGCCCCTTGACTGTCACAAGGGTGGAAAATTTACCCCACGCAGGACTGTCAACACTTACGTATTTATACGTAATGAAATTTCGAGGGTGTATCTAACAAGTTGGTATATGCCATAGAAAACCATAAGGTATACACGGTGTCCTAGAATTCCGAAATAACGTTGCTTCCACTTTCCGAGGGACCAAAAATTAACCATGAGAATAAGAGGGAAAGCATAGTGTGGGAAAATGAATTCGGGCAATCCTCAAGATTATTACGCGTCTCTGACGTGTTGAAATACCAGTAGTAAAACTACCCTCCGCTTTTCAGTATTGATTTCCATAGCCACCAAACGGTACAACCTTCCACTCGTGCTCTATGGGGTTGTTTATACTGCAGCAGCACCATAGAGAGCGCTACAGTTAGAATGGATCATTGGCCGGGTGGCGTTGTAAATTGCCTTCAATTCAGCCGCCTCGTCCCACGATTGGAATTCACCCCACGAGTCCAGCATGCAGACTCAGCCAGAAGCGCAGGGGCGAGCGTGAAAGATAAATGGAAAAGAGAAGAGAGACAGGGAGGGAGGGAGGGACGAATCGAGGACAAAAAAAGGAATCCGTCCAACTTGCAAAGCGCGCTGAATTTGAATTGCACTTTCCTCCACCAACACACTGGTCAATTTTAGCATCGGCTCCCGTCAAGCCCACCGGCCATTTTCGTTGCATCGCTACCCTCCGCCGTCCCAAAATTACCTAAATGTTCGCGTATAAAATACCCACGGAGAGAGACGCGTACAGAAGCTGCCACCCTAATAGTCACTTTTATCCTGAACCGAAAAGGGGGCCTTGTACGCCTACGGTCGCCTTTATTGAGCCAATAATAAAGATCCCATTATTTATTATAGGCGAATCAAATGCGTAATCGGTATGCTGTGTACAAGCGTATCGCTAAAGAAAAAATTCCGAAGATCCTCGTAAAGATGTAAGAAGAGAAGAGACAAAAGAAAGAGAAAGAAGAAAATCAACCGTCGAAGAAAAATCGCAAGTCAGTTTATCGGGCAAAGAGTCGATCGATATAAATAATGATTTTCGTGCGGCAACAAGCTGGTCGTCCGTTTTTCTTTTCTCCCCCCTCGCGCCCATCGTTCAATTCGTCAATTCGACTAAAATTGCGCAACGTGCGACAAACAAATGAAGATTGTAGGGTCCGTTAGTGGTGGCCACTAAATAAGTCGGTGATAATCCATAAGACCGAAAAAGCCGCTGCAAGATAATCGCCGGTATCTTGTGACCTTGTAGTCGGCCGTATTACTGTCAGCCTTGGAAATTAAAGGGACGCGACAAGGCATTATAGAAAAAAAATGTTAAGAAAATTCAAAGAATAAAAAATAATTCAAAGTGTCTGGTCAAAATCACTTATCGTTGCGGGGTTAAGGAATTTCGTCGTTCCCACTTAACCTCCAATTAACTGTCGCTCATTTTTTATCTATATACGTCAAACGATCGCAATTGATTCGACAATGTACGCCAAACAGTATTTACAGAGGCGGGTAGCAACTGAATAATGAGTCAGCAAACAGCACGTACCGTTAGATAGTATCGATAGCCGTGACTCTAGCCGCTGTTAACTATAGATTCGCTATGCAGCGACTATGACACTAAACTAAGGACCCGTAAACACTTGATTCCACAGAAGCATCCGATCTTCCGGGAAGAGCAAGAAATTCAAGATCCTTCCGGTGACTTAGAAAACGGAACAAAATTCTGAAAATATTTGCGCAATGCGGATGCTGCGTTATTGGCGTGGAAAATGTAGAGCCAATTTGACGGCAAAGGGTAACAGAATTTTCATTAAAAATATATCAGTTAAGCAATGGGACAAACAAACTGCAAGTCACTAACTGGTACATCTTGATTCTCGTAGGCGTTGTGCGTACGTGAGTAACTGAGTGAACTGAGCGAATGAATGAATGAATCAATGTGGCACTTTGCACTTTTCCATTTACACTACACTTCACGAGGCCGTAACGTTAATTCCGGCCTTGCGTATCTGTATAAATGCATATTAGTACGGGACCACTTATATATGATACATACCGTATATAAGGTGTGTTGTGAACATTGGCTAAAGTGTGGTATCGATGGAAGTGTTCCGTTAGGAAATAATTAAAATAATTAATAAATTGACCAAATGACAGTGAACGATATAGACTAGAGGTATAACGAGAAAAAGAGGTACGGAGAATGAGGGAGAAGCAGAATCGAAGATTTATTTTTATTATTTCTTTATCTTGCTACGCATCGTTATCAAACGTGCGTTATCATCGAGCTAAGCGAAATGTACTATTTGTCATTCTGATAGAGCACTGGAGTTACGATTGCTCGTAATTGTACGAGGATCCGGACGATGAAAAGCGACACAGTATTTTTCATATAGTTCCCGAACAAAGAAGGAAACACTCGGTTACGTTTGCCGTTAAACAATTTTTTAAAAACAAATATGTTAATTGCGTCAGGTTTCGGAAACTTAACCTCAACATTTCTTTGAACGTCATTCAAATGTCAAATTATACAAGTATTTGCTCTTAGTTGCGCTTTCGTCGACTCGAATGTAGTGTTTACTTCTATTTCTATATTTTTTTCCAAACCACGCGACAAGGTTAAGAATCTGTAACTTTTTTTTTGTAGGATAAATATATAAATACCTTCGGCCGTGTCTCTTCGAATATACGCCATACTTGTTTCTTACAGTGACTTTGGTAGGTCATTATTATTCTCTACTACGATTTTTCATAAAATTGTATGCAGTCGATTCAAGGCTATTTAAATTTCTTATTTTCTTTATTTCGTTCAACTACCTTTCTCCTTATTACACTTTCCAGATATTAGTCGCGCGACAACTTGCCATCGATATTACAATGAATACAGACTCTGACATAATCTTACAATTTGTCTTCCGTTGCTCGAGTAATAACTACCGTTGCGTCTCCGAGAGTCGGGACAAATTTTTAATAGGCGTCCATCGTCAATTTCGCGAGGTCGAATAATTTGTTTATACCGGCGTAATCAAATACCGGAAGAGTGACAGTATGATTCTCGGCCACGACGATAAATATTACCCAGGAGGCATATTGCGTAACAACGCAAAACCTGTTGTGCGAGGGAACGTGCATGTGTCGTCACGTGCGTCACGGTATAACCTGTCAGTATCCATGGAAAATGGAATAAAGACATTAAAGACCAACGATGCAGTACCTGAAGGTAAAATAGTTCTACCGATCGGTAACAATATTGATCCGAACGCAGCGAAAGATACTCGCTTGTAAAATAGCCAAAAAGAATTTAAGAAATCAGTAAAGAAAAACTCACCACTTGTTTTGTCCTGATGTCACGAGCCTTAAAGGACGATCGATCCTGGCGTCTTAAGTTCCTGGCTGCTCGCTACGACACTCGATTTTCGTACAGGGAGAAATGTAAAACGAAATATAATATTTCAAAATAATCGAACACTGGCGGTACACTACACACGGCACTGAATAGCGACACGCGTAAACGCACGATAAGATGCGATTGTGCACGAGAAACTCTTTTTATTTAGGCTAATCTGTAACTGGAAAATGGAATATAGTTTCCAACTCGCGAACACGACTGCCAATGCGTCTTTACGGTACGAACTCGCGCTGGCGACTGGTCGCCTCGGCTTGACTGTTCCAAGGAAAACAGCGCCCCTGGCGGAAATCGCTGTAAACTAATGTGAACGCGATGCCCACGAAAATTGTATTAGTTAATATATCAATGTATATCATTTCTCGAAATATGTTATACAGGGAAACTTGATAGAGATTTAATTAGTTAAAGTCCTGTTATACTTTTATATCCATTTATTATATTTCATCCAATATAACAGTCTAGTCACGCTGTACAATTTCATTCGCTTTTCCTCCCACGCATGCGAGGTAGGTTCGCCTTAAACGCGTATAACATGTATGAACGCAATTGTGTCTTTTTCAGTGCGTTGCGTGTGTGTTTATTTTTTTTAATTACACATATATTAATAAGTGTTTAAATAAAAATTTAAATTAAGTTCTCATAATTAGGATATATTCAATTCGGTTTTTCTATACGAATGGAGACGTTTTCCAATAATATTTAGTATAATGGACCTAAAATTAAAATTAGGCGAAGTTATTACGAATCCATTGTAAGTTTCGTCTTTAATCAAATTAAATTTTTAATTCATCGTAATTACGCATGATAAGTGCGCGAGTGATTTCATCTCCTCGTCACATACGTTCGTATATGTATAGGCGTTAAAAATAGTGGGGGTTCTTTCGATTTTACATTCCATGTTGTTTCCTTTGATATTTAAAAAATTTCTCCTTCGTCACCTTTTTCTCTGTCTTTTCCTTTATTCGCGTGTTTCTATAGACTGTTTTTCAAAATATTTATTAATGTTTTCCAAGATAATTGATTCTTATTATAATATGCCGATCGCACATTAATACGTATTATGCATTTATATTGCTTGAACGAAAGAAAGTAAAGTTACGAGTCAGCAAATAATCATAATTTTTTCAATCCATCGCGAAGATCCAGCATCTCTGGAATCCAGTGGATTATTTTAATGCGCAATTTCCGGTCGGCTCCATTAATTAAATGCAATTCCCTACCGATCGAGGAACTGGTTCCAAGGCTCGTAAGGCAATGCTTTATCGAACACGGAAAAAGCCCATTGTATCTCCAATGTCATTCGAATACGATTAACAAGATGATTTCACGTATCGAATGCAATGAATCTCAATTAGCATAAAATTTTTGAAAAGAAATTATCAATGAAAAAAAATTAAAAAGATACTTCAACAAAATGACAGCCACTTGTGAGTCTCTTTTTAAAATGCTTTAAAGAGGGGTAAATAAAAATTTGATTAAACTACAAATATATATAGCATCCTTAAACTGCGTTTACAAACGACGAACTTTAATTTCACGAAGAATTTATATACGACGATGATCCTTAACTGTAAATCGCACGGGACAATTTTTGGTCCTCGCAAATAAAAGAAAAACCCAGTGCAATTCCACAATCTTAAATGGCAATTCCAATTGGTATTCCAGATTGGCAGTGCTCTCTCTACCTCTGGACTCTTGTAAAGGATCAACTGTATTTCCCAGTGAAGCAAGTAAATCAGCAATAAGTAAGAATGATCATGAGCCATCATCGAGTATACCTGCATGGTCTACCACTCTGATTACCGGGACGAGTTTTTCATTACTCGGTACTTTTAAACGCGTTGCGCAAATCATTTTTCTACATACATATCCTACATATGTACATAAATTGTACATACCGAAGAACGGCTGACGGATTGATTTTAAAATTGGATAGAAGAATAATCGTTATATTTTTATACTGATGGATAATGATAATGATGATAAGTTTGATACACCCGGTAAAGGAAATTAAAATCTCATATACCATATACCGTGAACAAAATGATTTTGCAAATGTTTCGTTAGATTCAAATTTAACTACCACTCTGTGGATGCAATGTGTTCCCTCCTATCAGGTTTCGCCAGATCGTTTGATGTCTGCGCGACGTTGCTTAACAGGTTATGTCGTTCCTCGTCGCTCGTCAGAATCCTCAGATCGAGGATCGTGTTTCTATGGCCTGTAGGATATCGTATTCCACGTGACAAGGTGGCCGATAACGGAAACGGAAACAGAGGATGGTTGTAGCAGGGTATACCTACAGATGTACTACATATGTATATATAGTAGTTTGATGATGACGATTCTTTGATATAGAAATGTAACGTATTTTTTTCTTTATAAGTTATCGTGTTTCTCTTTACTGTGATTATTTTTTAGTCTTTTGAATAATAAGTACTGGTACAATTACGTGAAAATGATTAAATTCATGCGTGTAACAGAAAATGAGTGAGCGACTGGGAATTGCACTGGGATGTAAATTGAATTCGATTTTTATTGATTATATATCGCTTTCGTTTATTTTGATTTTTCCGAGATAATGAAATTGGCCGATTTTTCGAAATTGGTAAATCGCTGGATTCTCTTGGTTCCTATAACTATACATGAAAATAGATAAGTACTGATGGGACATGGGTAAATAAATTTATCAGATGAGACAAAGGAAGATGTGATAAACTTTGGAAAAAAAATTGAAAAATAATAAAAATTTTTATAGTTTTCTCAAATTAGCAATTTTTTCAAACGAACTGAGGTAGTCGGATTATCTATTGACTAATGGTGGATTGTTGTCGAAAATCAATGATAACGATAACGAGTGAATACCATGTGAATTATATGTAGATGCAAGTATAATCAAAGATGACGCTTCATTCCTTTTCTCAGAAATTGCAGTACAGAAGATGCTGGGCAGTGAAGACAAATAATGTACCGTTCATCCTGGTCAACGATGAACTTCGACGAACTTTGGTGAACTTCAGCGAGTCAGGTTTTAAGGGCAGAAAAAGCATCGGATGAAATCGGCAGTCGAGGACAGCAAGACGAGTAATGCCGATCAGCACCGATCGTTGGTACGAGTCGATATAGTACAGTACCACAGGAAACGATCAAAAGGAAAAATTTGTTTTTCAATTCTAAATAATTTTTCAAATTAAATGAGATAGACCAGCATTCAATTTCCTTGCGAAAAAAAATTCTCAAAACCCCCGATCCTTGTGCTCGCTTGATCCAGCACATTTGCTTTACCTTTATTTTGTGATAACGTAATATATTAATTATTGTAAACAGTCGTGTGAATTAGTTTTGAAATACATACTTTTTTTCGTGTATACTGAGACGATAATTATTATTCTTATCATTCTTTTTCTCTTTTTCGCGTTCAACGCGCATCTTGCGGTTGAAACGATGTTGCGTCTCGTCACACTTTTTTTTATTTTTACCGCTTTAAAATCTCGTTTTCAACGACAGACGCATCGCCACAGTATTTATTGTGAATCGACCCTTAGTATTGCTTTACGCCGTATCATTTCGACCGCGAGACTTAAACTTTGGCAGTGTGAAGAAAATCATTATATTTGAATCGGCTTTTCTTTTGGCCCATGTGCGTGTACGTATACGATACACGCACATATACCAATACAATATTTTAATAATAATAATAATTGGCGAAATATTTCACGTAACATTCCGACGCCCGGTCTCTTTTGTCCTTGAGTTATTCTTTGAAGGGGACGACGATCATCGCCAGTTTTTTTTTTCAATATATTTCATCCCGATAGACTATCGCGCGACGATTAAATCACAGAATTCAGCAAAGAATGTAAAAAACGTAACTTCCGATTTTGACACGTTTATTTCCTTTCGTACTGAAAATGATCGTCGCCAATTTTTTTACGCGTTCGTGTAATTTAAACCGAGCGTCATTACTTCTTTTTTTGTTCGCATTTACCTAAAAAACCCTGAAAACGTTTACGGGAAACTCGTGTATAGTTAAAGACAGCGTAATGAGCGCGAACACACACACACCCACTCATACCAATCCTGAGGTACACATGTGTACACATATGTACATATGCACGCACATATGTATCTACGTCTATTCGTAAAATGTAGGGCTTTCCAGTTTTCAACAAAATCCACGAAACGCGTGTAAACGTATATTTTTGTTTGAAGAAAAAAATTTGTTACCATCAATTTTATTTAACGACTCAATCAAGACGATCTTCGATTAATTCACTTTGAATTTTTCGTTATTGCGTCGCGTGGATCTGATACAGGCGTTCATATACTTGAATTCACGCTTTCTCCCCCCCCCCCTCCCTCTCTCTCTCTCTCTCTCTCTCTCTCTCTCTCTCTCGCACACTCACTCTCACCCTATGGCTAATCGTATATTCGTCCTATACAATATTTCTTTTCCTCTCTACCACTTCTTTACATTACAAGCGTTTGTCTAACTAGACATTTAGAGCATTTGCGGTATAGGGTATAATAAAAGTGAAAAGTGATTTTAACAAAAGAAACGAATATACATGATTTACGTAGTCCAAATTGAATGGCGACCTTATTGATTGTGGATCGAGGCTATATCCATTTCATAGTTATATTTGGAGAATTTGTGTAAAAAACTTTATGAATTTTCATCCATCTCGTGAAGTACGAAAAATTGTATCTTTAGAAATTAAAAAAGAAATTTTCCTCCTTCTTTTTCAATTTTCGATTTTTTATTCTCTCATAATCAGTTAATCACGCCTCGATCTTTCGATGCCACAAAGGTTTTGCACTATCCTCGCAAATGCCATAAACTGAGAGTCTTCGTCTTCGAAATTTACATGCATCCCTCTCGATGATCCTCGGATAAGTATCCCTTGGTCGGGCCTCTATCCTCATCATCATTCTTAACCTTATCCTTATCCTTATCGTCATTCTCTTCCGAGTCCACGTTAAATCATCGCTCTTTACATAGAATTTATAATAAATGCAAACACCATTTATAATAGTTATACCTATGCGTGTTTCAATATCCTATACGCATTTAATACCGTATTTACAAGCGGTGTGTAGCCGTGAAGGAGCTCTCGAAAAATAAGTTCGATATCTCACAATATCTTATCCTCTTTTTCTTGAAACTAATTCTGAACCTTTATCCTCGTAGTTATTTATCCTTAGCTTCTTTTACGTCTCAACTTTCACGCTATACTCGGTATACCCGCCTTCGTGTTTATATTTGGGTCTAATAATCTTACGACGTTACTTATTTGTTATGCGCATGCGCGAATCGCAATTTTCTTCCCTCCTCACATATTTGTACATAATTTACGCGTCTCTTATGCTCTTTTATTTTTTTTTTCGTACTTTTTTTTACTCTCCTTCTCTCGATCCCGCACGATTCCCATGCGTTACGCTTGCTCGGTGCAGGCGTTCGTTTTTGCTGTGTTATACGACAAGTACCGTAACGAGAGCATCGTGAAAACCAGAAAGCCGCATTTATAAAGCTTACTCATTGCAAATAGAAAGGGGTGTCTGTTTTTTGTACCATTCGAAACTTTTTTGTAATTTTTTCAAAATTAATATTTTTCTTCGTCCGATAGATGACTCTCGCTCGATTTAATTTAGTAGTGACAATCGTCGATTGAATCGACATAACGATATACGTATAGGGAGGACAAAAGAAAAGCGGTTGAGGCATTTTTTTGCTTTCCTTCTTAATTTGTTCTGTTTTTCTTTTTTCCTTTTCTTTTTTTTTTTTATAAAATTTCGAAATTTTTAGTACTTGTCATTACACAACCGGAATCTCAGGTATCGATCTCCTGATGCTTTGTCATTAGCACTCCGTGGAGCGATCAAGAAATTTATATACTGCAAAAATATGATAAAGTTTTGGTTTCTTAACATATTTGTTTTTTAAAAAAATTTTCTCTCTATTTCGCACACATGCTTTTGTCTCCCGTGCTTTCTTTTGCATCCCTTTCTCACGTGACAAAATAATTCATCTCGCGGATGCAACGCATATGATACAAGATTACGCGACGCCATCGCACGGAATTTGACATTTTTTTTTAAATTTTCTTTCTCCGTTTCTCACCGAAAACAGCTTCTTTTTTTCTTTTTGCTTTTGTAAAATTTATTCTCACAGTGCTTTAATCCTCATATTATCACTCATTTAATTTCTATATACAGGACGCTCTTATTTAATGAAAAAAAGGAAAAAAGAATTACTAGTGTAGGTGCCGTTAAATTGAGTTAATCTCGCGCACGCATGCGCAAACATACACGCAGTCACTCGTCATCACTTTTTTTGTTTGTTACTTCTCACACACGATTCGCTCGATTCGCACGCGTCCCCTCGTAATAAATTGCGCGCGCGCGTCCTTCTCGACCCGTTTCTTACGATGAAATGAAAAACATGCGCGACCAAAGATTCAAACGCGTCACTTTCGAAATTGCTTACCCGCGCTTTTCGCATCCGTCCGATTGGCAGTCCTTCGTACTCGTGGAATTTCACGCGAGCATCACCGTCGTTAACCTCACTGAGATCCCTCAAAGAAATTCCACGATTCTCATTGGTAACCGTTGCCCTTTTTTTCGAGTCGTGACAACACGTATGCCAATTTCGTACAGACGAAAACCAATCGGTAGCTTCATTCGTTTCCGTTCGTAATACGTTAATCAACCCAACGATCCACGTCATAGTAATTTTCAAACCATTCCCGCCGCACAGCGAATCATATATAAAATCCCACTAGAATCTTATCGTCTGACTTTACCCGTTAACTGTAAGAAATATCGTTTTTACTCTTTTGCTTTCAGCTTACGTTAGTACGTTACACAGCACTGTCTTACATATAAGAAATAGTAGTTCGCATCCTAGGTATTGAATACGGTAGTGTCGCTAGAGTGCAAAAAATTCCCTAGAAAAATTCCCCTACAAAATCCAACGTCTCGTTAAGAATGTGGCCTCGTTATCGCGTTTTTTCAAATACTTTCTTCGTTCGTGCATTTCAATAACATTATTATTATCAGTATCGTTATCACTTGCAACATTCTGTTCTCTTTCTCTCTAATCTCGCTAGCGTTCTATACACTGATAAATGAAATTTTGTGTTGTTTCTATAAATGTTGTATCAGGTGCCGGGACATACGTGGTGACCGTGTGTTTGTATGTCGAGTGTTTTTTGTTGTAGTTATTAACACGTGAAACACTGGTACGGCCGATCATGGATAAAGAAGGAAGAAAAATATAAATAAAATTGGCGAGTCGACTAAATTAGGTGAGACAAGGGAGGGAAAAGAATTTTTATATTTTGAAGTTGCGAACAAAATTTGTTCTCTTTCGTATCGCGTGCAGCTTCAATTTATTAATTATCCCTCGATTCGTTAATGGATATTTTGGCCAATTCAGGACGTTTGAAATAATTACTAACGCAAAATTACTAACGTAATTTGTACCATTCATATAAATTTCTTTATTTCTTCTTTCCATTACGTGCTTTTCTCTTCCGCACGGCTACTTTACACATGACAAAGAATTTTTTATACCGTCTTACGAATGTTCACGAAGAATTGGACCGCTTACGCGTACGCAAGGAAGTGCAGGCGCACTCGTAACTCTATAGGAGGGATTAACGAATATTTTTATGCGTTGGAGAGGAACAGAAAAAAGAAAGTAAAAAAGAATCGGAGAGAAAGAGAATAGAAGAAAAAAAAATTGAATTGTTGCATAAGTGTCATATCTTATTCTCTCTATTTTTCCTTCTCCCTCCTTAATTTCCATCTTATACTCTAAATCGAAATTAATAAAGAACACGTGCTCGCAGGCTTCTCGAAAAATGCAACACAACATATCCGATCGAGGAATCTCAATATTTAATTATAAATTTACAAGGGATCACAAAATTAAAAAATAGCTATCCGGCATTGCGCAATCTCGCAAGGGACTCGTTGATAAGAGTAGTATCTCTCGTATTTTTTTGTTCACTTCTCTGCTTTTTACATTACAACAGGAAAGAGCAGCGACGCTAATAGAGACACGTGACGCTCGCAATTATAAACGAAAAGAATTAATCGGTAAAGGGACGTGACACTCTTCGCGGGTATTGGTCCACTCGCAGTCTTCGTAAGAAAAAAGAAATGAATGAATTAGCGAATACAAAGAGAAATTATAATGAAGGATGATCGAATTATCAGTACGATGAAAAAGTATTCTTAAAATCTAGGATCATGGTGGGAATTTTTTTTTCGACCGGACCGCACCGAAAGTGTATTTTGTCGTGTTACGTTTGTGTCTACTGTGTGTTCTGTTAGGAAAAAATGAATTTCCGATTGTAACGAATTAGATATTTAATGAGAGGCGAAAGGATGGCATTGGCAACAGCATAGACAACGTTAACGAACGTAACGTAAAGGAATAAAAGCTTATTAAGAAAACTAACGAAGGTAACGTACCCGTGGGAAAATTTAAAAAGACAAATTTAAAGAACAAAAATATTTAACTTTTAACAAAAAATAATAATCAGTCTCTCGCGCGGTATTCGGGTTCGCTCGTTTATACATACATTTTTGTTGTCGTACAACAATATATTATCGACGTAAAATTAACATTAATTCTTAGCGATACTGATACTCGTTACTGTCCGCATTGTTGTTGCTGCTGTCGCTCATTCCTCGAGATCAAGCGCAAACGAATTGATGAGGGGGTCCGTGTAGGAAATTTAGTACTGGCACAGCCATTCCGAACAACAACAAAGATTGTTACTAATAACCGTGCAAGATTATGTCGCAGATCAAAGAAAATCGGATTCGCGTAGTGACGCCCTGTGATTGGTTAGTAAGTAAACGTAATCTATTGGTCCCACGGTGGCTCGCAGAGGCCTGATTTCTACGCAACCGATATTACAGTAATACGTCAGTAGACGAGAACGAATGTATTGGTTGAAAAATTAAAAAATAAATTATTTCAATTCGAAAGTACGCAGGAAATAACAATTAGGCGTGTACAGGATAAACAAAAAAGACAAATATAAACCCTCGTAATTCGTAAGCGCCACGAAAAGCCAAACTGTGCGAAAGGAAGGATGCTTATGGCACTGACGGTACTTGCATATGCGCTTTAATGTGAATAAATGAATTTCAATATTTTTTTTAAACCTTGATTATATCTTTGTTTGCCTACCAAGCGAAAACGGATCGTTCGTACGGGTATACAAAGATGTGTAATACATTGAACAATCGGTAAAGGATAATTTAGTGTGTTAACGAATGATGATTGAGGAACCTGAGTGTGAATGACAGAAGGGAAAGAATGAAGAAAATAATAATCCTTAAACCAATGGCTAACGATATCCTTAATTGAGACCGAATTGCCAGTTGCGCATGATAATGAAATTAATCGCGTTGTCACTTACTTATCTACGTTTCGTGGCAGTGGCCGTTCAGTGATTGGCAGTTCTCGTGGGAATAAAAAAAAAAGAGAGTCGCGTAAACGAGTCGTGATGGACGTTAAACGGCGCAGCGATGGAGATGGCGACGTAGAGATGCGCAGTCGACTGAGAAGCAAAGATAAAGAGCGATTGGCTATCGGCGAGCGACAGAAGAAAATGGAAAAGTCTTAGAAAAGAAAAATTGAAAAATTATAAGAGACAGACGCAAAGATTGGACCATGATCGATTTCATTGTCACAGTTCGCAATCGTCAGATGCTTGGAGACGCGGCAAAGGAAACATTTAGAGAGAATAAAAAATAAGGTGAGAAATAAAAATCAAATCTCTCGTTGGACGCCGCAAGAAATATGCTAAATTAAAGTACAAAGAAGAAAATAAGGAAAAAAAATATATAAATCGATGAAATCCTAAATACGCAATAGCTGGCAGTGACATTTGGCAGTGATGAGTGTTTTCTCTTTCTCTTTTCTTCCAGATCTCATTCCGTTCCTCGATATTATTATTCCTCCGTTATTACGTTCCCTCCGCATGTTTCTTTTCCCTATTTCTTTTCTCTTTCTTTCCGTTCTCTCTCTTTCTCGCCCCTTCTTTTTCGTATCTCCCTCTCGACGCTCGACAACAATTGTCATCCCTTATCGCATCCCTCGAGTAAGAGAAAAAAAAAAGTTGAAGCTTCCCCTTTCGCGGCTCGTTACTCCCATGCACCCTTACGCAATACAGGGTGGGTGCTTCGTCCATCGTCGTCATCTCCGTCTCGCTAATAATAATAATTACATAGGGGTTTGTTGTGTATCGTTTAACACTACGCGTAGGCCCTCGTGATCTCGCACACGCGCGGCCACTCGTGAACGTCCGGGGCTCTACTTTCAAATAATTCGTCTAATTATTTACAGGCGTGCCATCTTACCCGGGACAATGCGCACCTGATTTATGAGATGAACAGGAAGAAGGCCACGCTAGCACAGATCTAGTAAAGGGGATGGAGATACTAGCGCATAGGTCCGACGAGACCAGTGATCGTGGAAACGGTGCGATGGAACGAATTTACCATGTGTGTAATGAAGTTAGGGGTGGTAATGACACGAATAAGAAAAAAAGAATCCGGCAGACATTAAAAATAATATAAAAAGGATGAATGTACAATGGTGCGCGATGACGCGGGTAATAGGCATTGGCGAATCTAGAGATCTAGTGGTTACAGAATAAATTGTAATTAATAATAATTCATTAATTAACCTAAAAACTCTTAATTACACATATTGGCAGTGTTTCTTAGCTGGTGTGTGTATCTATGTCTTCGCACGTGTACATAATGTTTCTTAGTGTTTATGTGCACGGGCACGTGTTTTTCGTCTGGCTCTGTGTGTATCTTTATATCCCTTATTCGACCTTATTTACTATATTTATAGACGCGTCGTTGGGGTCGTCGACACGCTTTTCTTCCCCTACGGCCAATCGAAAACGTCGATGCGCTTTCTTTTTTTGTTTTTTGTTTTTTTTTTCTCCCGCCTTCAACATTTACAACGTACATATTCCCTTTTTCTCGATTTACTCTTTATCTTCCATGTCCTACAATCCAATTTTATAACAGTGCGATAGACTAGTCGAGGGTTTTTTGCGTTTTAGGAAACACGACAAAAAAACCGGCATTCCTATTGCATATTTTGCTCTTTACGATTCTCATGGTGTTTATCGATTCTATACCTGACAATCTTAGACGCGTTTGCATTCTCCGTTCATTCACCTTCTTGCCTACTATTCGTTCTTTTTGAACCCCTGCGCGCGGTGGATAGTGTAACACAGCCTTTATATTTTACCCCTTTTCCGGGGGCAACAGCTCGTATCAAGGGTAGATATATATTTCTATATACAATTGCGCAGCACGGCCAGCATATATTATTTGCCTGTTTTTCTGATCTTGTCAATGTCCGCTCACTTGCTCAGTTTAAAAATTACCTATTCTATAAAAAAATCGAGTATACTCCCAATAAGCATGCCGATGAACAGTTAAACAAAACTTAATTAAAATAAAAAGGTGCTAGTACAAAAGTGAACCATAAAAAACAACGTTAAAAAGAAAAGGTGGAAGAAGATAGGATTTAAATGATAGCCGTGCTGCGCGCGAGTTTATGTGATGAAAAAATCTGCTATATAAAGTGTCTCAAAACTGTTTCTAAATCTGTAACGTGATTGGCCGAAAGTCGTTCGTTGAGATTTAAAAGGAAAAAAAAAATAAGCAAAACTTCTCTGCATCTATTTAAATGAGTCTCAAAACGATTCAGAGAAGTTTCACGAAAGTCGAACGCATCCCGGCCAATTAGAGCAAGTCCTCCACTATCATTTTTTGTACATTGCTTTGAACGAAGCGCACGCTTCAAAAAATTACTAGAAAAGGAAAGAGTGCGTCGTCAGTAAGTCATTGATCGAATTCCAGTCTGTCCGCGATTAGCAGTATGGCGTTGTTATCTTTCATGACAATAATT
Organism: Trachelus iudaicus; assembly: GCA_030142595.1. Lineage (NCBI taxonomy): Eukaryota > Metazoa > Arthropoda > Insecta > Hymenoptera > Cephidae > Trachelus > Trachelus iudaicus. Next base: position 1,728,516 of record JARQTH010000413.1, on the reverse strand, counting down.
TCTTTTAAGGTTCTGCATTAGAAAATTACGATTTTCAATTCTGAGACTGTCAACCCCCTTTACGAAGGCAAATATGTCGGCGGACAAATACAAACGATCCACGTTTTGCTCTGCTCACAATTTCCGCATGACGCACGTTATTACTGTATTCACGCCATACTTCCGATATATGTATATATATATATATATATATACACAAATGTATTTATATATTTATATGTATATTGGTGATACTCGTTCGGCGGGATGCGCACGCGCATGCGCGCGCTGTGTTTCTTACACCGAGCGAAGGTCAAGGAACGAGGTCAAAGATCGAAGAAATTCTCGTCGAATTTTTCTTTATGTTAAGGCCAGGATTTCGTAGCGCTCTTGGCGCCACCGGAAGTGCCAAGTAGATTCGACATTAGATATTAATTGATTCCTAAGGCCACCAGAGTGATTATCTCCTTATAATCATTAACTAACATTTAACAGTTAATTAATCAATAATCAGTTATCTTATAGATTTTTTTCATTGAATATCTTGTTTTCTTTCTCTCTCTCTTGCGCGCCCAGACCTTCCCGTTTCATGAGCCTTCTCTAACTCGTTCCGACCATATTGGCATCTTCATCATTTTTATCGGTTAGTGAAACATCCACGGTGAGGCACTTTTTTATAGCTCGAATCTACAACACTTCCGGTAAGGCCTTTAGACATATAACCAGTCTACTTCCGGCCTGCTTAGTATGGCGAGAATGAACGATCCTTCATTCACCTACAATCCTTTGACCGACAGATAATAGATTAGGCTAAATAAATTAAGGGTATTATATAAGGTTCGTGACAGTTTTACAATCCTCTCGGAACTTCCTCCATTATTACCCTTCGCCTTGACCTTATTACTCTAGGTACGTTTCCCACGTCATCCTCAGTTCTTTGTGTACTCTTCGCTTCTTTTACTTGTTTGTTCTCAATGCTTTTTTTTCTTTCTTCTTCTCTTGCTCATACCCCTGCTATATACTGTTTATCGTACCGCTAAGAGCACGTTGCTTCTTTCCGTTCTGTACAGATAAGATCGTCTCTTATCACCTGGTGAATAGTTCGACGATCCTTGTGCCGATTTTGGTCATCTTTCTGGTCTTCCGTTCGATCCTTTGTTAGTTGTGTCCGTTACCCGTATGAACGTGGACTCTCGTCGCGTAACAGACGTGTCGTGGGATAGTTTCTCTCATGTACTCGCGAACGTACCGGATGTCCGATATCACGAGTTCTTCACCGGTTTCCGGCGCTGCTTCGTCCGTGTCTGTGAAGGATGGCCGTCATTGAGAGCCGGGTAGAGAGCGAGACTCACTTCGTCTGGCAAGGAAGAAGCCACTTTACGAATTCCTACATGCTTTGTGCTTTGTACTTCTGACTCCAGGACCCACTCGTCCGGGGCACTGAAATTATTAATTTTATCATTGATATTACATTTCGCAGTGTTTTCTTTAATCATAATAAACTTAAAATTAATTATACATACATGTCTTGAGGGTACCATCGTAACAGCACTTTTGTCTTTCCGTCCAGTTCCACTCTTCGTGCTAAAACCTAGTGGATACAAATAAGTTCATTATTCATTGGTAAGAATTATTTTTAATTGCGAAATTATATTCCACGTAGGTTAAGAAATTTCGCTATCACTCACTTGACTAGTTAGGGCCATCGAGTTTCCTGGAGTCTCGGCGAGTTTTCCTTGGGTCCTCGTTTTGGCTAACTCGAGTAACCTATGCTGCAGACCCTCCATTACTCCCGTGTCGAAGTAATCGAACAGTCTTGCTATAATGAAGAGAGGGGATATTCCTTATTAATATTGTCTCATTCTTGTTATTAATTTAAAAAGGGCACAACTTATTCGGATATCCCAAAATGACGTAACACTAACCAGACCAAGGTTGCCTTCTATATCTGAGCCTCTTGCCATTTCTCCTTACGAGTTTCCCACCATTTTCACAGCTTCTTTTGCTGCTGCTGCTACTCGTCTCGGGCTGATTGAAGTGGCCGTTGACGTGCCTCTCCAAGGCGGTCTGGAAATCCGATCACAAGAAAAGGTTTAAATATTGAGAGCTCAGGCACTTTCCAGAGAGAGCTTTGCTTGGGTATTATGGGTCGGTTAAAAATTAACCGCATCCGGTTCAAACGACATTCACTGAAAATTATGATTCGTCAAGCGATGAGAGCGCGAATGTCGAGAGCCAACAGTTTGAATCACAGTCTACCACATGACGACTAAGTTCCATTACCAGGATTTTATTAGACCTTAACGAAATTAGTCAACAACCAGGATTTTACATGACCACAAAAATCGTTCAAGATTACAAAAGTTGTATAAGACCTCAGCATTCGCATAGAACAACAAGATTTGTACGATAGGACTAAACTGCGCAGGACCACAATAGCTGTACAAGATCACAACAGTTGTATAACATCACAGAAATTGTACACCGCCACAAGGATTTGACACATTCACATCAACCTGATTCCACAACATTCCAAAAGGTGGGTAGGGGTGGCTTGATTGCAGCTGTCTTTGGAAAATACCCATATCATCTCGTGAGATGATAATGATGATATGCGTGATAATCGTGTATCAACATTTAGTTTACTTTGATCAACGGAGAAGCCTGAAGTCTCACAATTGTTGCGACGTTGACATTTTAAACAATCACAACTTTGAAGTCTCAACATTGATGCAAACTTAAAGTTGAACAACACATGAAATGGTTTCGGCGTACGGTTCAGATAAAAGACATTTTTTTCATCCTCCTTTACTCTGAAAACTACGACTTCGTTACAGATTCTTGATCATCGACAGTAGTGAGAAACTATCACGCCCTAAACAAACATATGAGACAATATCTATAAAAACAATCTCTTTAAATCTCAACCGATATCCGTGAACGACGATTGATTGTCCTTCCTGATGATTCAAAATTAAAATACATTACCCAGCTTCGCAGAAACTGGTAGAAAAGATACAACACTAAAATTGTCCAACGAGGTCAGCCGACAGGAGTGGGTAGCACGTGGAGGTGAAGAGAAAGTGATTAGTCTAGTATATTATCTGGCTGAAGATGATCAGATGATCAAGATGATTAAAGATGATCGACGATTATAACAATGATTAGAAGAAAGGGAAGAGGACACAGTGCATAGTGGAATGCTACAGCACTCATTATAGGAATTGAGGATACATTTAGGATTTTTATGTTTCTCTGAGAATAGAATGGGAAAAACGATAACTTAAACTCGAGTAGATCTATAACGTCGAACAATGATTTCACAGAAGATCTTTCTGCTGATACGAAGACGTCATCGAAGTTCTTATGCGTTATATGATTCAGTCATGTAAAAACGAAAATTCGAAGAGTGGACCTAGGTACACAGCATCCTGGAGACGTGATTCTATCCAAGTATTATCTCGATGTATGTCAAACGGTTCCATCCTCAGCTCAACATCCTTGTAAAGTCGTGCGGATATAAGTATAATTCGTAAATGGATGACAAGACAAGGAAGTCCTTCGAAGATTCGTAAAAATCAAGAGAGTGGACGTCATCTATATCAGAGCATCCTCAAGGATGACAGTATGAGTCGCGAAGTGGTCCAAGACGTCGGAAACGGAACAATTATGGAGACGCAGTATACCTGTGAACTAAATCTACTGCCGCAGCCGTCGACGATGCATCTGAAGGGTTTATTTCCACCATGAGAAAGGACGTGTCTTTCGAGCCATCTACGGGAGCAGGATGTCCTTCCATGAACCTTGCAGCCTTGCCAATGGCATACGAAGTTATCACCTCCAGTCTGTGTATTGATATGAGCCGACTGCAAGAGAACAAAAAAAGCAGCACATTGTAGCAATATACGAAGTCCCTTACTCAGGGAAAATTTTTCAGGTACAAGTTTACCTACCTGCAAGTGTTCCAGTAGACCACTACTCGACTCAAAGCTAGCTTCGCACTTATCCCACCGACAGATGCCACTGTCTGTACCCTGTGACCTATCTTTTTGACGTGCCTGAGCCGGAAACCGGATGGTCGTTGGGGCGGAGAGGATGGGCGACAGTAGCGCCTTGGGTTCACCAGTCTTATCATCCTGAGAGTCCTTGTTTTTAGTCTCCTGTGGGACAGGTGCGATCAACCTAGATAGAAAGTCGTTGGTGGTCCTCGTGGATAGTAACGTTGTGGTGAAATTATTGTTCTCATTGACAATAGGTTTAATGTGGACGCTGTCCTTGAAGTCAAGAGTTATTGGCTCGCCGGTTAATGAGGGCGTAGGAGTCGCCGGGGGTGAGCTACCCTTTTCACTGGGACTCGCATCCGATGGCAGTCTGAGAGAGGATATCTTGACAGTAGGAAGTGTCGAGAGGACGTCGTTTGAGATCGGCAGACTGGGCACGGGCTGAGGCAGCTTCTCCATCTGGATATTTGCCCTGGGCACTATCACCGGTGGCTTCTTCGAAGGGGGTGGTGACATTGTCAGGGTTCGTACCTCCCAATCGTTTGATCGACTGTTGGGTGATACAGCACCTAGGTACTTGGCAAGTCCACCCTTGTTCCTCTGAACAGTAGGAGGCCGTCGGAACTCCGGTGAACTCTTAGCTACCAGTACTGACATGTCGCTGGTTTTTTTGTTCTAAACAAAAAGAAAATCAATTAGCCCTGACCTTGACCTGAGCTATAGAATTGTAGAAATTTCACGATCTAGGATAAACATTTACCTTGGGCTGCTGAGGTTTGATCTGAGTCTTGAAATACTCGGTGATCTTACCCTGGGTCTCGTGGTGACCCTTGATTCCAGATGATTTACTCCTAGAGGTAGGGTCAGCGGCTCCAGCTCTTGGCAAGGTACCCGCCTCAGGTTCACCCTTAAGCCTCTTGTAGGTGGAGCAAGCAGTAACGGCCAGTGGCGGTGTCCAAGGCCATTGGGGCCTGGGGCCACTGTGAACTTGGGGCGTAGGTGGCGCCAGCTTGGGCAGGGACGGAAGTGGACTCGGTGCCGTTCCTCGTATGGCGACACCCTCGTCGCTGCTGGTGCTACAAGGTGATCCAGGCTCCGTTATGTCGCTGGTACCACTGCTGCTGCACTCGCCGCAGGATACGGCTACTCCACTGTAACCAAAAATAAATTTATGTTACATATCGTTCAAACTGTGTTGATATTTAAACAAATATTTTATATCGCAAGCAGAGGCGTCGTGGGGTTAACCTGGTCCCTTGATGCGACGCTAATAAAACTAGCCCGGGACCATCCGACTGGATGAAACTGGTGGAAATTGCATGCTTACCAAGTAATGATATTACCACCAGCTGAAACCTAATTACAGGCCAGACATTGCCAATTGCTCGCCGCTTTGGGATTCTCGGAGTTGGTACTACCGCGTTGTTTGGTAGTTTGGAAAATAAAGGAGGAGAAATAACCTCAAAGAATCAAGAGGTATCAGAGGACCTAAAGTAAAGTAGGGAACACGCCTGAATGAACAAAAAATTTGAAAATTTTCACCATCAAAGATGGCGTCGTATCGGTCTGTGGCAAAACGTTCAATGTGAAACTTTCAAGTATCATAATTTCCATTTCTCATCATTCTCCCCTGTTGCTGTCCTGCATATCCTTTTACTTCTACAGTTAACCACGGCAATGCGTTATATAGATAAAATCTAGTATCCTTTCTCCAAGTATCCTTTTCCAAGCTAGGATAAACCTAAAGTCCCGTAACTCTTCAGCGACAAGAGTCGTAAACGAACCATCGCGAAGACACTGACCTTTCCCTATCTTCGATTCCGTCATGTTTACGCAACGAGCTATCGTTGCGCAGCGCCGTTAACGGCTGCGTATTGAATGAGAGCCATTGTGCCACGAAACTTTATACGATTTTATCATGACGAAGTCAATGACCCCATACTGCATGCGAAATTCACCCTGACGTAAACGAATATTCAGATACGAGCACCGGATACCAGTAACGAATTTTCCACAGCAATGAAAATGTATATACATACCCAGTCTGCACGATAAAAGCGAAATAAAAAAAACCGTCTACGACCTTGCAAGACACTGTATCACATAAGATTTGTAAGAGCAATTTCGAGAGGTCACGCCACGTTACAAGTCTACGAAGCATGGTTATTCCCACAATCGCCATAGATCTGATAGATACATGGGAAAATAATACACCTAGAAATATTGTTTAATAAATATAAAATGATTGGTTGATACATTGAAGGATTCGTTATCTGGCCATGGAATCGTTATGGATTCAATCGTTTCGAAAGAAGAAGCGTCTGGTTCAGAACCTTGTAGGTAGCGCCGCGTGGTGGCAGTGGACCGAAGCTCAGCCCATGCACGCCTCTATTATTCCGTATAGCTATAAGGGAATATAGCCAGTCATTATGTCTCTCTCGTGCTCCCACTGTACAATGACTTACTCCCTTTCTCTATTAGACACGCAATGCCACTCTCTCACTCTCTCACTCTCTCTCTTTCTCTCTCTCTCTCTCTCTCTCTCTCTCTCTCTCTCTCTCTCTCTCTTTCTCTCCTTCCTCCTCGTCCAACTCGCAGTGAAACGCATTGAGCGAGTAACCAGAGAGTCAGTCGGCCCGTATTGTCCATCCCTCTCGCACTCGTGAACGATTCTCCGGAGCGGAAATGCATGCTCACCTAAATACCTAAAGTTATATTCACAGCGTGAGCGTGCTAGACAACGACGCAGGGCCACCATAAGAGCGTCGGGACGATCACCGTCGGAACTCGAGCTTAGATGCTTTTTTTACCTCTTGACTGTTCTTAATTATTTTTCATTTACTAACTTCTTTCTCTCTCCTCCTCCCTCTCTCTCCTTCTCTCTCACATTTCTTGACTCTGGAATGAACCTCCTTAATAGTCTATTCCGGTGACATCATTGGACTTAAACGTCGGCCATCTTTCTTTTTGACTACAATCGAGGTCGAATTAATTATTTACTTCGATCGGACCCATTTTGTTATCACAATTTTTATGTAATTCACCGAAATTCATTACGTCGAAACGTTTTGGATAATCCGGCTAATTTTTTCGGAAATTCAAGTGGCGCTTGAGAAGAGCAGTGTGCAGTGGCGAAACCCTCGGACACTTTTGAAAGCCTAGTTTAAAAGATTGCTTCTCGTAGGGGCAAAAAAGGCTCTTGCCGACAGTTACTACCCGGGTTCACTACTCCCCAATGAAAATTACAAAAGTGCGTTCAGGGAAGCTACTGGGACTGAAAGGAGGTAGAGAGGGACGCGAAGGGAGGTGGTGGGTTAAAGGGTGGCAAGGATATGGGGTGACTGAGTGAACTCAACTCCCTCTAGTCCGCGCGCCCACGCGTTCATGCAAGGGAGGGTTGTGTCGCGTCAGATCGAGGGCAGATTATGATTTGGCCGGCATCCTAGGGAAGGATTGTTGCTCGGGGGGTTGACGAGAACACGAGCTGACCGCGTAACTGACCTATACTCCGCCATACTAGCTACAGGTCACGCGAACAGACCATATACATATATATACTACACACCACCTTAAGAGAGAGGGTGTGACAAACAACAACCCCCTTAAAAAAATTCCGTAAAACCGTCGCAATCAACGCAAAAGTTTATTAGGTCAAATTTGAAACTATAATTTTATTATTCATTAAAATATGCCCCTACTGGAGATTAAATTTAAAAAATTCTTTTTCAAAAATCCAATCGTATTTCGTACTTTCGTACTTATGAATTCTGCGCATGCGCACGTGCGTAGCAGAATCGACAGAGGATCTCGAAGGGGTTCAGTAATACGGTAGAAAGAAAAAATAAAGTTGTTTGTTTAAAAAGCAGGATCGTAACGAGCTGATCGTGGCCTCGAGGAATTCTCTGTAACGTCAAAGAGGAGACCACGTAATAAGGGGCGTGTTACGCGTACGCGTAACTCGTCTCTTTACGATTATGATCTTGCAATTACGCGGTATTTAGGTTCCGTACGTAAGGCAGCCTCTGCATTACACATTATCATTGCCGTGGGCTTGGGTACTAAGCTATTTACAGTACCACGGTTATTCTCGATACCCGTGTTTCTCTATACGAATATCGATAACGACATAACCTTCGAATATTAAGAATATACCTCATAAGTGTGAACAAGTGTACAAAAAAAATGCCCTAGAATTATTCACGTAAGATTTCATCAGTAAATTCTATAATTTAAATTTCCTAGGATTATTTAGATAAGATATTATTTAAAGCACACACTGGTATCAAATTTTCTAGCGTAAGAGTTTGCGGGACCTTCCACACGGTGCAACGATGCGTGTCCGAGAGATTTTACGATCATGAAAACCCGCAATTATAGTATATTTATACGGTGCACCCCCATCGCATAAATGAAAACGCGTCCCTATCGAAACTGGCCTCGACTATAGCAGTTCGCCATTATTAGAGCGTCGTATATCGCCCGCGTGTTATATAGGCGTATACCGGCACCCGGTTCAATTTGTACGATTAATTGGAAGCCCGTAATTTCCCCATCGATTATCGATGGTCCCCCCGACTTGAATACGGAAAAAAAATTAGAAAAAGAATACAAAAAAAACGTGCAATCATCAAAATCATCTAACAAGAGCATTTCGTGTGAAAGCTGAATTTTTTTTGATACAACAATAAAAAATTTCTTATTAATCAGTCTGGCATTCGCAATCACGGTTACTAGCTTGGTTAATGAGTATAGAGTACAGAGCTTGTTAGGCTAGATTCCTAAACAGTTAGCGTCTTGGAACTAGTTGGTATTCGGTTTCGAAGTTCCAGCCAGGGACTACTTGCAACACGCCGCCATGGCTACTTCCTATACTTAGAACATCGACTCTATACTGCACCATCACCATCCCGTTCACGAGGGGAGAGATCTTCCTTTTCTTTTTTCTCTCCCAGCCTCCTGCTCGGTCCAGCTACATTCACTGAGAGGCATTTCTCATCGTGGTCTCTTTTCTCTGTCTTTGTCGCCTCTTGACGAGAGTCAAAATAATACTTTCTGATATATGTATGGGAATTTAAACAAGTTTTACTCTCCGAGTGTTACGTAATACATGGCTATTACAAAGCATACATATGCACATATACATACGTGGCTATTAATGAACGAATGACAAATTAAAGTAGGGGGCAACGGCATCGAGTCACCCCAACAGCCACGATGGCACCATGGGTCCTTCCTTATATAGAAAAATAAAGAAAAAAAAAAGGATCTCCTGGCATCGATGTGCGAATGATTGACAGCACTTTTCCACGACTTCCTGTCTCCGCAGACCGTTTTATATCGTACCCTACTAGCTACTTCCTGTTCGCGCTAAGGGACTCTGCACAAAAGGTAATAACAGCCCCGCGGTTCCTTTTCTGAAAGCTGAAACCTGTCGATCGTGAGTGCTTGCATGTTACCCCCTATTTCCTTAATATATCCCCTAAGGTTTCTACCTTGATTCCATTTCCGCTTTTCGTGCCCAGTTTCTTTGCAATGATCAGGGCTCGATTTCTCCTTTTAATTCTGAAGTGTTATTCGTCTTGTCTAAGTTATATGAATTTTCGAGGTATATGACGATGTTTTATTGTTAAATGACGTAATTTATTAAGGCCTATCAAAATGTTTAACAGAAATTGTAAAATTAAAAAAAATTCATTAATGTAAGAGATATATAGAGGTACGAGATCAGGTAGATATCGCCAAGGGAGTGGGGATAAATATGTTGACACTTTCGACCAATCGCCGTTACCGAATGCTTCTCCGCGAGCTCGTGTAAACTCGGGTAAAGTCGTATGACGTCGACTACGTTTACCTTAGGGCCAACGCAAACGAAAGAAACGTAAGACGCAACGTAAGTGCTACCAAAATGAGCAAACGTTCATAACACTTGACGGTCTTACGGACGTCTGACTCATCGATCTAAGGCTAGCTTCACGTCTCAAGCTTTTTTTTATGCGATAGCCCTAAAAGTTGTGGACATCAAGACTGGATATAGGGGAGGTGGGAGTAAATTGAATCGTGTTACGATTGACTCCCACCTGCCATACTTAATTCAGGGCTCTCTAAGCCAAAACAAGAGGATTTAAGAAATACTGTATTTTTCCATCGCTTTCTATTTTCTCCCGTGAAATTCGAAGACTCGGACAGTATATGATAAAATGAACAAGAAGAGTGTATAATTGGTGGAGATTAATGCTTTACAGAATGTAAGCGTGACTGCTTGTATCGAATCACGGGGCCATTAAGTGTCTCACGGTTCGTTATTATTATTATTATCATTTGGTGAAAACACACGCGTGCACCATAAGTCAGTCAGTCAGTCCAATGCGACTGTTATGTGTAACACTGCCAAGAATGTCCCCAGGAATTGCCAGGAGAGTATATCGCGGTGACGTATGCAGTACGTGTATGCATGCGAGGGGGTGGTAGAGGTAAAGTGTAGTGAAGAAAGAAAAATGTATTTCGTAACGTTACAGGGTCCCGCTCGAGAGCCTTGCGTGTTATGGCGCCATTAAGGACGATTTGAATATTTCTACGCGAGGCTAATGGCCGAATCCTTCGTAAGCGTTTAATCGTAAAACTACCGTTCGCTGCATGCGAATATTTACCCCTATATCACCAGCCCCTATTGCACGATGAGTTCCTTACGAGTAAACCCTCGTGACGTATATGAATCCTGCTACGTATAAATTGCCAAGATTAATGGTCCTCGCAATCAGTCCCCGCACTGCACGTGTCATGCTGAGTAACATTAATTATTAATTATTAATAAAAACATAAAAATCAATGGACAATCAATTCTCTTGCTGGGAATGTACTTCGCGAAATATTTTTTCTTTTTAACATTCTACGTTTGACCAATCGCATACAACTTTTGATTTTGATAAAAATTTAAGTTACTGATATATAGATATAAAGTATGCGTGTGCGCGCGCGCGTGTGTAATGTATGAGGGTTAGAGATAATAAAAAGTCTCCGGGCAGTCTGGCGCGACGTAAAGGCGGAATCGCAAGTTTGCAGTTAACGCAAGTCCTCTCTCTTTCTCTCCAATTAGCATTAATTAACAAAAGTGGTCGGTGAGTTACAAAACGCGGGCAGGTAATCGCCCGTGAAACGAGAGAGCAACATTCCGAAAGCTACGCGCACGCGACTCACGCAACGTGCGCGCGCAGCTCGGCCACTGCGCATGCGCGTGACCTCAGCGCCGCTAACGAAAAATCCGCTACAGTAGCGCCGATGTAAATCGCGTTCGACGAAAGACTGTATAGGCAAACGATGATAACAGTCTAACGCCTCGCTCTAGTCACCATACGCTTAACGTATAAGTAAGTATGCGCCGATACCCGCCTCCAACTACTGTTACTTTCACGGGACTGTCATAATGCACGATCTAACAGAGGCAGGAGCATTGCTGGGTTGCTCGCATTTGAAATTGACCGCGCCCAGATAGACGCCGAGTCATTGTTGTAATTTTCATTACCTCGCCCTAAGTTAATCGTTGCACTAGAATGATTGTCAACGATATGAAATTAACGAACGTCATTTTTTAATTTTATTAGTGAATTTTTTATTCACTAAAATATTCAATTTTCCAGTCTGTCATTTTATTATATCCTCACTGATTATAAAGTTAAATGTATATTGGTAACCATAAATTTTTTGTAAATACGAATAATATGACAGAAATTTTTTTATTGAATCGACATTTTTAAAAATAAAATATTTTATATATAAATGCCAAACGTACAGCTACTCAGACTATTCGATGAGATGCGGTCTGTTCACAGCCAGCAGTGTAAGTTGATAAACCGAGTGTGTCGACCGGCACACTAACCTTGTCCCGAACTCGACGCACTCGGCAAGAGTGAGCGGGCGAGCAGGACGAAAGTATGACAGAGAGGTCTGACGAAGAGAAACGATGTTATAGGTTTAGCAGGAGTGAACGCGGGAGAGGGAGAGAGAGAAGAAATAGAGAGATACAAGAAAGAGAGTGTAGTGTCATTACTCTCAGAGTTTCGGAACATTGCCGGCCGGAACCTCAATCAGCATTCTGTTAGTCGTGAACATATCCGTTCAAGTTCATTGTCGCTTCTGGATTACGAAACTACACTGCGATTTCATTTGCCCTCGCCGTTAGATTGGGTTAGGTCAATGTCGGATAGGAATCTAACCAAAGAGATTTTGTGAATTGATTATTTATTTTATTAAAAATTGTATACGTTTAAATTCACTGAATTCGATTTTTCGTTAGGATATTATATAGACTTTACTCTGTGTATATATTTTTCATTAAACGAGTGACGTGATCTCATAGCTAAAACTTGTACGACCAGCGACTAAATTACCGTAAACCACGTACGATCGTGAGGACGAGTATCCATTTTTAATGTAGAAATGACCGCCTTCATTATCCTTCAAAATTCGTTGTGGCTTTCCAGGCGCGTAGCGTGCTTAACGGATAGCATGCAGTTTCTACCTCGAGGAGCCTGTATAACAGCTGGAGAACGGTACCCGAAAGTCTTTGTCAGTGTGCTTTATACGAATAAGAGAATTGACAGGCTGTTTCCTATTTATAAAAAAAAAAGGAGCAGTAACTGCTGCACGAAACCTTATTTAATAAATATATGAAAATATTACAGTCGCGCGAGGCCGAATAACTTTGTTTGGATTAGCATGCAGTAATATCGTGCAGGATATGGAAGTGCTGCTTTAAATGTGAATAAAAGTGTATTTACTTTTTTCTTTTCGTATACAATGGGGAAGCCTACGCGTCCTGTAGCCTGGAACGTACGATTCCATCTCGACGAGCGGATGAAAAGAGAAGTAGGATTGAGAGGAGTATAAAAAGCAAAAGAGGGAGAGAGAGAGAGAGAGACATGCAAGAAAAGTACAGCATAATGGCAAATTACGAGCAAGTGCAATGTTCTCTCTAGCTCCCTATAAAGATTCCTATCAAGCTGAATTAACTAGGCGAGTGGCGATTCGCTCGCGCACTCTTCTGGAAATAGTTACAGCGGCCGGAATGTGCGATTATAGCGCCAGGATGCTCGACAGCCTCGAAGGACATATACAGCGCTGCCAGTAAGGGAATGTCAGTGGCATTTGCCCACGCGCATGCGCACTAGGCTGCGCATGTCCAGGCCTCAAAGCGGGACTCGTTGCGCGTTCGTAGAACGAAATCGTGCGTGACGAGTGTGTATACGCACACGCGGTAACATGGAAAGCGTAACGAGATAACCTTATCGAAATGAGTTTCTTATTTACGCATGCGCAATAGCGTGAAACGATAAACAACAAATCGCCGTAAACGTATCCCTCAAGTTTGACAGCTGTCATGCAGTTGTTTTGGCTAAGTTTATCGCGAAGCGTTTCGTAGGAAAATGGCGGCTGGGTTACTTGGAAGAAAATATAATGAAGCATGCGTGAAAAAATGGCTTCCCTTGGAAATCCTCGAACGGCACTGGGTATACCAGCGCCGTAGAGAAACATCGCCAGCGACAGCCCGTAAACATAGTTTCTATTTTCGAAAATGCATAAACACCCGAGACGCCTGTTGGTTTTTCGTTTTGTTCCCATAGATCTCGTGCCATGTGGAAATCACCGTAGAGAGCGGCAGAGATTATGTGTAGTAGGAACGGCTGGGAAACGTTGTCACGAGATGACGCAGGAGGAGGCTGCGGAGTTGAGAAGTTGCGGTGGGCTACAGGGGATGGTGGGAGTTTTTCAGAGGTAAGAAACGGGAGAGAGGAAACAGTAATGGAGCAGCTGCTCTCTTTAAAAAATGGTCCTACGGAAAATCTAGCGGAAGACTCGTCCCTGTTTTACTATATGAATCACGTAAAAAGATGGGCAGATAGGCATTTATTGGTTTAGGGTGCCGTTAAATGTAATTCGTGGTCATATTTTTTTACCTGGCAATAACGGTAATGACATCGGCATTGTACGAATGGATTCTTAGGTTAATTATGGTGAAAATATACCTGCGTACTGTTTATTGGTTGGGTTAGTAATTTTTAAATTTTAGTCCAAATATTTCCAAAGAAATAGAAAACGGTGTACTCCTGATGTTCTTTAACGCCGTTTGATTATTTATTTATGTGAATTTTTTTTCGGGAATTTAATTAAATGGATTGATGCTTTTTTCTTTAGACTTACTACGAGATCATACCACGGATAATGGATGATATTCTTGGACAGAGATTTTTCTGTCTAGTATTCCTTGCCAGCGCTCCCAGCCAATTTCATATATATATGTATGTGTGTGTGTGTACATATATATGCACTACACGAAACTCACAATTTAGATATGTATCACACAAAAGTAAAAGCACAGCAATAAATAAATCGAGGTAAAAAATTCCTTAGCAAAGTAACTACTAGCACCCAATATTATCTGCTCCGATAGTTTTATCAAAACACGTATCACACGAGCGTCTCATGCAAACCTGCAAAGTAGCTCGCCATTGCGATCTTAGAGTGGCGAAATTAAAAAGAAAAAGAAGAAAACATAAAAATTCCATAAAACAAAGCCCCTTAATTTCACCAAATTAATTAATATTATCAACACACTTTCGCCTTCACACGTTTCACTTAAATTACTCGCACACGAAATATCAATTCGCACATAAACCAGTCACTGATAACTTTCATACAGATTTCAACGAATCACCCAAAATCACTAGATTCGTCCACAAATCAGTATTCCCACGAGAAGCACGTGTTCATTGCCAAATAAATATTAAAAAAGTAACTATGTGCATATTATATATACACCATAGATAACTAAAGAAAAGGAAAAGTTCAGGCACCAAACAAACGGGAGCACTATTTCCTTGATCGCGTCGACTCGAACGTCTTGAACTCACCCTTGCGATATGTACACGTAGTCGGGGCCCGAGGACGACTGAGAACTCCAAAGAAAACGTGGGGCCCGTTAACGCAGCTTTACAGGGACTATAGCTAGGAGCTGCTGAGGGACCGTAGGAGTTTTAGGGGTGATCGTGAAGAAGGGTGCCGATGACTGAGAGGGTCCCTTTTCTATCCGGGTTTCCCGTAGGATAGCAGAGCTCCCTGAGAGACCCACCGGAACGCACCCTGTTCCTTCTTTCACCTAAGCCCATACGCTTTGCAGGGCCTCGGACCCTGGACTTCTCCAGGTAGAATCCTATAGGCAGTAAAGCTTAACTGCTGCGACGTATTGCTGCACCAAAACGGCCAATAGACTATACAGTGGTGGCGGTGGTGGTGCACGAGTCATTTCCCCGTAGTAAAATCAATGATCCTCGTATACCATCCTACGGTGAGTACTGTCTGTTATACGATGGGCGGATTGAGAAACTCCTTCTATTTCCTGATAGATTTATCGCGACGTTTTGTTAATTTATTGATCTATATATTTATTCTCCAATACCTACACCAACCGAATAGAGTCCATTAACTATACATTGATGAGATCCAAGAGGCATCCATTTCGAGTTTTGTTTATTATTACCACGATAAGTGCCACGAATTTTTCAGTGCGCCTCTTTACCGCACGAGCACTTTATCCGTCATCGTATTTATCAGTGGCGACGATAACGACACCCGTCACGACGTCTATTCACTCTTAGCTCTATACATCCACGGGCATTGAGTATAGATAAAGCGCTATCGATTTTTTGTATCCTTCAGCCAAGAGATGCATCTTTTATTTTAATACGATTCAACCAAATTCCTTTTATTTACTTTTTATTTACTTTCAAACTCGCCTTCACGCGTTATACTCGTCGAACGCAACTTATATCACGTGTGCGATAACTCGGTCGAGATACACGGAACGCATCCGTTGTTCACTCGTTTACGTAATATCAAAAGGCATTTCCGGTCTGACGTCGTTCCAACTTCCGTTCCGACTCAGTGGTCTCTTGGTTACCCATTACGTGCGCGAGAAACGTCAAGACAGTCGCAGATATCATATGGAGAATTGACGTGGAGAGAGCGAAGGAAAATATTCTTGGAATGAAAAGTTACACGTACGAGAGAAAGAGAAACGGAAAACAAAAGAAAACTACACTTCGTACAATGTCGGGACTTATTTTACGTGGCTCTGAGAATTCAAGATGACTTTAACGATATTCGAGACGCGTAACGCGCCAGGAACGGTTCCCTGGAACGGAAGACAGACAGACAGACGTAGAGAGACATATGAGTGTAAAACGTTGAGAACCAAAGGACAAAGAAATCTAAGGCCCAAGGGACTAACGTCAGTCAGATGGATAGTTAAGAGGGGGGCGGGGAGGGGGAGCGGTTCCCTATGAGAGTGGGAAAAAACGTATTTCGATTTACGGAAGATCCGAAAGCGTTCGTAACTCTGAGTCAAGCCGTGCGTGTTGCGAAGTATTCACAGATTTTGGAAATACTGTACACACGCGTCTAGCGTTGCGCTAGGCGACGATTGACAAATCGTATTTGGCATTGGTGAAAGATACGGCCTGTAACGTTCCATCGTATTTCTGATTGTCGAATATTAGAATACGTTCTATGACAATTGCATTAGACGTTCGTACGTGTGCTAAAGGTTCGATAACCGCAGTGGAAAGGTGTACGTGTACAGGTTTATTATTCATTAGGGATGGCTATATCCGTGGTGGAGCATTCGAATAATACAGAAGTCCCATCGATTCTCGGCATCCCTGCGGGGATATAGTACAGACCATCTGGAATATTACAATTGAGGGTTAGTGCCTAGGCGTATCGAACAGATAGTATATCTATAAAGTGTAACCACGTTGAAACGTCTATGTTTTCTCCGGATCGCCTATCAGTCTAGTAATCTAAATATGCAGATTAATATGGAGTATGGTTGATCTGCAGGGGATGAAAAGAGTAATTGTGAACACTTTTATGGGGGTTGACATCGAGTGAAAGGGTCTTGCGAGGTCCTTTCCACCCTCTTATGGGGTACGATTTAAACCCCTTGGAGATCCTTTTGTGTTTACTCGGTGGCCTGCTTAGCGTCAGCGCGTGTCTGCGACGGTATCCACCCCTGCCTGCTTCAGGTCATCCTGGACGAACCAACTCCCCTTTCTTTGACTCGCGAGATGTAAGTAACCATCCCTAAAGAGGTCTAGCGTTCTATGAGGGTTAAGGGTTGGTATGACTTGTGGCCAATTTCGCGGCTGCTGCTGCTTGGACGCTCTTTGCATGTGGGGTATCGAGGTTAAGGGATGAAAACGGGCGGTACAGGACGATTTGAAAAGCGTATACTGGAAAGTCTAAAAATCCTTCGAACTGTATAGTTTACTGATGGCGAAACTGTATTACGTGTATGTGTAGACCCACCTAGCTATACGTGGTTCCCATGGGTGGTGGCGCAAGGGCGCGAGGGTGAATCGACTGCACACCCTTTGTTTCGAAATCAACCCCCTTAATTAATCCCTATTTAGGCAATCGGTTTGTTTAAGCGCGGCTTAAGCGCGACATGCTGGGGACGGGGGTGGTTTTCATACCTTGGAAATTATTCAGCTTCTGAGGGGGAGGGGCGGGTGTTGTTGCAGACACACCCTAGCGCACATACACGACTTCCGATTCATGTAAAAGTCACGTGCGCCCGTCGCACCTCTGAGATTACTGGGAAAGTAAAAAAAATTTAGGGATGCCTAACCGGGGTATTCATAAGTGGAAATTATGGAAATTTCCATTTTGACTAATAGCAATCAAGAAATCCCGCTATCCTGACCAACGAAAATTCCATCTTCGTCGCAGGGGCGTAAACTTCGTCCCTTGAAGAGTCTGTAGCAATTACCATAGTACCGTTAACGTTAACGGTAGACGGCAGGGTCAAAGTTCACGCTGTCATAAAGTCCATCCTTACCTGTTACAAAAATGAGAGTAAAGGCTTATAACGAGATGTCGTCGAAGGACTTTTCAATGAACAAATATATCTATATATATTCTCTTTACTATACCTAGAGGTAATAACTGACAGAGTCTTGGGCGAAATTCGCAGGGAAACCATATTTCAGCAAAACAGAGAACAGCTGCGTGGAGGACTTATGGATTACCCTTAAGGACAAACTTTTGTTGGCTTTGGGGTATTTTTAGGAGCAGGAGACCAGAAGTATACAGTAGAAAGACATTGAAAGTAATCTCTTATGGGGAGTAAAAGAGACAGGCGGGGTGGGGGGGGAGGGGGGAGGAGGTGTTCTGGCAATACATAACAATCCCAGTAGAAAAGAAAAAGGTTGGCAAGTACCTGAGATGAAAAAGTGTGACGAAGCAGTAACCGTCCTACGCATTTTGCTGGATTTTATGGCTCTAATAGGAAAAATAAACAGGCCAGCCTTTTCCGCCTTTCGTCAGGAACTGTTTAAAAGCAAAACACAGCCCTGATGTAGCGGCACGCTGAGACGTGGCTTCCCGTTTCGCTCTTTTAACAGTTCAAAACCGCCTGGGTGGTTCATTTATAAAGATCCAATGTTATTTCAATATTTCTTTTTCGCTCTTGGACCACGAAATCTGTATAAATATGTACCAAAGTCCGACTAATGAAGTGCGCAAAATATTTATCTAAACCCAATTATCGTTTGGTTGTAAAAAACAGCAGAATAAAAGAACATAACTATAAGAAGTCATTTTGCGTAAAAAAATAAATATAATAAAGAAATCGTTCAGCGATAAATTAAAAAAAAACGTCGTTTTGACGTGACAGATATTTTTTTTTCTTAATGCGTCCAAATACCGTGCAATCGGTGACGTCGGTAATTATTATTAAAATTCTTCGAACGGTTCGAATACAGCGATAAAAAAATAGATGGCCAAACAAGGTATATTACGGAGAAAAAAATCAACACAAAGAACGTAATATTTACTTCGGGTCGTACACGGTACACCTTTGTGTATACATATACATATATACCTACTCGTGCGAAACTCTCGACACCCACGCTTAAACACCCACAACGCTCGATTAAGCGGTCAGTTTGCAAGCGAGACAATGCATTCTAAACTTATGCATTGAGATTGCCACGTACGGCCTCGTGTTATGCCTATAAGAAGTGGGCAGGAAGATAGGTGGCGGAGGGTAAAGAGGGGGTTAGTGGTCCCACCATAGACCTCTGGTGCATTTCTTATGCGCCTATCTAGCAGCACGTAACACGCGCTGTGCCTAACGGGTGAGAATAAAGGAAGGAAGGAGTTCTATGAAAAACTACTGATCAAAGGTACGTCAAACAAAGTCTTGTTGTTTTAACGAGTGTGGAAAAAAAAATAAAAAGGATAGGAGTGTGAACCAATTTAGAACGAGACAGGAAGAAAATAATAAATTAGTTTTTTTTTGTACGTTGATTGGACTGCCCCGCAGATAAATGAAAAATATTCGTCTGTTTTTCTCCTAGTTCTTTTCTTCTTCCACTCTGCGTCCCTCCCGGCCCCTTTCTTCTCTCGTTCACCCGGTATTATTCTCGGATTTCCCGTAAGGTACTGTACTATTTTTAAAAAGCGCGCGCTTCGCTCTTCTTATTTGTATGTATAACGAGAGCGCGTTCCTTGACTTTTTCAATTTATTTTATCTGTCTACCCGGTAGATCCCTTGACCAGGGATTGCATGGCACTCCTCTTCGCCCCTTTGCTCTTACTGTACGTGCTTATTTTATCTGTGTGCGCGTGCGCCATGCAGAAGCGTATGTGGTAACCAGATATAAATATGTGCATCTACTCTATAGGCAACGACCGGGTCCTAGCTGCTACTACAATGGATCAAAGTTCACCGCCATTCACGAGATGTCTCTGGTAGCTTGCGATAGTTCGTATTGATACAATATACGTGTATAGCTTCACATAACCACCTACCTTATATAGTTCGTATATATCTATATATAATTCTACCCTTTCATTATTTCCTTTCTTTATGCTTCCTTCTACATCACGACTATACAATAATTCCTCTCGCGTTATTTTGCATACGGTCTTCTTTTTTTATAGCTATATTTAAACGTTTACTGCGCTGTCTAGACATATATAAATTCTTGCCGCGACAAGGTATACCGTGTGATCTTTTTTTTTTTCGATGACAAAAATATCCAATCCAATACATTGACAAAGGAATGATATCAAGTGAATTTGGCAGGTATACAAAAATCCCTGCAATATAGCGCATGTATGTATATATACACACACGATGATTCTTTAAATGATTCGAACTCGACTGACTCGTCGAGCGCATCGTGCGGTGCACGTCACTTCCTGTGCATGTAAAAGCCGGAATTGCGTCACCGTAACCCACCGAGCATTGCCACCACTCCTTCACGGCCGCCGCCACCACCACCACCACCACCTCCGTCAGGATCGGCGAGTAAAAAAGCGCAGAGCCCCCATACAGTACGGCTCCTCTTATTTACCAAGTGCCGAGGTTCGCCAGTGGCTCCCGTGTTGCTGACCTGGGTTAACGCCCTAGTCAACACAATGCAACATTGTTTCCCCTGCCCCCACTCCCTGCACCCGACGCATATTTCGCGCGGCTTTTATTTATGCCACTGCGTGCACCTCGACGGTATGGCCGGCGCGTCGGGACGCGCGGAGGGAGGAACGAAAACAGGTCTCGGCGACGAAACTCTCGTTTAAACAGGTTTTCGCACGGCTTACAGAAATGTTTTTATGGTGGCGAACTGCCGTGCGCAATGCCCATTGCGCATCCGACTTCCCATATATAGGGTCCCTAGGACGTATTAAATCCCCAATTCCGAGAGGCGTGCTTCTCGTCTGTTTTCGTTGCTACGAAAAGTACTGCACTTCCTATGCAATCAATTAGCCGTCCCTTATGCTTACGTCGTGTTATCAAAGCCCTGCGAAGACTTGGACTGAGCTCGCGCGAGCGTTTGAAAAATTTACAATGGACATTTGAATTCTTTGATAACATTGTTACGATAGCCCGTATAGCGGTATACGCGAAGCGTACGAACCTGCTTCAGGAAACGGCGACTGTTTTGAAATGCAAATCTTTTCCGCGCCAATGTTATAATTTGCCAAAACCACGAGGGGTGGGTAACTTTGAATCGTTACTGGGCGCCGCCGAGGGTATTTTTCCCTTTATGTAATTGTCCTTTCGTCCGACCATGAATCCCACCACCGGGACGGCTTTATTACCGTGATTTATTCCCATTTACCCCCGCGTACACTTTTTATCTCTTCTCTCCCTCTCGCTTTCTTTCCTTTGTACGCACCCTTTAAACACTGCCACTGTCTCTCTCGCACGCTCTAGATATCCGTATACAGACCGCGCTCCTTCGCCGTAGTTCTCTTTACCGTTACCTCCTGGAATTACGATAAATTACCGTCAATGTTGCATAATGAGCCGACGCCTGGCGTCGCCACACCGCGAAGAGACTCAACGAGGAATCAGACGTAGCTTCGTTGTGAATTGTGTTTGTCCCTGGCCCATATACCTATGCCTCGTTCACAGTTGCGTAACAGCTGCCGATAATAAAGCCACCGTCGATGCTGAGGCGCGTCAGGCATCACGGAGTGAATTGTCGCATTTTCAAATAAAACAAAAAAACTTACGTCGAAGTTCACAAATTTTTAAAGAGCAGACCAACTATTTGCATTTTTTTGTTTTTTTTTGAACACGTCACCGGAAATACAGACCGAGTCATTGGTAGCTAACAAATGTATTTTTTAAAATCTAAACTAGGCTAACCTAAGCACAGTACAGCCATAACTAACGATTTTTGAAAATTCAAATTCTATTTTACCCTATGACTATTTTTTTTTAACTTCTACCTGCAGCGCATCACGGGTCTGTACCTGGAACTCCTGAGAGCAGCAAGTTCAGCAAGAAGAGTCCTCGTATACCGAGAATCATAACCTAATCCATATCACGTATACAGGATACGAGTTGGGTATCCCGAAGAGGAGAGTCCAGTTTTCGAAGGAGTCTTAGGGCCTCCTCCTCGTGTCCGTATACTCGTCTCCGCGGCAGAAGGTCAACGCACCTCAGTCAAGGACACATTCTAGCCTCACACAAGATCACGCACCTGACGCACGTGAACGCACACGGGTGCAAACTACTGCGGCTCTTCTCCAAGGAGTAGGTATAGGTACAAGCCAACCTGTACTATACTCTGTTACAGCTAGGAATCGGAGTGCGATGAGTATACCAGGTCCCGTCATATCTGGAGCACCTCTAGAACCAGCCATTATTCATATCCACGGTATCTAGATACATTAGACGAATAAAAGTCCGCCTATTGTCCCTGGAATAAAGTAGAGAACGCGAATTCTGGTCACGTACTGTATCAAAATTTGCTACAGTAACCGTCCATTAAATGAGACGACTTTTTCTGGTAATCGGCCGTATCATGCGAGACTCGCATTTTAACGTACAAAACGTATCAGGACTGAGGACGGCGATATTATACATACGTATTAGCCTTTCGTTCGCATGCATCCCAGCCTCTATAACATTCGCGTAGAACACTCGTGCGTTCCGATAGGTAAAACCAGTCGTCCGTATATACAGAAGATCAAGCGAAACAGCGTCGATACATCGGACGATAAAAGAAAAATTATCGCGACCAAATAAAATACGTCAAAAGTCATAAAATAAGGGCGATAAAAAAATGAGGCAAAAAAGTCCATGAAAATAAAATACAAAAAGTACACGAAACAGGAACGACGGGGTATAACGATGCAAAGTAAAACGTGACAGACTCCAAGGGTAATTAATCGACCCATGATCGTACGCACGTGCGTATACCTAGAAAGGATCTTTTACAAGAGTGTAAGGACAGCTGGTGCGGGTGCCGTTGACGTTCACCAGGGCAGCTGCACGAGGAACGAGTACAGATAGGTACATGGTACGTGTATACCTATATACGTAGAAGAGTAAAAAAAAGGGCATATAGGAGAGAAATAATGAAACTCGATCGATTACCACAGATAAAGATCATCCGGGTAACATAATTAATGACGACTAATCACCGATTGGCCCCAAGACGCTTGGACAGACTGTACAAGAAAAAGTCAACCGATAGACACATTACGTGGTAACCACGTGTAACCAGTCCATAGGTACAACAACGTGCGACGTCGGGCAATCACTGCCGCCACTTCCCGCTTGCATAATGAATTAATACCTGGATCGAGGAAGCACGTAATTTAATGCGATCGTGAAGGCAGGATCGCGCGAGTAGAAACACAGCCGATGCGGCAGGTTCATCGGCTAACGTAGATCCTGCCCCGCGAGAATGCTAATGGTCTTAAAGCGCATTCACAAGTAGTCGGAGTCGCTTGGCACCATATAACTAGAAAGACCAGAATGAGGTATTATGGTGCTGCAAATAGGATTATTCTAGCCACATGTGTACACTTGCGTAAACCTAACCTAACTTTGGGCTATTCGACAACTTTTGCATACCCAACGTGACCATAGGGCACATAGTATCTATTTTGATAGTACAATTAATCTCTATCCGCGTCATAATGCTTTTTCATTAAAATTTATATTTGAATTTACCGCGCTTTTTATATTGGCCGATGTGTATATATATATGGTCACATCAAGGTACACGCTGACAAACTGTACTCTTCTTCCTCGCTCGGTATGAATAATGTATACGTAAAGAGCATTCTCTCTCTCTCTCTCTCTCTCTCTCTCTCTCTCTCTCTCTCTCTCTCTCTCTCCTATACTCACTTCGTGATCACTTGCAAGTTTAATGTAGCAAGTTAGAGGCAGACGTGGTATAGCCGAGTAAGAAATAAATATATCTAGTCGCTTTGTGCTGGTACGAGACAGACAGACACAATGTATAATAGACGAGTGGGAGTGAGAGAGAGCGAGGATGCGTCCCAAGTGCAAACCAAGTGGATAGTTCCAGTAGGACCAAAATGGCGTCTAGGAATAAAGTCCAAGTAAAGAAATTTTCACCTAGCCCAGCAACCTCCACACAAAAGTCCAGTTCTGATCCTAATCGAGTGTCCTAGCGTTATTCGCCGTAACTCTAGGTACAGATTAATTAATGGAACAATTCATTGGCCGAACATTTATTCGTCAAAAGCTGAAAATCCTCATTGAACTGATACCCGACAAATAAATACACTCATATCGATACTACAGTAATTCACAGTAGCCCTGATAGTACGTATAATAAAATAACGCTCCTAATTAACTACTTGTCTAATCACGTACAAAGTCGTTATTAAATTCATTCGGCGCCTACCCCACGATTCGCAGTCGCACAGGACAGCTACAATGATAATATATACCAAAAAATTCTTTGGACTGTCGCGAATACTAGATGAAAAAAGACAAATAAAATTAAAGCGAAAAAAGTCCCAATATTCCCATCTCGTTGTTTACGTGTCGGTATATACGAGCGCAGGCAGCAGACAGGAGCATCGAACCCTGTTCCGTGCGGCACATTAGGTATGGTTAGGTAAGTCGGCCAGGTTAGGTCGGCACGATGCGATAGCGATAGAGAGTAGCATGCAGATGCGTCGGCGCGGAGTTCCTAACCCGGAGGGCTAATTCCACGTGCAATGCCTATATATCTATATATCTATTAGCTATACATAGAATACATACATATATATATATGGAACGTGAGCATGCGCGCCTAGTGCGTTTTACATGTCTGTCCAGTACGTTACCGTCCGTACCTACTGGCATTACAGTCAAGCCATCCCAAGTATATCCCAGGCATGCGTGTAACACGCATGGTCATCCGCAACGGGCGTTATCTCAGGGTATTCCTCGCGTGAGCACTTACTACCCTGGCCCGAACCGGGGTGTGTATCACTGTGTGTTATCAGTACACCGTAACATGGGAGGTCCTTAACCCATCGAGGCCAAATCATAACGAAACGTATAGACGCGAAGTGATACACACAAGGGAGCAATAACGCCATCCCTATTGAAAATATTTTAGCAGTTTTTGTCCGGT
Organism: Trachelus iudaicus; assembly: GCA_030142595.1. NCBI lineage: Eukaryota > Metazoa > Arthropoda > Insecta > Hymenoptera > Cephidae > Trachelus > Trachelus iudaicus. The sequence goes on along the minus strand of JARQTH010000413.1, from coordinate 1,703,579 downwards.
AGCTAGTGTGGAAGGTATTTTTCTTGCCCAATGTACATGCACGCGTGGATTATAAATTGTTATCAGCACTGTACTTTCCATATGATAATTTTTGACGGTGAGATAAAATTGATCAGAACGGTCAAGAGATCTACTTGACGGCGTTAGAGATCCTTGCCAAGATTTTTGTCGCGCACTGTACCTAAAGAGGGCAGAATAGGGCTCGATGAGCGTCCCTCGCTCTCTCGCTCGCTCTCTCTCTCTCTCTCTCTCTCTCTCTCTCTCTTTCTCTCTCTCTCTCTCTCTCTCTCTCTCTCTCTCTCTCTCTCTCTCTCAGACGTGCACGTTCTGGTATATAGATATCGTAGAAGGTAAGGTACTACTCTTCCACGGAAGAGAGAGAGAGAGAGAGAGAGAGAGAGAGAAAGAGGTAGAGATGTATAGTATAAGAAAGAGTGAGAGAGAGGGCTGATAGGTGGCTCAAGAAGAACGAGAGAAAACCAGTCGAGTTCTTCGGGTCCATCCTGGGTTCGAAGCCCGACGAACTTGCTCCGTGTCTTCCGAGTAGATCCTCTCCTCTTCTACTACTTCTTTATCTTCTTCTTCTAACCTCTTCTTTATCTCTCACTGTGTTCATCCGTTTCACTCCTTTCAGATCTACCTTCTCCTCCCTTTTACTACCTGACTACCCTACTCTCTCTCTCTCTCTCTCTCTCTTTCTCTCCCCCTCACTCTATGCCTCTTCTTTCGAATGGCTCTCTTCCTCTTCTTCTTCTTCTTCTTCTCCTGGCTCCACGAGACGCGAGAGAGCTGCCCTGCCGGGGTAATTGCACCCTACCAAGGCCGACAGCTGATGCTGCCAACCACACAGCTGTAAGACCCGTGGAGCGCGTGCGTTTCCTATCTCGAGTGTGCGTACTTATGTCCGACTGACTTGATCCTCGTGAATGCGTGAGAGAGCCACGTGCGTGCGTATGCGTCCCTTTGTGTTTACGCGTGTTTAGCATCGTCTAACCTGAACCCTCTCTTTCTATATATGTATATATCGTAAAAGGCATACATATTTACATATATAGATACATGTTCTCATTGCGTTACCCACTGAAAGCAATCGAGGGGTTGTTTCTTTAAGGGCGGTAACACTGGGTGAAGGACAATTTCGTATAGAAACGTTATGTACGCGTTACATGGGTCCACGCGTAATACGTTATACGCAATCGCTTTGTTTACCTCGAACAATAAGTTTCGGTTACGTAACAACGTCATATCAATTTTTAAAGGAGAATTATTCTTTCTTTCCCAAAATTAATAGTGCTTGTTTTTCATTTCGCCGCATTTCGAATTACCGCGGCTCACTTTGTCGATTGTAAATTGTGCACGTGAGACTGATTCGATGCACGAAGCCGCTTGACAAGAATCAGCCAGTGGACAGGTGCCTTGTGGGATCGGATCGTAGGAGTAAAGACGTTGATCGTTCAGATCGTTCTCTCTGGTTTCTCTCGCCTGATCGTTAGGCGGGATCGATCCTTCTAGACGATTTACGATCTACAAAGTCGCGAGGAAGCTAAAGGACGTTGTCAAATAAAGAAGAATTAATTTGCTAAGGAAGCCGTCGACAAGCGATGGATCGTATATACGTTTTATAAGTGAGGGGTGTCTCGCATTTTTTTTTTCTAATACACTAGAATTCCCTAGGGTTTCTTCGACATTCCTTGAAAATCCTACTCGTACGACTCTCGATGGATTTCACGAACGTTTCTCCAGCCACTTTGTCAACATGTGGGAGCAAACTTCCAATTCGATCATTTTACAGAAACAAACAACCTTTTAACGCCTTCTCACGCGTCTCATGAGTTTGCGCGAACATTGGTAAAATATTACAGAAAGACGAAAAGAACTCGAAATCATACTGAAACGTAACTCATCAAATCTCGACGATTTTAAACGGATTTAATAATCTGGCTACTTACACAGTCTTACGTAGGCAAAATATACAGAGCAGAATACACACAAATTCACATACCTATACGTATAGGTAGTCAGACGAGCTCAAGTCATTTGATAGATACTGAATTTTTTCATATCCGAGGAACTTTAGTCATATCGAGTACATGTAGATGCACCCACGATTTATGAGAAAGCAAAACAAAAATGGACGAGAGCCAAGAGTCCAAATGCAAAAGCCAAAGGGAAATGCGGAATAGATAAGTACTTGGCGTGTCTGTCAAACGGAAGTGACGACTTGCTTGGCATATATATACATATATATCAGGAAAGAAAGCAAAGGTACGTACACAAGCCGTACTCACGGCTCGCGCCATGCGGTTATACGTAATATTAAAGGGAGGCAAAAGAAGAAGAAGGAGTAAGATAAAGAAAGAAAGACGAGACAAAGTGCACATACGTGGGATGCATATATGTCTCATGGGAGGAGACACGCGACCTAGATTTTGAAGGCAGGTGATTCTTGCATATGAGAGAGAGAAGGAAGACCATACAGTGAACCAGCCCTTACTCTTAACACCCCTGGAAAGATTACAAGGATTTTTATATCCAGCTTTTTTATATATCCCTCCTCTCTCTCTCTCTCTCTCTCTCTCTCTCTCTCGCACTCTCCCTGTCTTTTTCGGGATGTCTCACATGGCAGGTGAATTGCGTTATTGAAACCGGGGCTTTGCTATCGGCAAAGATTACTATATCGAACGGCACATATTTGCTTTCTTTGCGGGTGCGATTAGATACGGCACTGGTGGGTGCAGCAGCTCGACAAATTGAAAATTCTCCCTCCTGATGTCATCGTGCGAATCAAAACAGATTTATATTAAAAAGTAAAGCAGACCACGCATAACTCCTTAATGGGACTGGGTGGTGCAAACGGTCATCTTGAATTTCCAATCACGAAAATATCGTAAACTACAAGGCAATTATGAATTATTCTTATCGAACTCGGGTCCAGGCAAATTTGTGCACATATAAGGATTTTTGTGCGCGTAAGTTCCGCAATTACTGAAATGCCATTTTTTTAAGGAAAAATGGCAAAATAACGGCAATGAGATGCATGGGAAAATATTTGCACGAGTATCTTTCAGGTGAAAAAATTCCATGAGATTCGCATCTTCGCCTCTCGACTATTACGTATAAAGGTATAGTGCGAGTAGCAATGCCGAAATCTACGTATTACTGCGTTTGCATGAGAATTCACATATGATATATTTTATACACATATGTTTATATCTATATCGTACTTAGAATTTTTTAATTCGGAATAATCAAGCGAGCCCTCATCTAGTTTCACGTTATCGTCCCGGCTAATGTATCACAGCTACATCTCAGACCGAAGACACGTGTCCTGCCCACACATGGTTATCATGTGTGATGCTCGCTTGTTTACTTGATCATTTGCTCACTTGCTCATGCTCCCTTTCTTCTTCGTTCTTTATATCTTATTTGTAATTACACGCCTATAAGGACATACTTCGTGGTATAAAGTACAATATTTGCGACTAATATATATATATGTATATATATATATATACACATATATTAGTATAATAAATGTCTGCATCCCATATCATATGCACTGGATTGCATAACCCGTCGATGCAGTTATATCTCATACGTGCTGTACTTGCATACACGAAAAAAAAAAAGCAACATGAACCTTCTTATTTTCCATCCTCGATTCTCCCTATTCACTCCCTCGGAGCAGGTGTTAAGAAATTTCACGCGACAACGAAGAAACCGGAAGTGCCCGGCAGCGAGTCCAAACCCAAGACTTACGCTTTCCGTTTCATGACGTGCGATTCCCGCGTTCCCCAGGAAGTCCACGAGTCTCGATCAGTCCTGGCGCCATACCGGAAACGCCATAATTTACGTTTCAATAACAAAGACTAAAGCCCGCACTCGTCGTACCGTAGAAACGTGAGAAATAACAGCAAATAATGCAATGTTAATTAATTTAGAGATTAAAAACCCAACTCGACACAAAGCGATATTCAAATTTCCCGCCAAACCGATATCATCGCCACTCGATCCCCTTTTTGCGTTATTGCCCCATTAAAACCGCACGAATATTTCAGCAATACGCGCTCGTACTTATCGATATCATAAACAGATGTTACTGTAGGCTCGAAAGATCCCGGCATACTGAAAGGTTCACGTGAGGCCGGGCAACGCGGTGGATATACTTATTTTTGTCTGTAGCTTAATATATAGTACGCCCCATGGGTAGACCTTTCGTCACTACGCAACGGCTATGGATTATTCGATTCTCCTATAGGGATGCAGTGTGTAGGCGAAGAAGAGACGTAGGAGAGCTGCGAGCATGAAGAAGTATCCTGAGAGGCGAAATAGTACCATTTTCAGTCCTGGGTAAATCGATGTGTTTACTCCTTGCGCTCGTTAGCACAACGCGCAACCTGTATACATTCCTAATTGGCTGTTAACAATTCTTGGCTTGTATACCCACCGAGCCTCGATTACGAGACGTCCTATGACGCTTAGTCGTAGAGACACCATGGACGACTGTTCGATAACGTACCTGAAACAAAAGAGAAAAATAGAGCATTAGTGACGTTTCGTTGATTACGTTAGTCACGTGGAAATCTTTACGGACGCGTCACACGTTAAATTCGTCGCGACGTTATCGGCCGCGTCAATTTTCAACTTAACGTCCAAGTGTACTTCGAAGTTTCACTTTACGATTACATGAGATCCGTGTTATCGTGATATACGGATATTAATTTTTTTAAATAAAAATTCGGAACAATTATTTTTTTTCTTCTTACTATTCTTAATTGTACAATTTTTAAAGTGACATTCTTAGGCTATATTATTACTATTATCTACGTTAGAGCCAGTAGGACTGTTACCAATAATAAATAAACGTGGGATAATCTTAATTGTCATGCCTGTCACTGTAATTATAATCGAATTAATTCCTGCCCGTATATATATATAGGTAAAGCAGAATGCCATTAAGGACAGTTTGTAGGTAATGAACGGCAAAGTGAAATAAGCATGGCAGAAAAACGAAGGAATTGAAAGAGGAAAAGAGACAAAAAAATTTAAGTCGACCCGCATTACGTTGGATCGGGTCATCGCAGTCTGGTCTTCTTATCTAATCTAAATTAATAATATTTAAACGGGGCGGGGTGCTTCCCTCACTGGGTTAACCGTATAAAGGTAAAGGCGCAAAATTAAAAAAAAAAGCATTTTCCGCGTTCAGCTTTTGTTTCAACATCGTCAACCAACGCGGAAGCGCAAAGAGGAAACTAGTAAGTAAAAACGGAAAAAAACTAAATAAGTGATACTGTAGAATCTCATTGAAATAAATTATCGAACGCAACATTCACCGTCATCCAAGAAGGAAGAACCTCGCGAGTGCACGTGACATAATCTCCAAGGAAAACACTTGCGTTAGCTATAGGTTAGATCCTTGGCACGAAGTAAGGCGGTATGGTCGTCAGGTTAGCCCGGAGTGAATTTACGAGGATGGATGTGGCGTGTCGTGACCGCTGGCCATTGCCGGCGATCTACAAGACGATAACAGTGGTGGTCGCTATCGCGTCCTGTGAACCGACCCTAAGGCGTATATGGGGAAAAAACAGTGTTATGGCATACACTAACTGTTAATAAACTGTTAAGTGTATCCTGTGAGAATGTTCGAGTAAGAGTAAAAAAATGACATCCTTTAGCAGCGGAAGTTACGTGTTTGTCATAATACAAAAAAAAAAGATGGTACAAATGATTTTGACATTGATAAAAAAAATTGGTTATCGTTGTTAAAGCAAAGGTATACTCTGGCTTATATTCAGGAAATTCGAAACGTGTAAAGGTACTAGCTTCGTGCGTAACTAAGGACTGTAAATCTTACGAGTATCTGTATTTAGATCTAACCTAAAAAATTGACGACTTGAGTGTACTGAAAGTGCAACCCTGAGTCCTGCGAGTATCGGAAAATAAAATCTGTAGTTACCTAGGAACAAGTAGTGAATAAGTATGTACTTGTGGAGGTAATGGTATACGTATATGTAGAAGATGTGGATGAGCAAATAAAGAAGGTGAAATAGTAGCCTTACACTATAAGATTCCCTGTACTGCTCACAAGCTGTCCCATGAGATTGGCAATGGAGTTTGCTTCTGGAACGACAGTTATTTTCTTGTGTTTTGGTACGATACTTCAATTGCGACTGTAGTATAAAGTGGTATACTCGAGATCCTGATTCCCTTTTTTTTACTCCCTTTGGACATTCTTGTAGGCAATGATATTCGGAAAACCAAAAAAAAAATCATAGCGAAAAAAGTTCCTAGACCATTACGCAGGAATAATTGAAGAAGCCAAGGTGAAACTTCTTCTGCACGGAGAAGCTTCGCATCCGGATTTCTACACGTTAAAAACTTAAAACCACCCACGTGTAGACAAGGAGAAAAGAATGCTTACTAGCCTTATCCCAAGAGCCATGGCAACACAAGGGGTGTCATAAAAGTCTCTGACAGCCTATCAAACACGCATGTAGCTGCAGCGCAGAAATTCAACAGCAGACGTGAGATATTCATAAGGTCGTATCCTGTACCGTAGTTCGCCAATAAAGTAGCGTATTTATCGCCCAGCAGATATATAAATTGAAATTAGACGGTGAACCTACGGTTTTCTTTCGATCCGTACATGAGGTCTCGCCATCCACAATTTTAAACTAAAGTACGTTTCTTTTCCTCGAGCAGCGCCGCCACACGGTCGACTCACGAACTAAATGGCGCCACGGTCTACGCGATAGACGGTGGCGGGTCGAACTTGAAACATCAAATTAAGAAATAAGTGAATTTTACGCAAAGCGCGAAACAAAGCTACAAAAAGATAAGCGACTGAATAGATAAGGACTCGTGTGACGATTATGGTCTCTCCGTATAAAGTAAGGAGTCCCAGGTGCAACAGGTGTCTCACAATCAGTATCCACAATTCCTTGCGTAGATATAAAGTACAAGAAGCAATATCGTGGCTCCAGCACTACACAGGAACGACCTTGGGTCAGCAATGCACTTTCAATGAAGTCCGTCATCGTTTTGTCAAAAGGTCATAATATTCTCATGGTCTTTCCATAGGTGTCCCGTCATCTAACTCAATGTCAGCCGGAGTTGCGCTATCGTTCTTTCTTTGTAGCAGGCGTTGCATTCGCTGAGACCTTGTGCCTAATGAGAACAACACAGTGACAGGTGCGTGCGTTTCACTACACGGTACACGCTGTATATGCATTTAAGAGCGAACCGAGTTGCAAGTTAATTTTAAGTTAAGACATACGTATCGGAATTATACATACATATATTTTACAATGATTTTTATAATTACAGAAACTACACACGATACCTTAAAAACTTTAATTACTTCTATGCATGCATATGAACTGTTCATTTGAACCATATATACCGTACACGTAATCCGTTGTGTCTCTATATTCATAATATCGTTGACAATATCGGAGTGTCGTGTTATGTTATTTCTTTCGTTTCCCACGCACGCACCTGCGTGCCGCGTGGGAAATAGCAAGAATGCTAGCACTACGTAATACCTGTGGCTATAGAGAGTGATGGCTGATGCGAGAATTGGGTAAAGAAAAAATGCACTTTCAAGTGCATTTCATGAGGAAAATTTTTTAAAAAATTCTCATCCTCTATTATTATCGAAATATGGATATACATGGGTATAATAAAGTATAGACCCGTTAATTAACGTTACGGACTGTCGAAGTCGTCTTAATACGTAGCGACATATTAATTCAACCTCTGCACTCGCGAAGGCCGCGCTTTACATAATAGTCCGAGTAGCAGCGACTATTGAAACTTGGACGGAAGTTCGTGCGTCCACGTGAACTTTTCTACTGCCGACTGCAGCCCATTCGCCGTCGAAGAATATTTCGCGGGATACGATAAGCGATTTGGATATCGCGCGGTAGTGACTTTTCATTGTGAATTCATGAGAACGACCCTTAGTTTCATTGGTTGGTGACAAGAGTAATTAATCCTGTTGAAGTGACGGGGAGAGGAGGGAACGGCAGATCGATTCGATTGTGCGAATGACAGGTAACGGATTGACACGTGGTAGTGTGTCATGACAGGGCGATCATAGTTACATAGAAACGGCGACGGAGAGTTAAGTGTTAATTTTGTGCAATACAACGAGAGTAGCGCAATGAGAATTGCATGGTGAGAAAAAAAAATGAAAATGAGAAAATTTTTCAATCAAAATCGGCAAACGAGAAGAATTGTACTTTTCCTTAATTTAACGGTATCCCATAAGATTTTCTAGCGTTGATTCGCGACAAGTACGAATTAATGCTGGTGAACGACGAGATGTATTCTGGAAAATTTTCTTTCGGAACCAGACATACGTAACAAAATGTGTACGGGGCTATTCAGGAGCGTACCAGCTGAAATTGGACGCGATCGAACGATTCCGCTAATCGAGGCAGTTTGAACTCGTTAAACAAATGAAAGAATGCGATGCTCGCGATGTTAATAATTTTATGACATTAACTTTTATGCCTTTAATGATCCCACACTGCTCCGATTCGTGAAATCACCTATTTTTTGCCAACTCGGGCCTTGGGTATTTGTCGTGAATAATTCTGTATATTATAGATTCTTATATAAGTACTATATGAGAGCTCTCTATACATACATGTATATCTATAGAGAGAGAGAGTGAGAATTACAAGGCAGGCAAAAAGGCAGATGGGCGTAATAGATATTACGTATGTGGTCTTTGGTACATACGTAAAAAAAAAGCATAAGAAAATTCCCCTAACGGGCTCTTACACTGTATTACACGCACGAACCCGATACCGTGTGTTCCTGATACAAAAGTCTCCGGGGCAGCTGTGTTCGGATAATTGCGAGACGTCAATTTCGCGAAGTCTCATACATAACCGAGTTCTTCCCCCTCGCCCCACTTCTCTTGCCACGGTAGGCACGAATTCATATCCAAAAACGTATGCGATATCATACAGATATCGATGTCACGTGTCATCCCATATGAGGACTGCATTCATGCATTCATAACCTAAACTGCAAAACATCAAAATTCCGTTTTTTTTTTTTTTTGGAAAATTGCCGCGAGAAATTCCATCGCCTAAGCATTACGGAAGGAAGCACGAGTAGATTTGGCAAGTGCACGAGCCAAGGCAGTTCGAAAAATGAGGATTGCGAGGTCTGTCGCGTTTAAATTTCCCGGGCTGTCGTGGGGTCTTTAAAAAACGAAAAAGTACAGATAAAAGGCGAACTATGAGAAAAAGGAATGGATATATATATATATATATACACACATACCTGCATATGCAATAAAGACGGCAAAATCGATTCGTGAAAAAAAAATCGACCGCAGACGTCCGCCTGTACGTGTGATTATTCGTAATGGTCGACAGCCGACGGCTTCACTCTCGCTACCTTCCTCTCAGTGCGCATAGGAGCATCCACGTGCGATAACAGAGGCGTAAAGTGTGCAAGCACGAGATACCAGGTAAAACGGGTGAATGGCCAGGAGAAGAGAGCGAGAGAAAGAAAAAAGAGTAAACGGTATAAGGAAAAGGAAGAAAAAAGAAAAGAATACAAACGCACACGGTTCAAAGAGGCGCGAATCGTTTGTCCATAGACGATGAAACTAGCAAGAGACGTGTACGTTCGTGTACGTGAATAAATGTCCTAGGATTCTTAGCAGCGCGAATAGCAATGCGCCGAAGACCGGCCGAGTCCTTCCGATCGGAAATGCCGAAAAGCGAACGCGCCTTGAATGTCGATTTTCATCAAGAATAAAGTAACGGTCGTTCGAAAGTGCATTGGCACTGAACGTGCATTGAAAATTCAGCTAAAGGCACCTGCGTATAATATCGTATCCTCTGTACCCTATCTATCCACGCTCATTGGTACTAACAACAGTGTACAGTAAACTGACGTGGCTATACGACTACGACTGTATATATAATATCATAAGCAGTATTATATGGCATCCCCATAGTACACGCTTTATATTATTACGTCTGTGTAAACTTGTGCAGTTGCGTGATTCGATTGTGAGTCCGAGGCCCTGTTTACAACGGTGCGACATCGTTGCTTCGCCTTTCTCCTTCATTTCTACATAGAAGAGATAGGGACTATGCGCTTCCCGTTTGCGACTTGACTGTTGCATGCTAGAGTGAGAGAGAGAGAGAGGGGGGAGGGGGGATGTTGCGAGAGAGGGAGCGAGAGAAAGTCATGAAATACGTGGAGATACAGAGGAGACAAGGTACCGTAATCCTCGCGCCGGAAGTGCGCACCCCACGCGGGAGGGCGTGGCCCTCGCCACGGAGTACCATTCGAACAACGCATCACATATGAATGAGACGCCATTGATAAAGACCTCCATTGTCATCTTAATTCTCCTTGGAAGGACTTCTTCGTACTCTTCGTTTTTTTTTTCTCTCTCTCCCCGTCCGATCGCCAACGTTAAGTAGATAGCAGGGTCACGTGAATCCCTTCGCTACTGCGCTAGTCAAAACACGGTAGTTTCTATTTGAACTTCTCTCGCAGAGACATAAGCGGCGACGACAGTGGCTACGCGTTGACAGTGATCGTATTTGTTATGGGTAAAAAAAAGCAATGGCGAGCATACATGTATTTTCAGTGACTGTGAGTACCGGTAGTGGTAAAAACAATGACGTCAGTAGGAACAGAGGACGGTTAACGTCAACCAGTAGCCACTAATGGCAATACGAATGAGAATGGTGACAGTGTTACCAACAATGGGAATAGTAATGGCACTATGGAATAGTAGAAAAAGAAAAGAGCAGTGGCCATTCTGAGGAGACTGTATAAACGCCAAACCCCCACAGGGACTGTCTATGCTTTAATACTGTGTAAATGGCGTAGGCACGAGTCCCATAAGAAATGTACGGATAGTCTGTAAGGATGTTTGAATTTCTTTTTTTGGTTATGGTTTCTATGGTGGTACCTACGGTGTGTCTCTGGGCTTACAGTATATAGAGAATAGTGTTGGCGAGAAGCAATGGGTGCCAGTGCCATATGGCGGCTGCAACCATTCATTGCTCACATGTCAGGAGGGCCCATCGCCTCCTATGGATGAGGGGGTTGAAAACATTATGAGTCCAGGACGCGTGGTAAGTACGAAAAGGGTGCTGCTTAGGCTTACCCCTGATCTCGATGGAAAATACCTTACGTATATATAGGTACTACCGAACCCCAGCAAGAAGCCTCTACTACATAATTATACAAGGCGGCACTTTATTTTCACCGTCAACCACCGTGGAACGGGCCTGACGATTAAACGGGGCTAGTGGCGTCGTAATTCATTAAAGACTCCACAGGTGAAGAGGGTGCTTAACATTAATTAGCGCCATCAAATAAAATTCTGCAATCTAAGCCCGAGGGTGAGAAAAAATTAGAGCCAACAGGTACCTCCCCCCCCCCCCGCGGCATCCCCATAGCGACTCATTGTCAGTGAATATTCTTGAAAAATTAGCAATACGTGTTTTATACCCCTCCCCCCCTCACCCCACAAACCCAAACCCCCATGGCGACTACGTTATTCGATTACTCTCCAGATTCACGGATATACCGTTTCTGCTTCTTTTTTTGTTATGGTAATCTCAGGGTAGAAGGGGTTAATTGGGATTCATGAATTAATACAGTTTTCAGTGATTCTCATTCAATGACTTGACAAGACCCCCCCCCCCCCCAATCGCCATCCTTGTTCGATTAATGCCAACTAAATTCATCAAGCAGTTTCTATACCAATTAAATCAACCCCTTTTTCGCATCGATCCCGAACCCCTCTTACCTACCACCGTCGAACCATCATCCCCGTACGAGACTACCGGGAGTTTCACTTGGAAATATCCCGGTTCCCGCGTTCTTCCTACGGAAGAGGCCGGGGATCGGGCGCTACGTGATATAAATTGTCCAGGAAGGCCCAGGCTGTTCCCGTGGGTTTCTCGAGGGAGGATAAATCGATTCGGTCTCACCACGACCGAGTGGGGAAATAGGGAAACCGATGGGGCGAAACGGGATTCGGAGATAGAAGGATATCGTTACGGGAGCAGAGACCATTTTTTATCAGGCACAAACTATGCGTACTGTACATACTGTAAGTAACGCGCCGTTAAACCGCGTTAAACAAAACTTCATTAAAATATCATCAGTCAAACCATACCGCCATGAGGTTCATAGAATTTGATACGAATAAGAAAAAAATAACAATCTCAGTCGACGAGTCATTTTTTTATTGAATTAGATAAAAAATTTATCATTAAGCACTTAAATCGATAAAAAATTATCTACGCACGCTAGGAAACATGTATATTTGTATGTAGATCTATATGGAGTACTTCGATGTACCTCCTGGTTATAATTTGTGAATTTTTCTTATGGTTGGCCAAATAATAAAAATGGAGCCTTCGTCTATTCGCTATTTACTAGGATACCATGTATAGTCAGTAGCCAATAGCATGAGCACACGTGTGCAACTAGTGTGCCACGTCAGCGGCACTAATGATATGAGAGACTTAGGAAACATGATTTATGCTCGTGTGGCCGAAAAGGGCCACGGCAAAGAGGATATCAACATATACAGGGTGTACCTACTCCACGATACAACAGATATGGGATAAGCGATCTCAAAAAAGATGATGTGGAATACTTTCAAAATATGACGGGTGATCAATTAAATATAAAGAAAAATATTCGTCCAACCTCTACGTAGTCAAAGATCCTTACGTAACGGGTGTTCATATATTGAAACAAAGCTCATATATACATTACCGTATACTATTCCACAGGATATTCAATACGAAAATATCTTTGGACGCCCGGTAGATAAATATTGGTCGTTTAGAGTCAACGCGAGATTGTTATGGTAAAAATGGTTCTTTCTGTCTTAAATGAGTATACAGAATTTCCCTATTACATACAGGTATAAACATATACATATGTCAGTACATCAGTACTGCCTTTCATAAATACATTCAGCTATGTAAATAGAGGCTGAACTCGCATCTCTACCTCCACATGTGTAATATGTATGTCATAAGCAGGATAAAACGCTCAATGAATATGGATCGATCGGTAAAAATCCAAAGGGACTTTTCGCCTCTTAAATATATATATATAGTTAAAGTTCCCAGTGATCTTTAAATATATATATATACATTTCTTTTTAATACAAATAATAGAGCACTGCAAGTACATACAGACTGAACTATAATTACATACGGGAGTGTACTTGTTGGTATACTCATATAGTATATATATATACATTTAATTTATTACTACATTCTTCAAACCTTAAAACATCGAGATTTTTGGTCTCTTGATTCTTTCTTCTCTCGAAGAACGAGTATAGGGAACGAGGTTCTGGCTCGTTCGTTAAACTACTCGAATTAGTCATAAACGTTGTTATTGCCATGATGGCTGCGATGGGTCCATTCGCCGGTAAATAGTACCTCAGCAGTTCCTATAACTACATACAAGTACACCGATTTAAGAAAACTTTATGGAAAAAAAAAAAAACGGTAAATTTGAAATAATCCTAGGATTAATACAGACATTCCGTGGGATTAAATGAATATATTTTTGAGACGCCGAATCTCGGCTGCCTGTCGAGTCTCCGGTTCGAATATCCGTTTAACCGACCTAACCTCACCGGATCGACACCTTCTCGAGCGTCAAGACCTTTTGGATTATTTAGCACGAGGTTAATATCTATCAGCTCGTAAACTTGCTGACGAAGATTGTGGGCTCTTTTTTTTGCGCGCGCAGCCTTTTTCCCGGACGTACGTACGTGCACGAGCTGAACGAGTGGCGAGCAAAGGTGTGTATAAGGAGGGTGATAGGGGAAGGAAGGGAGAGCAAGTGAAGTTGATAGGGGATGCCGTGAGCTAGAGAGAGAGGTAGACCGTCCGTAAGCGAAGGATACGTATATATCTGAAACGAAGGGCGGAAGAGCCCACCCACCCTGCATCTCACTAGCCGTCCGTATCAAACTTCCGCATCCCCACCCGCAACACTCACCCCCTCCCCTCCCCGCCCCTTATACCGGCAGAGCAAAGTAGCGTATGTAGGCGCCTGGAGGACAGCCCTTAGCTCCACCCCTATTTCCACGCTGGATTCTTCTTTGGCGTCGTGGGTTCCACGGGGGCGCCATACGGCCCTGCATCCCCTGCATCCCTTTGCGGGGCGCCCTTACCCCCCTCGAGAAGCCCACAATGCCAACCCTCTTGCACCCCGGTCGATACGTCTAGCACTCCTGCCTGCCACGCGTTCTCTTCTCGTCTCTTCTCCACCCCTTTCGCCCCCCCCCCCCTGTAACCTCCTCCTGATTACTCACTCTCTTTCTCTCTCTCTTCCATCCCTTCCGCTGTCCTCAATTTTACCAACCCACCCCCCCCTCTGACACCCTTCGCCATGCTTTTCCTTTTTCGTCCGACCCCCTACTTCCCCCTTGCCCTCGGTACCACATCTACCTACAGCTTCAACGTTCCTGAATATAGGACAGGGCGAGTGCTAAGGGGAGTTGGCTAAGGGTTGTCGTCGTGTTGGGAGGGTTGTGGTTCTACCGGCAAGCAGGTTGCTTGCTGGGAAAAGATGGCACCCTGGGAAACGGCATCCCTTCTGATAAGAAGAAGTACACCTCCGAAGGGATGTTTCTCGTCTCTTCTCCTCTTATCGAAAATTTTTTTCCCTTTCGTTCTCGCGGCATTTTCTTTTTTCCCTCTCTCTCTTTCTCATTCTCTTTCCCCAGACCAATGAAGTTCCGCAGAGCGTAGGTAATTGGATCAATTGGAAGGGATCGGATCCTGCTGTGCCTCGATAAGGGATGCTCTGTACTATTTCGGATTTTCTTCCCTCTCTTTAGAAATAGAGTCGCATCCCACCTACATCCCTGTACATAATATTTCTTTGGCATTAAAGATAATTATCCCCAAAATAATCCAAAAACAATGACCCAGTTGAAAATAATTAAAGCAACCCCGTAACGCCGCGTTCAAATAGTAAAAAAAAAACTTTTTTCTTACATCAAACCCATACTCATTTGTTCTAATAATAAAAGTCCCCATGGCTCCTGCATCGTGAAAATAAATCATAAACGTGTCATAATTTCCCATATAAATTTTAATTGTAAATAGTCCCATATCTTTATTATCTACCCACAAACTGCCATATTTTGTTCGCAATTTCATATGTTAATTCAGGGGACTTCTCAAGCATCGTAATCCATAAGAAAGAACCCCCCCCCCCCCCCCCCCCCGAAACGTAACCTCGCCACAGACAACTACTAAGTACATTTCCTAGAGATGCACTCCAAGTACAAAGTCAAACAAAACAACAAGTACCATAAGAATCACGTAAATTCGATTGACTGGAGTGTCCCAGTTCGTGTTGCGTATATCACAGCGACCCCATACAAAATAAGTACCCATAAATCCCCATTCTCGTTTGTTTACCTCGGTGCGTTACACAGGTGCAAATAGCATGTCGATAATTTACCCAGCGATGAAATCGACGCGTTACAAAATATACGATATACAATATAATATTACACTGATACAAAATACATACATAAAAATACCGATCGATCCCCCTCTTTTCCTTCACAATGCAGCCAAGAAATGAGACAAGCAGTTTTCGGCTTCGCACCTTTTCACGACACCCTTTATAACAGTGCCATGACACGACCACCCCCAGTCAGCATCTCGAATTACAATAGAGGCTAGCGTTACCGATCACGCATTCTTTTTACATTATCCACAGGGCTGGAAGAATCTAAGGGCACTGGCGCATGCGCAGACAGCCTCTTGCCCTCTTACTCTCCGCACCCCTATAACACACATGCTACAGATCCATGAAAATTTTAAGGTAAGATCACACAATTACTACCCCAGGATAAGTTCTGTCCTTTTTTGATCCTTTGGGATATAACCCCCTCCCCCCCAGTAGATCAATCAATTTTCCAGGCAAATAGTCACCAGTACGTGCACGTACATAGGTTAAGGTCATTCGGAAGCATACGGAAGCGTGTAAAGTTGAAATCGTCGTATCCTGAGAAAGTAATTATATATCAGTGTACGAGGAGGGATGTCCTGCAAGGGTGCTCTCCCCCCGGTAGCCATTTAATTTCTTATTGCGTGCGCGTAACGCTGACAGGAAGCTGTCGGTTTAGATAAAATCAACCCCAATGCACTGGTTCTATCAACGATGCACACAGACACCCCCAGGCAAAAACCCCATCACTTGCATAACCAAAATTCGTCTATCCATACGAATAAAAAATTCACCCCTACGAGCGAATATTTTTCAACCCTTACGTAACTCACCGACACGCGCCCTACGATTTCATTCGCACCGTCGCCAAGATCACAGTCCAGGATAAAAAGCGTCCCCCGCTTTTTTTTTGAATTTTAATCGTTTCCCGCCAAAACACACCATTTAACCGCATTAATCGTTCACAGTGATTCCCGAGCGTCCCCTCTTACGGGAGGGTGTAAGGAAGTGCGCCACCGGAAATTTGCGTACCGGCCAATATGAATGAGCGCCGACGAAGAAGTACGAAGAAGAATGACGGTGAGGAATAAAAAAAAAATAAAAATAAATAAGGGATGCTTGGAAATCCACGCGGTGTAATTAACGGGCGGATACAAAGGAAAGCGTGGAAGGTGGGCTTGTACAGGGGGTTTACCCCGGGTTCGGATGCTGTGCTCTCGGTCGTTACTCCACTTCAGAAAAGCCGCATCCCGCTTCAAAGGGAAGACAAATTGAATTTTAGCGCCACGCTCGCTCTCTTTCTCTCTCTCTCTCTCTCTCTCTCTCTCTCTCTCTCTCTGTCTCTCTCTGTCTTCTCGCTTTATTGTACATTTTCGTGCCGTCTGCTATTCTTTGCTGACATGTGTGTATATACGTGTATTTATGTAAAGACTGTACCGCTAAGCTGTACCTGCTAACAAAATACGGCCAGGAGCTCAGATAGGAACAAGACAACCTCAGCGAATGGGGTAACCGGACAAGGACGCCATGCAGATTGCGTTCGTTGAGTTTAGGGGGGAAAAAAAAAAGGTGACACCTGTCACTTGAACAATCCTTTAAGTATCCCTCGCGACGATGCAGCGAGGGAAAAGTAACAAAAGTGCAAACCGGTATCCGCCACGAATTCATACACCTACAAGTACCTACCTACATACACGCATTAATAAACTGTTGGCAGCTGCCGTTATACTAGTAAATTATAATTATCGACTGTAATAAATGCCAAATCGATATCTCGATAATAGTTCCGAGTTTACGTAATTGGTCGGACCTGCCACCCTGACCGTATACGCAGAAGTGACGGGAGAGCGTGTATCGAACGCGATTGGTAAAATAGCCGTCGCTAAAGACATTTTAATTTACAATCGCCGTGCACCGTAGCCGCGGACACGCTGCATCCGGCGCGGCATTATGCGTAGAGTCTCGTTTGAGAAGAGGAAAAAAAACACAACTGCAGGTATGGGGAGCGTGAGAGTTCAGTGGGAAAGGACGGTGCTGTAAGAAGATACATTGCGGAGAAGGTGTGGTGGGGAATGATTTCTTGCGATGATAACACGCAGAGGCGACGGTGGTGGGTAGGTGTAATGGCGATAGAGCCTGGAACAGAAGAAGACGAGGAAGAAAGGGATAACGGGTGAGAGGCGTTTTATAACGACCGACAGGACTTACCTCTACCACGGCACGCGACTCGCTGGCTTCTTGCTTGACTGACTGACTGACTGACTGACTGACTGCCTGACTTAGTGACTGCCCAACTGGCAGTTTTTAACAGAAGCGCACCAGCTGTCAGACAGCCGTAGCTGTCTGCAGGCTGCCCTTGTACTTAAAGGCGATCCGCAGCAGCATGGGTATCAGATATATGGATCTTTAGGTTGAATCGGACGAATCGCGTGCATCAGATTGACTAGCGGTCGAGCCGAGCCTTCCGGACGAATCGTATGACGATTCCTCTTTAAGAACGACGCCAGACGATCGAGCTCCTGTAGAAATGGGACACTGGTATTTTCATAGCGACAAGTTACAAGCGAGCCATGAGCTTTTGATCGAGAAAAATAATTGGCTCCTTGCAAAAGGGAAAACGTAGAAATTCCATGTAAAGAAGCCAGTGCAGGTTGCCATAGTGGAGTATCCGCGTAAGAAGTCCTCGTCCACTGCCATTGGGATCTCCCACGGACAACAGAGGACTTATTGATTAAGACTCGGTCCTTAGGTAAGAGGTTCGTTCGATGAGAACCAGATCCGATCGATCCCTAAGAATAGAGTATCGCGAAGAGGTTAGGTCTGTGTATCTGGCAATCGGCAATTTCGTCCGATCCTGGCCCACATAAATTCTCATGGGAGAGGCAGGATGGCCGATGCTCTTGGCTAATGGGGATTTATGGTAGCGGAGTGTCATCTGGTGAGAAAGAGACGGGGACGGGTCACGGGTTATAGGTAACGAGACAGGAAAAGGGGGGAAGTGTAGAGCTGGAGGAAGAAGAAGAAACAAAGTAAAAATGTCTACGATCCTAGAAAGCGTACAGCTCGCTGTACCAGGGACGTAGTAAAAACCCCATGGGTCCTAGCGGAGGAGAGATCAAATCGTAGGGGGATGACGCTGGGAGCCACCCTTCAATCAGGGAAGCGCACGTGGCCCACACCCTTAACGAAACCTGTCCTGACCGCCGGTTGCCAACGCCGTCCTCCTCCTCCCTACGGGGTAACACATGGCAGAAGAGAGATAAAGCTAGCTCGAGCCGCCGCGCATGCACGCGTGTTCCCATGAAAGGCGAACGAATTGTAATAACAAAAGCTCTGTCCACCCAGGACGCAGGGTGCAGGCCCGTGCTAGGGTCTGTTAGGAATAATACTTTGTATTCGACGTATCCACGGCTTCTCGCAGCTCTCTGACTCTTCGAACAAAAAGTAGACGTTCTTTTTCCTTTGCCGTCGTTTCGCTGCTGCCGGCGAATTTCGGAGATATAATAAACGAAATTATACAGGGTGCGATCGCATACGCGGCAACGACCACAGGCTTAAGAGATACGAGATGATAAGGTAGAAATCTAACATCGAACCGTTTATACTGTGCGATGATAACGCTGTTGATTTATGGGTATTCTTGGAATTTTTTTTCGTCAGCCGATCTCAACTTTTTTTTTTAGGTTAGAAAAATATTATCCACATACTCGCGCGGATAGCCTTTACGTTCGGACTTAGATTGTATACTTATGTACGCGTGTAGAAGCGCAGTGAAATAAAGTGCTCTATCGAGATATCGTTACGTGCGAATGCGTCTGAAATACATTGTACCTTCGATAGGAGAGACTATCTCAAGTACTGCAGTGATATGTCGGATACAATGTACGGAGGGACAATGCCGAAGGTAAAGCGAACGATGCCGACAAGCGAGGGGAAATGCGCGCAATGAATTTTATAGATGAAAAAAAAGGTGACAGGGAAACGAGATATTAAATGCAACTGCATGGAGAAATACGAACGTCGATTCGCAGTGTAATTTGCATCCTCGATCGTGCCGACTGGCTGTGCCGAGACGCAACAGCCGTTCGGTCCTTCTTTATCTACCTCTAATTCACGTATCCCTTTCTCCTCTCGTGCTCTTCCCGTTTTTTCTTTTTCTTTGAAAAAAAAACATTTTTCCACCTTTTTCCCCTCTCGCCACTAAGAGTAGCATGGGAGCCATCACGTGCGGAGAGCATTAAAACGGAAACGCTTTTATGCACCGCGTATAGCTGTTTCATCGATTCCGTCCCACTATCTATGTCTCTCTCTCTTTCACACACACACACGCTTACTCCTGTCCTATCTATCGATCTCCGTCTTTCTCATAGTTCCTATCGTGAGAGTCCAACCTACCTCGAACTAGCAAGTATACACTATAGGCAGAGCAGCGAGCGTCAAACCCGACGTCACGTCGGGAACTATATATGCAAATAACTGAGGAATTAGGCGCGCGGATTCGCGGCTAATCTTGTGCGCGGATATTCGCGGGACAAAGTGCTGGTTAAGCCAGGATAAGGATTTCCCGCGAAAAATTTGAATTCGACGATCCGAGTTAAGGTTCTTTTCGTACGTAAAGAATCTAAAATCTTTATATTTTAGTCGAGTCGTCCCAAAGACGTGACAACGATAATAGGGACGACGTATCGAGTAATGATGTAAAAGAGGAGTGAAGAATAAAAAAACTGAAGAAGGTATCACCCAGAGGGGTTGACGACTGAAAAGCAGTATAGAGGGTAGGACGTCACCGCAGGGGTCTGCTAATTTAATGAACGGTGATTGGCTATGCATGAGAAACGCGGAATGGACTGAAAGACATGGGAAGGATGGGGGTGGGGGTTCTAGTAGACACATAGATGCGCGCGCACGAACATCCCCGTATGCATGTGTATAATCCCGTTTGTGTGTAGTGCGAAGGATAGGGGGGGAGGCGGGGAGTGGGTAAAAAATTAAGGGATGAAACGACGCAACAGTCTAAAGGGTGCAACGAGATAGATAGTAATCGACCAATTAAAGCTTCCTTTCGGCAAAGGCCGTAAGTAACGCCCCCCCGCCTTTCCCCCTCACCCAAAATGCATATGACCCGACGACGGCCATCTTGAAATTTGTTACAAGCTATCAGATCGCCAATAACGCTCACCCCGAACAATCCTTGTCGCGGGATAGCGGGTTGCAACTGGAGCCAAACGACTTGCATTGGGGTGGCTGCGTGGCTTAAGCGCCTGAGAGCGAGTGAGTGAGTGAGTGAGTCTCTTTATTGCGTATTGGAAATGGGAGAAAAAGAGAGAGAGAAACTTTGGAGAAAATATCATGTGGCGTACACGTACGACAAGTATAGATGACGCCGGTACAGTGGATAACCCGCGTACGCGTCTGTGCGTGTAGGCATATCACAAAGGGGGCACACACGTCTCCCCATATGAGCTATGAGTCACCCGTGTGAGGCCCCCTTAAATCCGAAGTTGACTGGACCGGGCCATAATGCCTGACTAGCTCTCCCTTGGGACCCCCACTTCCTCCCTCCCTCTCGCCGAGCAACACCCAGTACACCGTGCACTATACATGAACTCCGTATCTAACCGCCCCAATAATCCGCTCCTGATCTATTGTCACTTTGGGGTTAAGCTCGGTTCACGGTATTTCGTTATTTCGAAAGTCGCGCTGCGATACCTCGATCGAAAATCTTACGAATCGATGAATCATATCGTTTTCTCGCACCACCCCGTATACGCAGCGCGCGTTCCTTGGAAAATCCAGAGATATTACGTGAAAAAGTTACTTATCACAAAAGACCGTCCGTGAGAAACGCGATAACTTGGAACACACGGTCACGCTGCAGTGGCTCTAAAAGAATAATAACAACAATAACATCGATTCAAAAGTAGTAAACCCTCCTAGATTCTCGACTGCGTAGATGTTCTATATAGATCAGGATCCTCAGGGTATAGTTATCTATATGATATGTATATTATATATACATATATATATTACACTTGTGCCATGCATTCATGTCACGCTCTTACATACGTAGGAGCCAAGTGTCACGTTAATACATATATCTACGTAGAGATACTCCACCCCCTTTGCCGGACTTAGACCAACGATATGTGTCATGCGCGAACTAAACATAAGGACACATGGTGATAGTGGTCACGGAGAGGAGCTAGAGGATGATTCTCGACCAGCCCAGGATGATCATCGTCGCGACGTGCCGATATCGCTGGATGATAATGGCCGAGCAATATTAAATTGTAGACTGACCAATCTGTCTCCGCGGATTGATGGCAGACGGTGTCTCCCTCTTTCTTTTTCGCTCTCGCTCTCGAGCATTCTACCGAGTCCCTCATTTTCTCCTGCACTCCCTTCCCGTGGTCATCACTGACCCCATAACCAATGCCATGGGCAATTTCGTGATCGCCAAAGGACCATGCCGTACCCTAGAATTGATATCCTCGGAGGACCGCCATTTTCATTCTCTGTCCCTTTTACACTTTGAAGTTCTTCCGTGAAAGCCGTGGCACAGGATAATGGAACGACTTAAATGTCCGGAAGGAAAAAAAAAGATAACGATATGAGATCCCTCGTGGGATGTGCGACCGAGTACCGGATACGAGTTCTTTCGATTAAATGTTTTTTTTTCGAAAGAACAAAAAAATGTGTTTGGGTTGAACAGGGAAAAAAATTGCACGGCCAAATATATATAAAGAAAAAAGTTGTAGGTACGTCGACACGTTGATTTTATAGAAATTTCATGTTCGCGGTGCTCGACGTATAAATAACGTGACATGTATACTGGGTGTGTCGATAAATCGATAGGCGGATAAATTCCGGTATGGATACCGGGTTTATTCTTGAGTATACGTATATACGGCTGATTTGAACACGGCAACGGAGCCACTCAATTCCAATCCCGTTATCGAAAGATTTCTCGGTCCATTTTGGCAGATCGTATGAGGGATGCTTAGATAGGGGCTGAAGATAGATACATATACATACGGTAGGGCATACGCAGACACACTGAAGGGTGGATAACTTCAGGTTGGAGATCATCGTACGTGCTATAGGATATATATTGGTATGGTGCTATAGAGAGGACTTGGTCAATGTAACCTAATCTTTAGTTGACCTAACCTAAACGTAAATCTCTGCATACTCGATTAGGCTCACTAGTTCTTGAGAGCGGTTTGGCAAGAGGGTCGGCTGTATCTCTGGAGAGATGAGGTAAAATGTCGAGAGGAAAAAAGCGGAAGGAGGAAAAAAGGAATTGTGATGCAGACGGCAATAAAGGATTCTCTATCTGATTCTCTCTCTCTCTCTCTCTCTCTCTCTCTCTCTCTCTCTCTCTCTCTCTCTCTCTCTCTCTCGGCTCTTTGTGAAATTTAATTTTCCTACCACCCTGTATTTGCTTACGGGAACCGATTCCATTAGAGGAAAGTGCCGTAGCTAGTGATTCGTAAAATGATACGAGTGGCGCTGCAATCGCATAACACACGTATCAATTAACGATACGATATACAGACCCGTAGTTACGTTTAGCAGGATTGGAAATAGGTGAAATAAGAAAATTTCAAATTTTTTTTGAAAATCAAAATATATTTATCTAAAATTGTAAACCAAAGAGTCATAAGCCTCTTTAACCTCGATTCGAGACTTTCAATAGATTTGCAACACGAACGCGTTCCGACGACCTGGCACAACCGTAACAAGAAAGATGCAGGGTTCGTTCTCTTTGTACGCCGGAAGTCTAGGTCCTGTAGGCGCGAAGTGGGTTTAGATGAGCATGGAGGCCAAAGAAATCTGAGGAGATGCGAAAGAGCGTGTCGGAGGGTAAACAAGGATAGAAGTAGCAGAAGGCACGAGGAAGATGGTAAGGATGGATAAAAAGCGAGAGAGAGAGAGAGAGAGAAATAAATTTTAAAAAAAGTAAGGAAATAGAGAAAAAAGACAAGGATCATCTTGCAAGAGCGAACAGAGCGCCTCGAGCGGAAAACTGGGTCTCTGAAATGGAGCCAGAAAAATAGGGATTCGTTTATTTTACGGAAGCCATTCGCGATTGCGCATGCGCACCTGGATTCTCCTTTGCATTCAGGCTCAACGCTTTACATCTGTTCCAGACGATTCTAGAAACGCGGTCAATCCCACAGGATTTCTAGCATCAAAGATACCAAAGACGAGACGCGTATCCTTTTCCACTTGGTCACAACCATACCACCCATACCCCCCTACCGCAGTCCTTTCCCTACCTTCTGTTTTTTTCATTCGCAAAAGGACAAGAGCAACGGAAAAATGAAAATGACTATGACGAGGAGGAACAAAAAGATACGACTAACAAAAGTTGCCCGAGGCCCGACGGGTTCGCGTACCTTGAATCAACCGCATTGTTTCCCGACTGGCGAGAGTCGCTACCCGTGATTTGCCGGAATCCTAATATCTTCAGGAGTATATACTTTCAGCTCTAGGAGTCGACGAGCCGAGATACAAGAGTCCCAGAGTTCGTTCGAGGCCAGCGTCAGCCCTAAGGGTGCCAATCAGAATAGAAGGAAACTGCGTATTAATTATCCTTTACCGGTTGTCTAATTGAACGGGAATTACCGGATGCCGATAGAGAGCCCTAAGGCTGGGACATGTAGCCCCGCGTTCCTATACAAATTTCGAGCGAAGAGCGTTCATTTTATTTTCAAAATGGCTGACTAGGTCGATCGATAAGTGCTCGTAATAAATTCAAGAAAACCCCAGTACACTTAACCCATATCTCGTGGTACTTTGTAAAAAAGAATTCCAAGCACCAATTTAACCGATTCGCCCTGAGGACATACCAAGATAAGCAAACGGCGTAAAGAAAATGGAGGAAAGGCCGGTAATATTTTTGCAGGAAACTATATAAGGTCCATCGAACGCTTCTATATTGATTAGTTCTGTCGGAAGGGCCGAGAGTAGGTATGTGCGAGAGCTTGCTCTCTGGGCAGGGTAGGTGCTCTTCAGGATGAGGGTGCTTTTTTTCCTGGTCGCTGGGAAGCGAGCAGGCCTCGTCGGTCATTGGCAACGTGGGGGCGAGTCAAGGAAGAGGAGAAAATGTGAGGGGAAAGGGGGCAGAGGGGGTAGCAACGACGAATAGACCAAGAGAGAAAGAAGATGACTAGGCAATACCGAGCGAAAAGGGGAGATAAGAATGGAAGAAACGAGAATGAAGAGCAAGGAGAATCCCAATAAGAGAGAGAGAGAAAGAGAATCACGTTCTGGGATCAGTGGACCGTTCTACTGTGACGTAATTTTCTATGCTTCCTGGACACGGAACTTCAAGGAACCCCCCACCTCGTAAAGAGACCAGGTCCTTTTTACATTGCTTCTTAGTCCCACCTGCTTCTCAGTACCACTACACGTTTCCATTGTCGACGATGAAGATGCATTTCGACGCGACCATCTTTCCGTGTCATTTACAATGCTCCAAGAGTCCTTTTAAAGCCGACTGTTTTACACTCATGAATCGAATATGCGTTCGCCGTCTGATTAGGTTAGGTTACACGCAGTTTCCTAATACCGATAAGGATAGCATGCAGCAAGGCAACACAACGTAACATTCTCTGTACACTGTTATTCGTGTGAATCCTAACCAGCGTAACCGACCCAACAGCAAGCTCAGGTATATCAGTAGCGTCTAAGTATATATAGTTACCCAGAGTACCCAACTCTCCAGAGTAAGAAGAGCACGGCTAATTAGACAGTGTCGCTTCTTGGGGGTCTCGTTTGCAGCGTACCGAGTAATTAGCTTGGTATTATTCCCACTAGGAAATCGTTATGGCCGCAGCGATACCAGATCTATATGTGCAGACGTTCACGTCTAGTAGCCACAGCGCTGTATTACTATACAGTGGTTAATAATGGGTACCCAAAAAAAAATACAGGTAGTCGATATTCTTGTTACGACGAGGGATCGTTGAGTATGAACGAGATTGTAGGGTCGAGAGGTCACGGATGGACCCGAACGTACGACTGGCGTCGCGACGTACCGTTTTAACGACGTGGAAGTGGCGTTTCGCTATTTCAATTAGAGCGCGTATATACCGGCATGAACCCGGCCTTAAGGGATGATTCTTGGGGCTGGGATTACGTGCTGTTTATTAAATTCCACGGGGACGGTCCGAGCCCACGTTAGGTACTTGAACAGTGGTTTTTGTCGATGGGCGAGCAACTTCAGATCGCACTGCACTTACGGTCCACTTACTTAGAACGCGCTTTCGGGATGCTGTAAAGTAAACGGAGACTCGGCCCCAGGCGATATTTAAACATTTTAGGGAGAGACAGCGGCCCGGGGTTGTTACGCGAGGAATGCCCTGGGAATCTCAATTGCTCGAGTAGACGTGTACCGCGTGAATGATAAGACAGCTTTTTAAAAGAAGGACAGTCAAGATTGCGAGGCACGTTTCGAGTTTAAGTAAGAATTTAGAAGAATCAAGCGAAATATCATGAAAGAGAATATACATATTGGTGGATAAAAAATTAGTTCAAAAAGGTCGAAGGTTTTCGGTATAGCGCGACGGTGTAAGGTTATAGTTCAAAGAAAAATACATATATACAGCTATACATAGTACATAGTATAAGAAGCGTAAGGTTGCCTATAAAAGTGCTGGCCCGAAAATGCCTCTATGAAGAATATAAAACGAGAAGAATTCGAGCTTGGAACACGTATAGGAAGTGAAGAGTGGACTGTGGATGAGGCTGTGGATCGGTGAGCCAATGAGAGAAAGAGAGAGATATAGAAAAAAGTAAGAGGATGAGATAGGAGAGTCGGGAAGGACGGAGCAAAAAATCAACAATAAAGAAACGAAGGGCCGCCACTCCGCCAGTGCCGTACCTACTAGCCAACCTAAAAACGTCAATTGCCAGTTTCTCCTATCCACCTACACCAAAAAGCTAGAGAGACTATCCAAGCGTCCCATGGGTGTAGGACGTGGAAACGGGACGCCCACACGCTTGCATCGAGAGTACGACGTCACTGGCGCGTATCCCAACCGACAGACAGAAGGAGACGCCGGGCGTCGTGACCCGTATGGTTGTAAAAAAATTAAATAAATCCCACGCGCCAAAGAGCGGAAACGCGAAATGGAAGAAAAGCGGAATGTACGATAAAGGTGTGAAGTCGGGACGAAAGAGAGGGGAAAGGAGAGAACGAAAAAAAATAAAATAAAAGCAGAATCAAGGGGGATGTAGAAAATCCACAAGGAAGCTGGGCAGGAATCGGCTCAGCTGTCACCGGGTCCGCCCTTAATATTTGATCCAGCTGGGACCGTGTACTGAGTGGATCTCCATTTCGTAGTTCCGCTAGCTGGTGAATCTAACCTAAACCTATACTGTCTGTCAATTTTCGTCCCCAGCACGAAGGAGCTGGGATAGACAGAAGACTATCCAGGATTATACCTCATGTACTTATGCCGTAACCTCGTCGACATATATACATATATACATACATGAGCTGCGCCAAGAGGCCAGTGGATGTGGTTAAAACGAGAAGCCCTCGCGAGTTAAAAGCCGCGGGGAACACAAGTAAAAAAAAAAGAAAGAAAAAAAATAAGTAAAGGGCAAAGATGCCGTGAAATCGAAGCAGCTGCCTCCTAAGGAGTTGCATGAAATCTATGCCAGGGACTGTACCACTCAGCTCTGATTCCAGATAAGTATCCACGATAAGCCGAACACACTGCGACAGACTCTCAACAAGGGTTCATATACAGATAGTCGGAACCTGACGTTATATAAAAAATTTTGAAAGACTGCTATACTAATAGCCTCGGTATATTTTCTAGCGTTCCATATGCAATTGTAACGATTTTATTTTGGCGTAGAAAAATTATTTAAAAAAATAGAAAACCTAACACAACCTACCACCTACCTATTACTCCGTATTACTGTGCCGTATATATCAATATCCAGACAGAGTGAAATAAAATGACACGGAACAGGAGAGAACTAAATACCAACTGCTAGCCATTGCTGGCCATACTAGTCCATGTTATACGGTTGAGGCACAAGGTCTATGTTATTCGGACGGTTACTCAGGTTTCTCTGTAGGGTATTTAAAATCCAGCGCGGTATCCGTAGGGTATGAGAGAAGGACCTAATGACGAAACCAGTTCTCGAAGCACGGGAGCGTAAGAGTGGTAGGCGAGATATGTCGGTGGTTGGGTTCGGTGGTTGGCGCAATGTACGGGTTAGCGGATTCCACCTTGTAAACCATACGGTAAGTTGGTCGCCGCGAACCACGAAAACAGTCCAAAAGGAAAGATTAACAAAGGAAGCCCCCCACTCACTTCCGCTCGAAATGATTTCACCAGCTTTTCATCCGGCTGCAACGCCGAAGCGTCTCCGTAGGGTCATTCAAATTTTCCCGCGACTTTTCTCTCGATGCCGTGCCGGGACATTTAACCACGTCGAAAATACGTTGGCAGGACTGCTTGGTGGGCGTTGTACCTACTTTGCGCCATCGAGCGTAACGAAATCGTTAAATCATAATCGGCGAGCAGTTGGCAGCGGCGCGTAACCGCGCCTACTGCTACACACGTGTAATTAATAATTCGATTTTCAAGAAAAAGAGGAACGTTCACGAAGTACAGTAAAAGGGAGCGCTACTTGTTGTCGCTCGACTATGTTTCTTTTTTTTCTACGTCGACGTTTCTACGAATTGCACCACGAAATTCCACATGGCTATTGACACGGAGCAACATGACGTGGATTCGCGAAAACGTTATAAAAAAAATCGTTACCACATGAAATTCATCCGAAATATCTAAAACGATCGTTCGCACGAGATAAATTAAAAGTGCACTAGGCTGATTCGTGAGAAGAAAAAAATTAAAAAGTTGACAAGGAAAAAAGCGACCACGTCGAGAGTTACGCGTCACGGAAGCGATCGTTCAAGTTTCCCTCTTATCGGCTCGCTTGCCTCTCGTCGTACAATATCGCGTATCGCTGACATTCTCGTAGCCGATGACAAAGCGAGGAAGCGAAGGAGTGAAAAGAGGAAGAGAGGAAGCGAGAGAGAGAGAGAGAGCGAAGGAGCGAGCAGAGAGAGTCGAAGGTGAAAAGAATGACGACGGAAGGAAGTGGGGTAAGCCGGTACGAAAATAGAAAAGATATGAAACAGGGAAAAAAATATGAAGAAAGACAGAAACGTCGAGTTATAAGCTCGATGACGTGACGGGAGTCTATCAGCTGATTTCGCGACGAGCGTGCGAGCGTGGCGTTAAAAAAACAGAGAGAGAGAGAGAGAGAGAGAGAGAGAGAGAGAGAGAGAGAGAGAGAGAGAAAGAAAGAGGGAAAGAGAGATGCGTGACGACATTGCTTGCCAATTGATAAAGTCCCGTTCACAGTATCGCAACTAAGATACACGTTGTGGGCGCATAAGAGCGATGTGTGTGTGTGTGTGTGTGTGTGTGTGTGTGTGTATGTGCACGTTTATAGGATGATAAAAAAGAGGGAGCGCTCTGCTGTAGTAGCTATAGTTATATAGTTATTACTCGACGAAGAATGACGGGTTAATTAGTTCTTGCTCGTTCGCTTTTCCTTTTTCGCTCTCGTTATTTATCCCCAGCCCCTTTCTTTTTCCCCTTTTAATTGCACTCTTGATCGTCCTACGATCGTAGGAGACAACAGAGATCGATGATAATAATAAAAAGCCATTGGAACACACGGAGATATATAACACACTGACCCGCGCGTTAGTAGGATTTCGTGTCTATACCGGGTGCCTACGACGGGATGCATCTACGGTGCACCGGAGTCTTGGCGGTGTCGAATCTTTTTGCAATTAAAAAACCGGACGAACGGGTTTTGGGTTCGGGCATTCCACAAATTCTCCACGGCGAAAACAAGCAAATCGTGCAAATCGCCACAGTCCTAGGGAATAAACAGAAGGACGAGATAAGTTTGCTCCACCTCGTTCTCATGCGCATCCGGCGGTTCTAATTTATTTTCCAAGATCTTTTTTTTGGCTCGACAAATTTTTTCTTCTCTTCCAATAATTTTTGGCCAAAATATTTCTATTCTTTGTTATGCACGAAGTAAACCTTAGAGCATCCAGCAATAATTTTCGTGTATTCGGATATCCTGTAATCTGAATTTCGAAATTTTTAATGATTGATGGAAAATAAATTGGTGTTTACATATATTCATTCTTTTATCTCAACAAAAGTCAACATAAATTCCGATAAAAAAAAGCAACTTAATAATTTCTGTAAGTTAAAACAAGAAATCTGAAATCCGACATTTTAAGGGGTCCCCAGTACAAATTTCATTATGAGAATCGAGGGCTCGTCGAGGTCCCAGCTAGTCTTCGACTGGCCCAGTGTGGACCTAAACAGGCACTGGAGTTGCCAAGGAAACTTCTTACTAAGGGTTTGACAAAGAATAAAGTTACCTTAGCCGGTAGCACGTATCTTTGACCGATAACAGTTATCAGTTTTGAACCAGGGTTGTTCTGTCGCTTGTTCTAACGACAATAAGTAGATGTAACTTTGAAGCTTACCTGAAAAATAAAAAAATAAGAGCGTTATTACAAACGTAAATACGACGCAAACAAAGATAAAAGAGAAAGAGAATGAAAATTCCGTGAGTGAAACCAGCAAAGGGATACGACGCAGTCAGCATTAATTATAGAACCGCCAATGACACAGCCTCTCTCTAACTAATTACAGAGCGCAGACCCCGTCTAACAATAATCCGATACATAGAGAAGCTTGGAGCGTGATGGCGCTGCCGTCGCTTTCCAAATCATCCTCAAAGTTAACCGGCATGAGCACCATTAAAATTCAACCCCTCGTATATTATATACTGTACACACAACCCTCTCGACGTCGGGCAAAACGGAGTCTCGCGATTCCGGTTGTCGATTGGCAATTTCCTCTCGGTCGTCACGTAGTGTCGTGACGCCACTGAAACTGCAGTAAATTGAAAATCCGCGCGGCAATATCCACGCCGGGATGCGCCAAGACTCGTGGGAACCGCGATGGTTACCCACTATACGCCTATATACGGATAACGGGTGCAAATAGCGTATCGAGGAACAATAGAAATTTCGCAAAAACTTGATAGACAGGTAAAAACGAATGTGGAATGAGATAAAGATAGGTGGTGGGAGAATTTGAAAGAAGCTAAATAAAATTGCCCTCCTTAATCGCGTTGTCAAAATAAACAACGAATGTACACTGATATATTCGGTATATAATATATGTATACGTAAGGCATTAATCTTTTAAACACTAGCATAAGGACACCCGTTAGATAGATAGTCCTGGGCTTGTTGGATCCACGAGGGCAGGTATAGGTATGCGAGTGGATTATCGCGATTCGGTCTCACGTGTCCACGACGAGTGGGTATCGTCGGAAAACACGCCAATGCCAGAGCGCGGTTGGCTGATGGGACCCAGGTTGGGGGTCTCAGGGGCGTAGGCGCGACATTTGCATCGTAGGCCCGGGGCCCAGACGAATTTCGGGGAAGGCTACGCCGGAAAGGACCCGGGCCAGCCTAAACAACCCCGGCTTTTATGCCCAGGACGTGTTATGGATGTCGCTCCGGGGTCAGATCCTTTGCCAAATGTTCTTTTTTTTACGGTAGAACGTAAGAAAAGGACTAAATAAATATAAAAAAAAGAAACAGATAAAAAAATACGTAAACAAAGTAACTGCACTATAACGTCAATACGTGCATGGAATATATATATATACACATATATATATATATATATATATATATATTCAATGTCCAACGAACCCAGTGTAACGAACTCGAGCGTCCTTGATCTTGAAGCAGGACCCAAGTCTGTTATAAGAACGTCCAGAGGATAAGAATATTCGCAATTTAAGGAAAAAGGACACAAAAGATTTTCCCCATTAGTTATACAGAAAGAAAGAAAACTAAAAACAACATTTTCTGCCATATTAACTTAACCCGGGACAGGTAAGGCCCAAAAACAGCCTAGAGCATACAGAAATACGTATTACGTATGTAGGCAGTAGAAACCGTAGGGTTAATTGGATTGGTGATTTGACCAGACTGAGAATAACAGGCAGAGCCGGTTTCCTTTTCTCCAGTCACTGCCATAGCACATGTCCACTTACAGGCCCTTTCCTTGGGTCAGGGCCCAGAACGCAATTACAAAATCTTTGTCAGTAATACAATTACCGTCTAAAGCCCGTCGTCAAATATATTGATTTTCGCATTCGAGACGCACACGCATCCTCCAGCAGGCATTCTCTCCCCTATGTAGACATATCTAGGCAGCCATACTACTGTACGCCAGTTGTACTAGAAAACCCATATGCCGCGTATACAGCGTATCCCGATAGTAGCCAGAAGGTCCGATCTTCGTTATTGAGAACACCCGTTAGATCACAGACCAGGGTCCTATACAACGGGTCATATCGGAGAGCGTTTACGGCATTCCATCTACATTATGTGGTCGATGGCGTCACATGCATATACGTATGTATACACACACACGTACATATATACCTGCCTCCATCCCCATAGCTACTCATAAAAATATAAATTATTACACGTAAACACAACTACAATATATTATATAATATAAATATATATTTACAGAAAAAGGGGTTGATTTCATTATTTATCTTATAAACTACGTCTGCCCGACCTGCTCTCCCTGTGCATAGGTTCCCACGTATGTGATCTAACCATACATAGGGCAACGATTACACATAAAATACAGAGTAGCGTAGGAGCACTACGAAGAATTCAACATATACTGTCACTCCTAACCCACTAGTATCGAATGCATACCGGTGGCAAAGGTGGCCTCCGTCGATTGGGCACACGTCTCAGCATACATGCATGCGGCATTGCATAAAGTCCCACTCACATTTACCCTCCGACTCCCTACCCCGTTTTAACAGCGAGAATCAAGAGATACGACCGAGCCACGAGTAAGGACTGTACAGTAAAGTGCAATTTCTCAACAACAATGCAGTTCATGTATATCTATAAATATAATTATCGAGCAGGATCAGCACAATACGAGTACGACTGTCATTGATGACGTAAACGGATGCCAATTGATTATTTAACAGGAAAAAAAAATACGATTTTTCACTTGCGATTCACTTTCCCTATATACCCATGCGCAACGAGCATAGGAACGAGCTTCGATACGTAGTGCAACAGTGCAGCAGCATATTGCGCAATGCACGTTGCAAAATCTTATGCGGCAAGACTAGGCCTAGGTTGTGAAGCCTGAATCACGGTCCGCGTTACGGTTTACGTTCCCCCCTAAGAGTGAATTCCAGAAAAGTGCAATTCTCTACTTTCTCGTTGGATTCCACATGGCAATTACTCGAGGCACATTGTAGCCGTATACACGAGCTCTGAGTGTACACCCGTTGCACAGTGTTCACGATGGTCGAGTTGCATTTCTAAATACGATATATTCTTCTATTTCAGACGCAATAATACACTATTGTGCAGCGACTCCGTAATCAGTAAGGACGGCGATAGGTTTGTGATTAAAGAATGGTAAAAAAAAAAGAAAAAAGGGAAGCGAGAGACAAAGGAATCGTCGCGTTCTCACGAAACGATCGTAGAACCAAGGTGACGCGACGCGTCGCCCTCGAGAGAGGCGATTGCGCAACGTCGCTATTGCGAAATCCGTGCAGCGGCAATAAGACTAGGCCTAGGTTGTGCAGCCAAGGAATCACGGCCCAGCCGTATTATGATGACACGTGAGCCGACAGTAAGCAAGCGAGCAAAGCAACAGTACGACGATACAAAAACGCGTCGCTATGTTCTTAACGCGTAAAAACACCATCAATGGCGTATGTATATTTTAATATGGAAGCGCGTGCATGTGCCCATATACGAGCGAGTGTTCGAAAGTGCAAGACTTGCACGGCGTAAGCATACGGAAACACGACGAGTGGTTTTAGGCGAGCAAAGGTATTATACGGTAGAGTCGGTGTGGTTGCTGCGCGCTTGAAAACCCACGAGAAATCTCGTTTCGAGGCGAGTCGGCCATCTTTTTTTTCCCACCTCTACAGCTGCACCAGATGCAATTATAGTTGTAGTAACAGGTCGCCTGTAGACGGCGAACAGTTGCAAAATAATCGATATAATGAGATAATACGTTTTCCTTGTATCTTTCTTGAGCTACGTATATTTATGTACATGTATATGTATGTGTTGATGACGTTATTTACCAACATACAAATATAAAGACCAATGCATCTTCGTACGTTGTATATGAATATATATTTATATGTATATACATAAGGCACCAATCAAGAAAGTCTAAGAGTGCCGATCGACGGAATCGGCCCACGCGCCATACATATAGAATTTTAGTGACTCTATCGGCCGCGGTCGTGTTCTCTCTTGCGTACTCGCCATTAATCTTCGACCCACGTGTCTTAAACCCATTAACCGACCACCCCGGACATACGACTTCGCGAAAACCCCATATAACCCCGGGTGGTATGCTGTCTCTCCTGGGTAGAATTCTCTCGCCCGGGGATAAACTATAACCGATGCACATGCGAGAGTGCACATGCAACTGCAGCTGCTCGAGACAGTTCAGAAGGGGTAAAGTGAATTTATAGTGACGCGATGCATCGCGCCTTCCCGCGTCGTTGCAAATGGAGACTCTCCGCGAGGATCATGGGTAGAATTAATTTTTTTGGTGCGCGTCGACGAGCAACGCGTCACGTATCTTTTGGAAATACTCCTTCCGCGCAATGCACTGCAGTAACAGCGTGTTGCCTTTACGCTCGAATAAATAATGCGCAAAGGTGGATTCGCGAATTTACCTATATTCTCACGAAACTTAACGAACTGATTCTCCCGGTCTTTTGGTCTAAAGGTCAAAAGGACGTTAGAGTTGACTCTTTGGAATTCATTCGGAGAAATAAAAGAGGCGACGGGTCTGATCGAGCGTGGAAGTAGAAGGGAAATAAAGGGACGGGTTCGAAGAAAATATATAAGAAGGAGAAGAAGGAAAGAGGAGAAGAAGAAGGATGATGATGATGATAATCATGATGATGATGATGATGATGATGATGATGATGATGATGATGATGGTGATGATTATGATAATGATAATGCTGAAGCAACAACGTACAAGTGTAATAAGACTAGTAAGAAAATAGGTGGATTAATGAAAAGCGAATAAATAAAAAAGAGTGCCCCAATGACTAGCAGTATGAACCCATGAGTATAGTCAAGTCCGAAGAATTTTCTCAGGCGGTCCCCAAGATCCTTCGGGCCCACCCGGTAGATCATAAAACTTGTTGCGCGAAACGCCTAGCTAGGGGGTGCATTGAAGGCATCGAAGGGCCGTAGGGACGTGGGTTGTCCCTGGTATTGATCCAACGTAGTGCATATGGTGCCGTGCATTTCAGGATTTGGTCGCTTCGCAGCGTGCGGACCGGAAATTGAAAAATCAGTTAGCCCGTGGCACCTTCTCTATTTTACACTCTCCCTCTCCTCCTCTCTTGTTGCATCTAATTTCCCCCACCACCGCGTCCCTAGATCGGTGACACCATTGCCGAGATACAGTGTCGCATCTAGAATGACTTTCAAGAATGGGATGCCAAAGGTTTAAAGATCAGAATGAACGATGCTAAGTGAACGACGAGATTAAGCTTCGTTTTCAAGAGTTCAGGGCAATCCGCGACCTACCCCAATCCCATTAACATAATCAGCATACGATTAATGAGTAACGAGAAGATAACAGTGAACAACGATAAACGACTGTGTCCTCGTTGGACTCGTTCATACATCGCAACGAAGATTCGATAGAAATAATCTTCGCGTTTCTTGTATACGCGATAAACCAAAAAAACAAGGACGAAAAAGTAGAATAGGTCAGAAAAATAAAGACACGTAAAATTCCACGGGAATAATGTAAATCGTCAGGGTCCTCTTCCCTCCGAATAAATCGAACCGGTTTTATCGATAGATTTCTGTTTACTGTTCTTGTTGCAGCTATCTAAAGTACTTCCGGTGTAAATTTACCAAGTAAGAAATCGACACAACGAAAATTACTGTATAGCCTCGTTGTGGCGATACCTTAAGGAGCGTCTATGTCGCAAGAGAGAGTCGTCGCATAACTAGTATATAAAGGCGGATTTCCACAGCAGCGACAATTTGATTCAAGTCGAAAGAGAAAATTCCCATAATCCCTTGCGTCCAATAGAAAATAAAATCCCATTACGTAAATACGTATACCGATACTATAAGCATAGATCGACGTAGAGAACATAGTATAAAGTCCGACCATCCCACTCGTCAAATATTTTTCACCTCGTATGAACGAGGCTTTAAGATTGCACTCAACCCGCGAGACGCTAGGACGGCCTTAAGCTTTCTAACTGGAGTTGCGACATCGATGGTGTTCTCTTCGTAATGCTATGCATGAGAAACCGGCATTGGTTTCTATAGCGAGTAAATCGTCGCCGCTTCGTTCCTGGATTTTTTGAAATTGATATTCATTTAACGTCGACGATCAATCGTGCGTACGAGAATCGTTTAATCAGCAATAAACCAAACGAGCGTAATAACTTATTACTAATAAGTGTTATTGACAAATGCAATAAAATAAGGAAAGTCATATTATAAAGACTCGTAATGATAATTACGTATACGGGCAGATAATTTATCCTACGGTAACATTCGATTATCGGTCTCGGAATTGAAAAATCGTAATTACGTTAATTGGACACTTATTATTCAATTAAAGTGTCCCTTCGATACGTTAATGTCCTGACGTCCGTGACCGTTACGTCACTTCCGAGTGAAATTCCTTCTTTCCTCATTTTTTTGTTTAATCCAATTATTGACTGCACTGCAGATCGCATAAATCGCTCGAGATTCCATTAAGTCCCACAGGTGGCGATATACGTGTAATAAGTCTATTACTTCGACTGGCACGTATGTACATACGAGCGACTGTAACGAGTGTCTCGTCAAAAAACTGACGTCCTTGAGTCACGACCGTGGCCGAGATCACGTAACGGTAACGAGAACCGATCTCTTATTAAAAGACACGATAGGCACATACGAGAGCAGACGTACGAGACGTATAAATAGCAATAATTCAAGGACACGAATTGAGATGACTACAATGCCTGAAAAAAAAATCAAGAAGACGACAAAGAAAGAAAGACAAAAAAACAGAAGCCAAACAATCGTCCCTGACTGTGAATGAATATTTTGTTTTTGAGACCGGCAGCGCGTTTCCGTATCAAGCTACGTGTCCGTATATACGCATACACCCGGTAGGTGCACGGTTATAACGGTAACAGGAAAACTAGGGTATATAGTAAGGATAATAAAAAAAAATATCCGTAAAAATCGATTAAGAGTGATCGAAAAATTATGATACACGGAATATACATGCTAAAAGAGACAGGGTATTCTTCGCGATGATTTTCCAAGAGACTTTTCCAATTTCCCTACTATTTCCTTTTATCAATCTTTTTTTTATCTTCTGTCTATAATTCGCTCCTTTATGCTCCAGTGACGAGCTATTTGGCATTCCCCTTCACGAATTTCACTTTCACGGCCACGGCCAAGTTGGCCGGGTCACGGATCGGCAAGGGACAAGGCGAGATCGGCAAAGATCGCCGCTTACACACGGGCAAACCACCGGCCGAATCCAATTGGCCGAGCCCGATGGGTAAAAGCAAAACCGACAACCCATATGCCTTTACTTTACCTTTCGGTTCTCGGCCTCCCATTCACGAATTTCACTTTCACGGCCAGGGCCAACGCACGTTCCGTATTTTACAGTCGTGAATGTTCCTGCCAATAAATATATGTATATACATAATACAGATTGCGTGTATATCCACGTGCGACAGAGCGACGATGTTGACGGCAGATTGATAAGGCCATTCGTATGGGAAGTATTAGTCGGTTTTAACAGGTGTCACATAATGACATTGGCTAGGCAGCACATTGAGAGAGATAAGTCAAAAGTTTTATAGGTTCCATTGGCAGGCAGCCAACGCAATAAACAAAGATCGCACAAGAGGAGTCCCCGTGAATCATACAATTTTTTCGAAATTCCTATACCCGCCGCGAGTGCGAGAGAGATGCGGTTATGGGCAGTTGCGCGGGTAAGAGAGAGATGGATATACCGATCGTTCAAAAAAATCCTAGGATATTTTAAACACAGCTTCTTACCAGACTGGTTCTTGTCTCGTGAACGTAACTTTTCTTTTTTTTCAGTTTAAAAACGTTCATTTCTTTTTATGAACACGAACTGCGTCAATTCTACGGACTAGAGCGTAAAATTACAAGTTTTCTTTTTTTTTCGTGTACGACCATCGTGTCTAGACTGTTCATGGAATTTTCAATAAAACAATATATTTGTTTTACAACTCGCGTAACATCGAAGCAACTCCTTACGAAAATGACCCAAGTATTGGCAACGCGTGTAATGCATGTAAATTGACGTAGGTCAGTGACAGCTTAATGAAAGTCCATTAGCTTACGTGACAGCTAATAAGGGAAAGATCAAGGATAGGAAAGGATTAATCATTAAGGCGATGGCCTGGCCGTACGTGTGCACAGACATACGAACCTTATCTAAATGGAACCTATTAATTGAGGCATAAGGGAATTGGCTTCGCAGGTTTTTATCGACTATACGTGTATACATATACTGTATCACGCTCTATATACATACACTAGTAGTTAATGCGAAGGCACTATAGATACGTGAGAACGCAAAGCTTTTGTAAGAGCTCCGCATGCATATCTACGCGGTGTCTCCTAGCGCTTCTTTTGTCATTCGCCATAGTTCCTTTCATAAGACCTGTACAGATATCAGTGCATCAAGTGTGTCTATATATATATCAAATACCATATATACGTATACAGTGGCACGTGTTATCCTGAAACTTGTAGAGCGGCTCCAAGCTTTCACCAAATATGGATCCAAGCGCGACCGGTGCCTGAGGACACCTGTTTCGATCAGCTGATCGATACAGAATCTTTGATTGCAAAATGATCTAAGCAATAAATATTACAGCGAGCAGGCTTTATGGTATATCCTTCCAAATTGTTCCCCTTCATGGACACTGAAGCACAGCTTGGTTTGAAGATGAAAAATATTTAAATTTGCCGCGAAAAAAAAAGTTGTATTCACTCCGGCAGAACGATATCGGAGGCCATCATGAATGGTAGTAGCATTTTTTTGTTTCCCCCTCAGTTCAAAGTAATGAAGTAATACGAAAGAAAAAGAAAAAAAAAAGAACCCGGGTGAAAGGTCGCGAAGTCGTGCAGGCGAATTCTCGAAGCGCGCGACTGTGACGACGGTCATTGTCGCTTGACCATGACCTTGACAATTCGCCAAATCCCGTTATTAATCGTGAACGCGACTTTCACGTGATTCTCGAACAGTCGTCTCGTCGCCCTGTACATAAGTATGACGTGGTAAGCACCGCTTTAAACGTCTCTCCTTTATATCGGCCGTCGAATGATCGCAAGAGTTTTATTGGTCTTTGTAATCGAAGGGCATTATCCGGTTACGATCTGACCAATCAGAGTTCCGAACGAACACGAGGCTCCGGTCACGCTCGATACTCGCTCGTGCTTTGCTTTTTCGCTCGTTAAGGATTCGCCTTTTTCTATGGCCATCATTTTCCCCTACAGCCGCTGTCCTTAGATCCGTCACGGTTATTCTCATCGGGATCCAATACGTCAGCGATTCCGCCCCTTTCGTTCCCACGTGTCCTTCCTACGCTTTTGGTGCGTCAGTAAAATTCATAAAGATACGACAAGCTGATAAGACAATGTATACACATTCGCACGCCGTAGAGACTATCGAACAACAATTTCTTCTTCTTCTTTTTGCCGGTCCGAAAAGTATAGGAGTCAAGAAAAAGAAGGAAGTGAGAGAAGCACGAATCGTAAATATTTATACACTGGCAAAGAGTATCCATAGGCCTGAAATGAAATATTCCGCAGCAAGAGTTGCAATAGTTCGTAACAACGAAAAATTCGTGACGCATTTATGACGTAGCCGGCGGTAAAGATTAATGAGTGCCCTTCCTTGAATGCAGGTCATTATCTCGGCACCATACGAAAACCGTGATAAGCCGCTGAGCGCAGAGTGGCGTATGCCCACAAGAACTGGGCTGGCTAATACACAAAGTAAAAATAGTATGAAGGAGCATAGTCTCGAACGAAGCGCAGCGGGAGCCATCTTTCCTCTCGCGCGTGCATGAAAATATTACGGAAAGGGCCCTAGGGCGGGTACAGTCGCGTCAGGCAAAGCGGAACAGCCCTTCGCGTGTCTAGCGGGTGTACAGTCCGGACGAAAAATATATGAGGCTCAACCCGCGCACGTAGACACTCCGACGTAGCGTATAGGAAAGATGCTCGTAATTAAATTTAAAAAATAATGCCCGCCAAATTTTAAATCTACTGCTGTAACGGTCGATTTTCTTTGTCCTTTGCCCCGCTTTCGATGTCGTCGATCGACCGTCTATAATTCAGCATTGAAGAAAGACGACTTGGTTTAGCTGATTGTAGCGCGGCGTGAGTCACGAGGCGAATTTTCAATGACGCGTTTACGTTTGTTAAACAAAAGCCAAAGCGAGCGTCCGGACGAAGCGTTATTGTCTGCCCGGGACAATTTCAGTGAATAAATATCTCTCGATGGTAGATAAGGTCAGTACCGTAAATAGCTATGAATATTGGTGGAGCATAATCGGTCACGTGGATATCGTGAATTTTCTCTGTGAACTGACATAAATTGTGGGTCGACGTCGACATCGATTTATCGAGGTAAGAACGTGCCGTTTATGAATAGTCTAAATAAATTAACGTCCATCGTAATTAATGCTTGCAGCGATAAAGTAACTAACCTCAATCTCAATGTCTAATTCTAAAAACATTACAACGCCTGTATGAGAACGACAAAGAAAAGGAAAATCCAAGGAGTTTCGCCATCTCTTTTAACACTCGTAGTTCATGGAGCGAAATGTCTCTTGAAATTGTTGGGTCCTTTGTGTCTTGTTTATACTGTCACGACCAATGGGAGAAACCGTTAACCGTGTATTTACCATTTTCCAGTCTCCATCGAGAGACGTTACTGGCTGTGAAAATGTCTAGGGCCTTTCACAGTTGACAGGTAGCCCTGTAAATATTATCGCACGCTTGAAAATTCACCCAAAGAATTACTCGTGTCTTAAAGAGGCCTTATTTTAAAATGGTATCCAAGGTTCCGTGTGTTTGGACCAGTAGGAATAACATTGCGGAATGCAGTGCAAACGAGTGACGATTGGCTCGCCGCTAACGTCGCGCGTGCGAAACTCTCCTCGTTCCTCGCGTACGTTTACACATGTGTTTACAAACAATAATGGAGACGCTTGGTCGGAGGCAGATTTAATTTTCATTCCCCTTTCGCATTCGTATCAGTCAATGCGCTTTCTTATCAGGATATATCAGTGTTATCGAGCTACTTAAAGTTTCAAAGTTGTCATTAATTAATCATATATATTTTTTTCCACTTGAAAACCATTGTAATGTACGATGAAGCAAGATATTCTATTATTTGCAAAGGACTGTACCTTGTCAAAGTTCCATTGTTGTTTAATGGTAATGGTAATGGTATTTTCGCTAGAAACAAAATATTGTAGATACTAAGAACCGGATACTTGAGTATAAACCAAAAAAAATTGAATCCTTTCTATATTTTAATGTTCCACAGGGTGTCTCCGTACAACAAACTTTGCACTGTAATGTTGAATATAAATGCAGAAATATGCAGATCGCTATTTTTTGCGCAAGTCCCGTAGACCAGGGCGAATAAGATCCCTAGGTGTCTGAAGAGGTAAACACATGAAACATTGCAAAATAAGCAAGAATTACCTGTCATTACTCCAATATTTATCATGAAAAGTATACACTACTACGCAGTGCCAATGCGAGATGCGCACTGTAGTACAATAAAAAAAAAAATTAAAAAAGGCCTCTTACAGGGTGTATCCTCAAAGGTTGGTACTACGTTCAGAATGTTTTCCGTGGGTTCTCGGTAGGTAAAGGGAATAGAAAATATCTATATGAAGGTATCGCCAGAGGGTATCGGAGTGTCAAGAACGGAGTATAGCTAAGTATAGAAAAGAAGAAAACTAAAAAGAAACGGTATACTGATATCTCGGTATCCATGTTTCTCGTATGAACTAGTCAGAGTACAACGACCCTCGAGGTTGTACGCCTGTGTACCAAGAGGTACAGTAGAACAACCGTCGTATCCCTTCGAGGCGGCGTAACCCTAGATCATCGACTGTATCCCATGGGATATAGTCCAGTCAGTAGAAGCTCGCGTAAATAAATGGGAGTATTTCTATGGCGATCGATCTTGGCATCCGTAAAATCTCTCACCTGTCGGAGCTCTCGGAGCTGTCGTATCGATCGGCGCACCGCTTCTTGCCGCAGGGTCCAACGAGGGTGTCCTCGGCGCTCCTGATCTGTCCCTTGAAGGGACCGCTGAGCCTGGCGGCGGCTACGGCAGCAACGTTGGCGATGATCTTGGGCGCAGCATTGGCGTCTGCCTGAACCCGTTCACCCCGACGACGAGATTCATTAACCGTCGCGACGGAGACCAGGTCGTGCTCATGCGAATTCTCGTGATCCTCATCGAGGCACTCCGGAGAGTCGCTAGGCATACTCGTACTATCCGTTCCAGCTCGACTCGACGCACCGTCGTCATCATCACCAATCACACTCGCGAGGCTAACCTCGCCGTACAAGTCATCACTACTCCTAAGGCTAAGACGCGTTTCGTCACTGTCACTCGCGCTCATGAACCTCACCAAAGCGGCCGAGGCCGCTCCGTTACCGTCCTGACCCATCGCCAACGATTCGTATTTGTGTCGCACCCTCGGCACCCGATAAACGTCCCCTAGCTCGGTGGCCGCGTCTTCTGCGGACGGCCCGTCTGCCATCTTGTAAACGAACACACTACTGGCACTGGCCTCTTGCTCCGGAGCACGGGCCGCGCCACTGCTGGCTTGCCCGGCACTTCTCCCACTCCTATCTTCCTTCTTCTACTTTGTATCCCCACTACTCTCATCGTCATGCACCCGCCCCACCTTCTCTATAACCCCACCAACGTATATTTTCGATTTCCCCTACTTTTATCTCCCACTTCTTTTCGATTCTCGCGTGACGTCACACCGTGTCGATAGACACGTCATGGAGGAATGAGGCTTACCGCGAATATGCTCGCCCTCTGATTACGCCATTTTAGGTCGTTTAAAGGTCTCCACGTAATTGTTCTTAATTATGCATTACTGTTTTTATATCTTCCTCTTTCAAGCGATCCACATAAGACTTGACAATGTTATATATTCTTGTTATACTTGCATATCTTCCGTCAGTTTTACAGTGAACTTTAATTGCTGAGTTCCTATTGGCTCCAGGGCACTGTGGGTAATAAGAGGAGAGTGCTACCGGCATGATTTGAATTTATAAATACAATTGATTTACAATTTTTTCAGGGATAAATTTACATGACTATTTGTTATGGGCTTTTAATTAAATTT
Organism: Trachelus iudaicus; assembly: GCA_030142595.1. Lineage (NCBI taxonomy): Eukaryota > Metazoa > Arthropoda > Insecta > Hymenoptera > Cephidae > Trachelus > Trachelus iudaicus. The sequence goes on along the minus strand of JARQTH010000413.1, from coordinate 1,660,484 downwards.
AACTGAAATTGGATTGTTTTTCTTATATGTATAAAACAACGTTATTGCTCTTAACTTATTATAGAGAAATTAATATTTATCGGGACGTTCTTGTTGTACTTTGTTCTGTAGAAATAATTATCGTATAAAAATCTAAGCTATTGCATACACGTCAAGAATATAAATAGTGGGGAATGTTAATAGTAATATTAGCAAGTAAGCGTTATGTTCTAGTCATGAACTTCTGAAACAATTAAGTATAATAATACCCATTGCTTGTTGAATGTCATTTGGAAATGTAATTTCAAATATATACTTTGTGTTAATTCCAAGTAGAAGGTATTATGGTCTCAAGTCGTTCGCTGGGAAAAATATAAATGCTTTTTTTACATGATCTAATAAAGCATTGATCACCATTTAAATTTTTGGAGACTCCAACTCTCACGCCGAAAAATTATGTTCGAGAAAATTTGTACTTAAAATTAAACATGCACATAAAGCTATAATTACAATAATTACTCGGGCACATGATCGTCGATGAATTACTATCACTAATTACTATTTCACCCAATATCGAAAAAGCGATAAATATTGTCCACCAAGAGTATTAACAATCCTGAAGTAACATTTTTAAGTTTCATATAGATTTAAAACACCATCATTCACGGAAGTGGTGCTAACATTTCCGACGTGATCTTCGGCATCCAATCGGATTAATATTATAAAAAATTAATTATCGAATAATATTTTTAATTGTCCGTGTTATTAAGTCCACAAAGATGTAGGCATCATTCCCTCGACCGTACCAGCAGTCGGCTTGAGTGTTTCATTGCACAAAAAGTTTAAAGGCATGTCAACTAAGTGACCCTGAAAAAAAGAAAATGAAAAATAAAAGTCTTAGCTTTATTATCACGTTTTACAGAGCTCATTTTTTCTTCAACGACAGCAAGGATAAAAATTCAAATTTATTGTGATACCTTGATGTTCCTGACCATCTGGTGCGCCAACATGGGATCCGATTGGCACAACGGCGTTTCTTCCTGATAGAGTCTAAGCATAGCAAAGTTCACAACTTTGTCTGATGGTATGCAATGAAAGACTTCTTCAAATATCTCAGTATTCCGCTTACTTCTGTCGCACCATATATCTCTATAGAATGACTTAGTTATAGGATCATCAACATTGATCCTCTCATTTGACTGCAATAGCCCCAAATGTTCCCGAAATAATTGTTTCCTCAAGGAACCAGCAAACTTGCCAGATTGAAAAGGAATACCGTTCAATGTACACTCGTCGAATTCCTGATCCTGCAAGGCCAGACTAACTGTACCAGTGAATACATTAAATTATATCGCAATTGAAACATCTGACTCACATGAATTATTACTGCGATCTCACTGTCCCTGGTAGCAATCATGCTACGATCATTGATATTAGCCGATCCACAGATCACTGTACTATCGTCAACGATCATCAGCTTACTGTGCACGTAGATTAATTCAGTGACCATTGTTCCATTGAGTCTTGAATGTGTTCTTAAGCCATGAAACGTTATATACTCGCTGGGATCTTCTATTCCAGCATCGATTAATTGGTAGAACATAGAATCCTTGCCCCTGAATAATACAAACACAATGTTTTAAACTATTGGAATTGTTATTAATTTTTAAGTATTTCATTTCCAAATTACCTTGATATTGATGCGTAATTATAATGCGTTATCGCGTGTAAAGCAGTTCCCGTGGAGCCGCCAACTTCACCCTCGAATCCCGGAAGGAGAGGCATCACGACGAAAACACGAAATATAGAACCTTCTCTGTGAGCTCGCAATATTCTTTTCAATAGTGTCTCCCCTATACGATTTCTCACAGTACCACCCTCTACTGTTGCCAGGGTTATGAAGAATTGGTTTTCGATATAGATAAACCTGCACAAAATTTTTGTTAAGGTTCTTTACATTTTCTTTCATTCATCACTCAATTATCCTACCTCTCAGCATTGCTAATAGCTTGGATGTAAGCTTCATGTATACTCTGTTCCTTGGTATCTGATTCCAGGAACCCAATGGACCAGGAACTTACCGAACGCAAAACTTGACATTTTACGTTGTAGGTTGTATCTACAAATTGAGCGCTATTGCTACAGTTCCTGTAGGACTTGGGCAGCAAGAATGGATAGGTTGAATTTAACTTTGCTTTCTCTAGCTAATTTAAAAAAAGATTCATAGTAATTCCAATTTTATCGGATGATCGTATCACGAAAAGTACCTTTATTGCGTTCCATCTTTCTATAAAGTGTCTAGCAACGTCCCTGGCAGTAGCACCCTGGACCATGACTCCCATATCGTGCCAGGGCATCCTGGGTGTAGTACTCCTATCCACCAGGTCTTGATAAGGTCTTTCAAGATTAGCAAAATCCTTGACGATAAAATTTGTATAGTCTTTGCCAAGCCATAGCTTGCCAGTTCCTGATAAATCGGAAATTATATCTACGCTGTTACACGTCATACCTTCTCCATCACCCAATGGAGTGTCTACAGTAGCACTATTTGATAAAATCATATATCAATATATATTCGTGATTTCTTATGTCACCTATGACGCTCTATAACTCACTTATCAACCACATCCTCTTTCTCTTCGTCGCTACTTTCTCCCTCGTGTGGACTGTACACCATGTTTATCCATTCCTTCCTCTTCATTCTTACATTATATCGAACTTTACCGACAGTAGTCTTGGCCATATCAAATAAATTTTTTCTTTGTGAGTCTGGAGTGTTACACTTGAAACTATCCATTCCTTGTGGCGGTGATATCATTAATGGGTCACCAGATTTTAATATTGGCAAAGGTTGCGGGGCTAGAGGTTCTTTATTTAACAAGGGTCTAGAAAGAAGACAAATATAAAAATGAAGAATTGTTCATAGACCAAATCTTAGTTAACCTTTAAGAAGCTTACAATACTGATATAAATTTGGCTGTTGCCATTGCAACAGTGTTTGTCGCAATGGCCAATGGCAATAATGCGTGCTTCTGAACACTGGGGGTGGTAGTACGTCTACTGCTTGTGCTAGTGAGTTTACCCTTCGATGGAATATAAATACTGGACTGGTGAACTGAGTCTGTTAGACAGCAAAGAAATTTAAAATTCAATTCTGTATAATCTTATGTTGTATTGTATTATTAAATGAGATTATAACTACCTAGATCGGTTAATCTATGCTCGTTGTTATCCCATCGACCATAACACAAATCTATACCTCCTAGAAATGCAATCGACTGGTCTACCACTACGATCTTTTCATGATGGGCCCACAGAAATATACCAACTCTTGCATGATCTGGATGCCTTAAAACCTTTATGTTCTCTGGACACTTCTCAACAAGTTTCTGCTTGCTATAGAAACTGTTTATACCCATGGCAAGCTCTACTTCTTTATATATAAGTACGAATACTTTGACGCCTTCTAACTAAAGGAGAATGAAAAATATATATATTTTTTATTATAGGACAGTGACTTCCCGATTACTAATTATAATCTCACCTATGCGTTCATTCCTTATAAAAGCATTCAGACATGGACAATAAGATATAATTTAAAATCCTGATAAAAAATTTGATTTAGTGAATGCTTTTGGGGTACTTACTGCTTTTCTCTGCAATATATTATCTAGCCTCCAGTAATTTCCGTTCAGCATTGGTCTCTTCATGTATATTTCCGGCGAAAGCCACCAATCTGCTATGAAAATTTCCTCTTTGGCGTTTTCTAGAGCGTCCGCTACGGCCGACATGTATCCAGCGCCGTCCACAAACCAGGATGCTGATATCGGTGAACGATAAGGAGCGAATGATTTGTGTGGATTCGCGAGAATAAATGGACTTCCTGAAAGTGATTTTAGATATATTATGAGAGTAATAAATATCATATTCTTCAACTAGAAGTAACCACCTTCATTCCTGGCCACGTTCTGTATAAACTCCATCCATTCTTTGGCCTTCCTCCTAGTCCAGCATTTGATTACGATCTGTCTGCTGTGATTCATTATCTGTAAACCATTTCTCACACCCGTAGAGTACATTCCTGAGCTGACCTCGAATCTATTATCCATGAGAATGACAGACTTGACTCTGCCATCCTTAGGTCTGATGTATGCAACGAAGGTATCCTTCACGATGAGATGACGGGAGTGCCATGTGCCACAAAGTGACGTGCAGAAATAATTGCATCGTACGCACAACATACCTTCCAGAAGCCCACAGAAGTTACAGCTAGCTTTTCCGGCGGAACCAGTTCGCTTCCCAACTATACCTTCCTTACCTTTCATTCCCAGGTCGGCAATGAAGGACAAGTGCGACAATTCCATGAAATTAATCTGTAAGGAGTTTTAAGTTGTTAGATATTTTGAAAAATTTTAGATACACTAACGTCTTTGAAATCTTAAGATACTTACAGTTTCTGGATGACGCTTATAGATTTCTATTTTAAGCAAATTATCCAGGTATTTCTCCAATGCGCTCATCCTCTGACCTAGATTTTCATAAGGTACCAGACCATCCGGCTTATTTGGAAACCTAAGGATTATATTTTATAAATTTCTTGCTGCATTTAGTGTCCTGAAACTAATATCATACCTTGGTAGGGCACCTCTAATCCTTCTGCCTTTTTTTCTAGTGGTTCCCAAGTTCTTTAAACTGTTTCTTCTTTCTCGGTGACTCTTAGATGGAAATGGTATATTCAAACTTGCACGATATATTTTAAGTTGATTATGCAGGTATTGGATGTGTTTATATCGCTTTTTAATTGTCCACGTAAATGGTCCATGAGTAAATTCTATTGTATATAAATTTGGATTAAGTGGATGTGTTGTCACACTTCGTTCGTTATCCACAATTTTAACAAATATTTCCTCTCCTGGAATAAAGATATTGCGGTTCTGGCTCTTGAATTTTACAGGTGGTGCGTGTATTGCTGTAAAGGGTATAACCCCAAGACAATCTAGACAAAAAGAAAAACCAAACTGTATCTTATATAATTTTTGAAAACTGCCATAGTAAAAATTTAACTAAATTATACCCTTGTTATCAACTCCTTCTTCATCTTTACCCTTCAACCTGATAGGCTCTCCATCCTCATTTATAGACAGTTCTAAGGAATCAGGAACTCCCAGAAAATCATCATATTCAGAATCGGGAGATGCAATATTTTCTTCCTCAACATCTCCAATAGTTCCATCGTTAGAAATTTGTGTGGTTAATTCAAACGACATCTTTATTATAAAATATCACTACCTAACATAGTCAAAAAATATAAAAAATCTGTATAGTATACGAGTTAAGAAATTTGAATAAAAATACGTTCCTTAAATATTAAAAGCATAAAAACAGTTAACAAAATAATAGATTTTCCTATAATCACGATCAAACACAACAAACAAGTATAACAACGATATGAGTCATAATTCAAGCCAAATCAATTCTATCATACACTCTATGTTTAATATTTAGTATGATCTGATCAAGAACGATAATCAATTCGATGTAAAATTTTAATACTATTCAAGGTGGTTAGGGAAATTTTGAATCGACCGAAATGCTCAGCTGGCGAGAAACAGCTGACCTCGAATTCGCGGTAAAATCGGACACTGCATTGTATGCATATATAAGAATCCAAATGTTCTACTTTATTCTATTAATGGAAACTTTCGTTCTTTAAACCATTCTGTGGTGTAAAAATGATGCTTACCAATCTAACATTATTTAACAAATACTCAAATAACGATCAACAGCATGTAATTAAAGAAACGAAATAATTATTCCACTAATATAAAACGTATTTAACACTACGCGACAGTAATGTTCGCATGCTGATATTAAAACTGGTGTCACTAATCTCATATTGGATACTTTTACTTTTATAATAATCTACAAATATTCCACATCAGCTGATATTCGGTCATTAAATTCTAAGATTTAATTACGTGCATTAGGTTAACAATATATGTTAAAAACATGGAGAGCTTTTATCAAAAAAGATACTTCGCTTTATGTACGTCATTATTCAGAAAAGAAACAGGAAGTATGCATCAAACTGTTAAATCTTAATCACCGCAAATCATTCATTCATAGAAACAATTAGAATGCCAAATTGAGCAATTAATGAGATGCTGATTTTCATCTTTACAAATAATTAGGTGACTATAATATTAATAATTCCATACCAATAACACGATAAAGCGTTTCACTCGTCACTACTATGAAATCGTTTCAAGATGTTGAATAAATCCGATAAGATTATAAAGGATACAAAAGCGAGTATCATATCACATGGTGTGTCATACTTTCATTGAGGTTATAAGAATAAAAGCGGGCCTTTTCCTCTCATTGGGATGCCGCTATGACGCATTTTCCTACGTGCATTAAACCTAATTATATCATATAAAACCGCACATGTCTCATTATCACAAAGACCTGCCAAGCAATCTACTATTTATTTAACCCGTATGAAGAAACTGTTTCGCGGGTGACAAGGGGAGCCAGGGTCACCCGCACAACTAGGGACATTTTGTTAATAATAATCACTATAGTAAATTTAACACTTAAGGTACGTTTCCACGTCGAACTGGCTAGTCGTACAAGACGGATAACTCGGAAAATCAGATCTCCCATTGATCAAAACCGGGATAATTGTTTCGTGATTATCGAATCTAACCAATGAGGGATCTGATTTTCCAAATCCGTCTTCTTTAACACGTCCGTTCCACGGAGGAAGATACTCTAAGGTAATAAAAGTTCTAGTAATATTTTTCATGTGGAAGTTATTGAGAATTCTGTAGGATGGCGTAAGATATTTCATACTAAAAAATCCTGTATGTATGCAATCTATATAAAGATTAACCAGAACTTATCAAATGATAGAGAAATTCTTGGGAAAAGAAACGCAGAAATATCCTTTTACCAACTTTCCCTTTTCGTGAATATCGCGAATAATAACGAAGCGTCTAATAATTCTAGTAAATATCTCAACTCATCAAAAGATAACTAATTCATAGTGAATATCTGTTTAATCATTCTTTGTTTCTCTTCGAGCATCAACACCGCCTAGTTAATAGAAAGAAAAATAAATTTAATATATCGAAATAAATGTATCACATGGTAAATTCAGATTGTAACTTAAAAGTATTTTCAAAGGCATTTATTAATTAGAAGACTTGTCGATAAATTTATATGTATCTAAAATAAAATCAAGATCCGATAATACAAAATATTTATACTCAATTCTTATTAGTTATCGGATAATATCAAATAGAATTCTTTCTTTGAAAATACAATCTGCCTAAATGTTATATAAAGTCTCGTTACATTTAGAATGCAAGTTACATGCAATACAACCAAGTTATGCTTGATATTTTTTGAGACACCCTGTAGATACACGATCCGGGCAGAGTTGCGGCAGTTCTGCGCCTGTCAACGAGTAGTAGTTGGCGGATCGCATGCTGAAAGATATTCTCAGTAATTTCTCACGGGTTTTCTGGTGTTAATAGCGCGGTAAATAAAGTGTTTTTTACACGAGAGGTGATGAGAGATCCCGCGGAGGACTCAGGCTTTGGACCGGTCAGGTGAGCCAGGATTATCCGTAAAAGAACGCCTGAACCTTAATCTGGGCTACGGGAGTAGCAGCCTCTTGGGGCCAGATACCCAGTCACGTGACCCTTCTGTTTACCAAAATGGTGAATCTCTTAGCTCTTTTATGAACTCTTATCAGGACTTTTTATTTTCTGGGGCTGTTCCATGGGAACGTCGTACTTCTGGTATTATTTTGTATATTGTAGAACGGTCTTTAAAAAAATGCTACCATGTTTCTGTATGAACTGAGATCGTTCTGGCGTCATGCTCGAATGCACTAAAAATTTCTCCTAAAGTAATGTTGGCAAAAAGCATTTGTTCCTGCATTGTAATTTTTATATTGCTGAGTGTAGACAGGAACCCTTGAAATTTTGAATTTGCTTTCATTTAGTTCGTCATCTTGCATGGTGTTAACTATGTTGATTTTTTTGTCTAGGTATACTAGAGGATGATTGAAGCATAACAGGTGTCAATGGCTCTCTCTAGTTCAATGCCTTTGTAACCTGAGATTTCATTGTGCTGGAAACTTTTGATAATGGTTTATAAATTAACGGAGGTGTTTATTGTTGATCAGGTGGTGACCAAGGGTTTCAAAGACCTATGAATAATTCTATTCAGTGTTATGCTGAATTTTCTGCTCAATAGGTATATTTATCCTTTTATTTAAAGCTTAATTGGTGGCAATGTATCATAATATTTGACCATGAGCAATGTGTAATATGAATTTTTAGCCGTGGCTGCAGATGATCTCAGGCATACAAAGATACAAATGGCCAGCACTGTAAGAGAGGACGTCTAAAATGCCAGGCTACAATATGGCCACCAACCAAGTGGATTATCAGTGGTCAGCCAAAATTCATTTGATAATAGAATCCATCATAACTCTTATTAATATATTACATTTTGTCTATCATAGGGCATATTCCATAATGGATTCATCCAGGGTTTCCACCTTCCTAATATCGATCCTACTTATCGTCTATGGAAGTTTTCGCTCTTTGAATATGGAGCAGGAGGCTAGAGAACGTGAGAAGGAAAAAGAGCGTAACAATTTGCTAACAGGATTGACAAGTGGCAGTACTGCAGGCATTGTGGATGGAGTTATTGGAGGAGGGGTGCACACCCTCGACACGATGCACGCTCTCTGTCTACCACTTGGTGCTTCCATTTCTTTACTCGTCATGTTCTTCTTCTTTGACAGTATGCAAATGCTCTTTGCTATATGCACAGCCAGTGAGTCTATCCTCGTTTGCCATATTTTTCTTCTTGCTCAACAAATACTTTCTAACATCTGAATTGCAAGACGTCAAATATTTTTCTTTGTATTCCAGTCGTAGCAACAGTAGCACTGGCCTTCCTTCTGTTACCCATGTGTCAGTATATAATTCGGCCATGTTCAGATGGTAATAAAATATCATTCGGAGTCTGTGGAAGGTTCACCGGTGCTGAATTGCTCTCGTTTTCATTGAGTGTGAGCATCGTCTGCATCTGGGTATTGACTGGGCATTGGTTACTCATGGATGCCATGGGTATGGGCCTCTGCGTCGCGTTTATAGCATTCGTACGTCTACCTAGTCTAAAGGTATCTACTTTACTACTCACTGGACTACTCATTTACGATGTCTTCTGGGTTTTTTTTTCGTCATATATATTCAGCACAAACGTTATGGTCAAGGTGCGTATACTATCCTCGACTCCTAGCCACTGTTGCACATCCTCCATGATTCCAATAAAATATATTTCTGGACAGGTGGCGACGCGACCTGCTGACAATCCAGTGAATCTCGTAGCTCGTAGATTGCACTTAGGCGGAGTAGCCCGAGAAGCACCTAAGCTATCTTTACCTGGTAAGCTGGTATTCCCATCCATGCATCATGCAGGACACTTTTCAATGCTTGGCCTCGGTGACATCGTCATGCCTGGTCTGTTACTCTGCTTCGTGCTACGCTACGATGCGTACAAGAAGAGTCAGCTCATACCCGGTGGCTGCGAGACTGGTGTCCCACCGCCACGACATCTTAGTCGTATCAGCTACTTCCATTGCTCTCTGATTGGCTACTTTCTCGGCTTACTCACAGCGACCGTGAGCTCGGAGGTCTTCAAAGCTGCACAACCTGCCTTGCTGTATCTCGTACCCTTCACGCTCTTGCCATTACTCACTATGGCGTATTTGAAGGTAAACTCCCCATGACTTCATAGATCATACACATTGTTGTTCGTTACTTATTATTTCTTTCGTATTCTTCTCGCAGGGAGACCTTCGACGTATGTGGAGCGAACCATTCATATCTCAACAACCTTCGAAACACATGGAAGTTTGACAACTGTCACGGATAACATTGCGTCGCAATATCTTTTGGATGAACGCGCGACAATTCGCCACTATGAGTCAGTCGACAACTTCATTTGTCCTAGTTTTCGCCGGTATCATTTTCTGTAAGTAATTACGACTCGCCTCCTTTCTTTTGTTTTTCCTTTCACCTTTTTCTGGTTTTATCCCCTTAATTTGTTAACATTCTTCCCTGTTCCTCATCATTGCATTGGATCCCTTACATGTTTTCCTTTCTTATATTTTTTTACACATCTATTCTCATCAATGGGACGTAATGTATTCTTTTTCTATTTCTTATATACTTTTCTCTTTCTCTCTCTTTTTCTTGAGTCAATCGTCATCGAGGTGTTAAGAAAGTAATTCACATACCAGAGAATCGATGCAAAGGGAGTGCATATAACTATAGGTACATTACATAGTCTAATTAAATTAATTTTACGTAGCTTCATAACGAAGGAGAACATGAAATAGAGTGGAGTAATGCCCGTAAGGCTGGAATGGGCAAGATACGCGACAGCTCAGTAAAGAGATATTGTGAGATATTATTTAAAGAAAGAAATGAAACGATTGTAATGATATATTATTTAAAAAAAAAAGAGATGAGAAATAAAAAACACTGCGCTATCGTCAATAGAGACTCGCATATCTTTCCATGCTCCACTCTGAATTTATCGTTAGCTATTAGTAAAGGGAAACAAAAAAGGCAAAAAAAACATGATACAAATGTTTGATTCTCTTCTCCCTCAATTATTTCTACTACTATTTTTTTTTTATTTATTAACGACAGATATCATCTGAATTGTACGTAACACGTAGCTATGATCATTAGAATAATGGAGGAGTTGTTCGTGATGAAGTTCATACATGAGAATCCAGTGAACATAATGTGTGTGTAGGTTGTGAATTTATTTTAAAATTGCTTTTGTTTCGTACAAAGCAAAACTCTTATGTACATACATACATTAACTATAATTTTGTATAAGGATGAAGGCACGAATTTGCAGTTCGCTCTTGGTTTAAAATGACAAATAACGCGTTGCGTTCACTTGTGGACTTGGCTCACGAGGATTACGAGCTCGATAGAATAACGTAACACGATGAGAATGAAAACGAAAATAAGGAAAAACATATTTATAATGAAACTGTGAAACGTAGGACCGTCGCCAGATATCGATCCTTCATCAATAGCGAACTGAATATCTACGCGTCGACCTTGAAGAATTATCAAGACAAAAGGAAAATCCAGACTATATTCTCTGACACTCTCTATATTTGACACTATTAAAAGTTGAGGCTTTTCGAAGAAGCTCCTGCTATGGATGGTCTAGGGTGTGCATCGCGTTTCTCATAAAACTCGATGTCATTCAATTAACAATTGATTTAATCAACTGGCCGATGGTCGAATGATAATTGTACATCCTATATATTTGAAGACTCGAAGACATTTATTTAATGTCACAAAGACTGAATATTGCCCAAAATTGAATATCGTTTTTATTTCTTCTACTCTTTCCGCCCATCCCCGCAACCCTGAATCAAACTGTGATCGCGAATACAATCCCCTGATTATCATCGTACTCTTATCTTTAATTTCGCAAAATGACATTATTATCCATTGATTTCCTTCTGGGATGATTGTAGCGTGCATTTAATTGGACTGTTTCCATCAGGCAAATACGTGGATACTACTTGAATTGCTTCACTATAGTAATGATCCGAAGACTAGACAAGAGTGATCTCCTGGCTGTTTCTCAGAAGGTCAAAGAAAAATGGAGAACGGAAATCCATCAGTTATTCATTGAACTGCTTCAAGAGATGAGACGACGGGAACATTAATGCAAATATCTAATGGAGAAGAAGGAGAGTACGAAATTGTTCCCCTGTGTCACTGCTCGTCCTAGCCGTCCATAGCACAAGCAATTTGTTCGTATCAACTGGTCATCTTATACACTCATAATATACGTTTGTAAGCGTTATCAATTTTTTATACTCTTTCAACTCCTACACTCAATCATATTTTTTTTTTAACTGTTAAAAACATACCACACAAACGTACAGCCCACAAATTGATATTTTAACCAAAAATCACCCCTGTATATTGTCCGTGGGCATTTTTGCCAGGACAGAGAATTCAAAAGACTCGAAATTTCTTTTTGTATTACAAAATTCGAAAGTCTCAAGACCACTTTCTAGCAACTCTTTCAAAGACACTCCGTCTTGAGTATCCACCTTTCTACACTGGGGTTAAGTTCGAAGACTTGTCTTCTGAACCGATAACAACAAGCGAGAGAACAAAATTAAAGAACAAATATACATATATTATAAGATATAAATACAGGATGAAAACGCAAAACACAGTCACATGGTGCGAACGTTCATATTACAGTGATTATTACTGATATTTATAATTCTATCTTTTATTCTTCTTCTCATCTTCGCACCATCTTTTTTAGTGTCCCGATATACACTAACCGAACCAATATTATTATACTTTTCACTGAAGCTGGACTTCCAAAATGGAATCGTGCGAGCGACGAATTTCCATGAACAAATTCAGTTTAAGACAAACGTGAACGTTTAATCCGACTTGAGACCTCACCCCATCTACGATTATCTGACTCGAAGTTTGGAAGAAATTTTTTGTTAGTTATTATCTTCATTTTAATGCGCGGCGTTGTGCAATAATAATAAGTCGTCGCCACGTCTCTCCGTATCCGTAGCATGTATGAAGTAAGATGAAGAAAATCATAAAGAAATCAGAGGAAAGAAAATAGAGCCGTGGCACGCTTCTACTGTATAGTACTAGTTTTACTTCATATTTAAGTTCGCTCGTTTATGTTATTCGTATCGTCTTGCGGCGGTAATTCTTTTCTACGAAGACGACAGCATAATACTGTAGATTGTTTGTCGACCTTATAAGACTACGGGCTTAGTTTATGGAGAGGGAGAGCGAGAGTGTTTCGTGAATCTGACATATTTTTTAAATCTCTACGTCTTGCCAAGACAAACAGACGGATTAATTGTTAAGACGAACGCTCCCGGATATAACGGAGCAGCGTAGTTCAATTTCACGATCATTAACGATAATTAGAGTCTCATTGAAGTAATCTTCCTTAGTTACATTCTGTCTGTGATCTCTCGACTAAGTCTCTCTTTCTCTTGACTCTTCTCCTATCCATAAGCTAAGCGCGGAATGGAGCTAACTTAAAGAGTCTATTACATTAGAATTATGACTTATGATAGATGAAATGAAGAGGAGAGAAACGTTTAAATAAAAATTGAAAATTAAATCTTAACGGAATACAACTGATTATCGTGTAACGTTATTGTTATTATCATTATTGAATTATTATTATTATCGTCGATTATTATTATTATTATTATTATTATTACCTTTATCGTAATTTATCATTATTATTCTAAGAGCACTCGCTTGTACTGCTGCAAACTCTGAACTTGCATGTGTACAGCCATGTACATTTTTTAAATATAATAATAAAACATGCCCGTGTTCCTATGGTCGTGTTGAAAAAATTATAACTTTTCGTACGAATCCGACAGCATTATTTGTTCCTATTAATATATATAGAAGTTTACTAATATACTGGCCACTTTATAGTTGATATATTGCACTGAGGTGATTGCTCGAAACTTTACATAGGCGTGGTTGGATGATTGTTAATTCTTAAATAATTGTTTTATAAAATAGAGGAACTACGCGTACTCAGGAAATTCCATGAGTAATTCGAAATGGTAATATTATGTTCGTAAAAGTCGTCTGTATTGCTTTTTTGGCGCAAATATCTGCGCGACAGCCTTAAGAAACGAAGTAGACACGCGCAACGCGCGCGACGATGCGCAACGAACAACAAAGCAGTCTTGAATTTCGAATAGATTTCGAAAGGGAACATCCACCGCGTACGAAGTGCTTAATATAACAGCGACAAATAACCCTCGGCTATGTTGCGTTTTAAGAGCTTTGTACTTGGCTGGCTTATTCTGGAAGAGTTGCCTTCACTTTTAGTGAGATGCACAGTTAGTCGAATAAGCCCGACAATAAACTTTCACTTGACCTTTTACTCGGAAGCCTCTGTAAATATTCGCTAGTGTACTTATGACGTATACTAGACACTATTTCTGGAGTGAATTTCACCACGGTTCTTATACAGGATTGTTCATGGTCACTACTAGCAATACCGATCATGAGGATCGATCCAATGAATCTAAGAGGATGGACGTCCAGGGTATACCTGTTATTTGGATCATACGGTACTCTGACGAACAGTCACGTTGTCCAGGTTCCTCTTAATGTTTTCTAATTCTTTCATGTCGGTGACCGAAGCCTCGCACTTGTAGACTACCAGTGAGTGATAGAAGTGTACAGCGAAGGCCACGAAAACTACGAGGACTGGAATGACTATTATCGTACTGGCTGTGGCTGCTGTGAAGGAGTAATCCCAGAATTTAACCCAGCAGAGTATCGCCACTTCGACCAGGAACAGGAAGAGTCCTAAAACTGTTGAAAATGCCCAGGCCAGCTCGATGAAACCTCGCATTCTCTCGTGCGGTGATTCTGTCACTAGGCGAGCAACCTGGAGCTTACTGATTGCCTCCACGTTAGGCAGAAGATACGTGCTTATCATCAGGGCAAAGATGTGAACGGAGACCAGGACTGTTGTGCACACGGCGAACATCACAAATAGCCATTCTGGTACTGCTGTCGGTTCGTTTATTTGCAACTCCACCATTGCTACCTGAAATTAAATTAATTCGATATACATACTGCTCCATTCGCTAGAATATTTTCCTGAGTGATATAGATACTTTGAAATTCAAATAATTGTATAATGGCACCGCGTATCGTTTTATATCTAATCTCTCGTGTTTGACCATTTTATTTACAGACTTTTGCCCATTGGTGCTCAATATAGATTTTCTGATTTTCATTAATGATTTATTGAAGCTGAATATAAATTTGCATGTATACGTGTGTTCATTTCTTATGAAATAAGGATTGCATCATTTGTCATGAATTTAATTGCTTTCAGGAAGTACTAACAGGATCTCTGGCTCTTCATGCTCATCTCACAATATCAGATAGCATCAGACATATCGAAGTGATAACCACGAACGCGTCAAACAGCACATAATGTGCCTGAATTATAGCTCGTGTCGAACGAGTCAGCGTAAACACATTGGATAAACATGGATACGTTCCCAGTATCCGATTTAGCCGGGACTCGTGAAACATGAAATCCTCGCATGCAAACGATATTTACAATCCTCAATGTGAATTGGTTGTATACTTTGTACATTTACATTACACAAAAATCTAGCTGTATTAAGCTACCACTCTTCTTAATATCCTACAATTAACAATGCTATCATACACCGTTAAAGTTTCAAGCCTCAGGCTGTTGTTTTGCAGACAGGAACGCTTCTACGATTACTCACCATCGCAAAACCACTGAGTAATTCTGAAGTCGTTGCGGTAGCTTTGAGTTTGGCACGACTCATGTGAAGCCTCCTCCAAGAGAGTCCTTCAGGACCATCCTGATCCTCGGGATGCTGACTCTGAAGTGACTGTGACGCTTGGAAACCGGGACAACCGCAGCAGCATGCACAGGTGGAGTTATTTCCAGAGAAATGACTACCTGAATAATGGCTATAAGGTAGTGTAGGAACCTGTCGCATCATATCCAGGGCGACGTATCTACTCTGCTGTTTATTTCTGGGTGACAGTGTAATTTCACTTTGCGTAGAGTAAAGATTATGCTTCTGCATGGGATAGTCTTTGGTGCAGTTCATTTCATTGTATTGATCTAATTTTGGTATATGTCCAGAGGATGATGGCCGTATCCGCGGAGTGTTAAGCCTCCACGTGGAGTGCGCGAAGTCGATCTGTGTAGACTTACTCGACTTTCCAGGTACCTCCTTGGAACTTGCTTGATTAAGAACATTACCGAATTTCTGTATGCTTTCTTCGATCCCATTCTTTTCCTTTTCACTACGACTAGACGTCTGCACCGTCTTCGTCTTGCTTGTTTCCTCGCACTGCATAGATTGCAAATTATCACTGGACATTGTTGCATAGATTCGACCTGGATTTACTCAATGACACTCACAATCTTCACTCTTTACACTTAATAAATGGTACAGATAATCAAAAGGAAGTCAAGTCATGCTCGCTCGATTCTTGTTAATATTATCACAGCACTAAAAATTATATTCAGTACACCTCATGGAAACGTTATCTTGCCTGTGTCTCCAAGTCCTAACTAACATCGCAATGCTTAAAGAAGAGGTAACTGGGAGGATTCGAAATAGCATATGATTCGCGGGTACGATGATTGAGAATTGTCAATAAACAGATTATCAAGTCACAAGTGCGGTGGAGGAACTGTTAAGAAACGACGTGTAGTAGGAGGAAAAGGAATGTTGGAGGTGGAACACGGACCAGCACAGACCTTGCTGTATCTTACCTCTTTCACTGGTGGACTACTGAGGCATAATGGAGTAGTACACACATAGCATACCTTTTCGTATCATAACAATAGTATTAATTGCCCCCGAGCCATATCGACTACATAATAACTACCTGGTAGTTCGGTAATGTGTGTGGAGTTCATGTTAGTATAAAAGAATCATACGTGGTCACGGTATCGTTTTTCATTATACTGGCCAATGACGTTTTGGTCCTATATATATATATTTCGTATTGCTCTTTTGTGTTACGCGATAATGCTGCAAAGCTCCATGGGGATTTTTCTGGCTTTTTGAAGATGCAAAATACGTTGACATGTAAATTAAAATATATATCACCTACACACTGAGTAATGAGTAGAGATGCAAATTGGGATATCTGGGAAATTTTTATTTTCTAGCTACGTCACGTTTATTTCTAGGAAAGTAGGACTTCGTGATTTTCATGCTGACGCATGTTATTCTTCTTCTTCTTTTTAAAATATTGTATAGTGGTACTTGGGCGCTAATCCATTAGTCACATCTTGAAAAAAGAAGTGTTGTACTCCTTGGAAATTCCAATTACGTTTCATAAGTGGATTTCCAGAGGACAAATTATGGGATTGTTTATGGAAGAGTCCTCGTAACGAGTGTAATTTATGTGACAATAAGAATAATGCTGTAAAAACTCATGAAATATGCAACGAGCAAGTGAAATAATTTGTTACAAAATATTATTACTGGGTTTTTATTATTTTTGGTTTCATTGTATAGCGATGCGCGACGTTCGGGGAAGGAGCGGAAGTTGTTAGGAAATCAATAGGCTATTATGAATAAATTTGCATATATACCTTTATTGCGAAGAAGTGCAAAATAATAAACAGAAACTTCTTCCTCTTCTTCTAAGTATTTGTCATACCTGGTAAGTACTTAAGGAAGACTTCATGATTTCAGAAATTCATCCAGTCATTATGAAAATGTCAATGCAGACGCTTCACGTATAATACATGTATTATGCACTTGGAGTAGCGAGACTGCAAATTCTATTTTGTATCATGACTGCTGTCATTATATCATATACATTATTTCAGTTGTGAATACCTGTTCAATTATTGTATTTTTTAAATGTAGTTAACTTCTTACGTGCAACAATGGTAAATGTAATCTGACAATTTCGCAAAATTCCGATTTTAAATCGTACATCTACAATACAGTCAATTCGGTTACAGTTACGATTTGTATTCAAATCACCAGTATGGTTATCTTTCTCATACGCATGTAAACCCCAATCACTGTTTCTTTCGCTCCCATACCAGGTACAATATATTAAAAATGCAAGAGAGACATATTTCTGGGATAAAACATGTCAAAAAGGGTAACAGTATAAGCAGTGACTATAGCCCGCATGCAGAACTCGCTTTTAGTGGTAATAGCGCGCTTTTAATTTGATCTTAGTGACTTTGAACTACAAGCGACTCTGTTAGTGACTTCAGGAGTGAGTTGTGAATACGGGCTTATGTTTCCACTGGTGTCAAGTTGGAGAAACGAAGTACATACATTGTATATCTATATATAAGTAAGCTGTGGATATACATTTAATTTATTTGAAGTTGCGTTCAACTTAAGTTTCTAAACTTCGAGTCATAAAAAAAAATAAAGAAGACGTTATTCCGATATCCGTGCTAACAGAACAATAGTCTCGTAATATTTTTTAACGGTACAGCTCATTAACACCTGATGACAGTAGTTATCAATCCTTTCTCGCGCTCCGAGCGTAATATAGATTTCTAGAGTTCGAAAATAAAATACCCAATGGTAACCTAAGCAGAACTTTGTGTCGTGGGAGTTCCCGTTGAATAACTTATTATTAATAATTTCATTATCTCGCTAGACGTAACAAATTTAGAAAGACATCGCACTGCTGGAAGCGCAAAAATTAACAACGAAGAGAACAAATTAACGTATCTAATCACAAGTTGTTGTAACTTGTAATTTTCATGTATTATGTAAGTGAATACTGGTGTTAAGTGTTATCGCGAAGAAGTATAGCAAAGCCGAGGACACTACATAGCGGCCAGAGATGAGTAGGGAGATGCACAACTCTATGGTTTTAGGCGAAACCAAAAACATGGCGCTAAATCGGAGCGGCGAGTCCAGGAGTAGAATTTTGTAATCATCGTCTCCGTCGATAATGCATATCCCGTCGTAGCCGAGCTGCACGTGATCACGACCGTGTTGCTTGGCGGGCAAAGGTTCTCCGCTACTCACTGCTGGTTCCCAAAGCAACACTTCGAACGAGGCAGCTCATCAGATATTGCCTAAATATTTTTGCAGTGAAATTTCTTTACGGATGGAGTAAACCAAAACTTGGGGTTACGGAAGATGAAACACTCTGAGGCGAACGGAAAGCGCGAAATCGGGAGAGCGAGATAGCGATAGCAGAAAAAAGGAGAGGGATAGCGGGCGCGCGCACATGCTTCCGTGGTATTAGAATTTATTATAAATTTTAGAGCAGAGCAGAATTTCAACGATTATCTCTCAGTCGGCTTCAAACTGTAGGAAATATGATCCATAACTTTGTTACAACTAGCAACAAATTATCAATCGTTATCTTTAATTGCCAAAGCCTGAGTAAACACGTTTTCGATTTAAATGATGATGTCATTGACGTTAGGAATATTTTGATTTTATTCGAAACCTGGGCTGGGGACAACGTAAATATTGACGTCGCGAATTTAGATTGCGTTGCCAAATTCCAACGTAACAATGTTCGAGCTGCAGGAGTTGCAATCTATTCCAACATCAATAACACCAACATTGTTACTTCTAACGTGGATATCTTATTACGCAATATTAGTCAAATTGAGGTTGGCCAGTCAACTATTCGAGATATCTGTGCTGCTACGTTTTGGAAGATGAAACAAACATTATAATGGTTGTAGTTTACATTTCTCCCAATAATACAGTCCAAAATATCATCAGATTCTTACACGAAAGACTCCCCCATATATGGTCTAGTAGGTTCACAAGAATTGGGAGAGAACTATCACACAATGCCATTAATCTTAGCTGGAGATTTCAACATCAATTTCACGTCAGAAGAAACCCCTTATCCAATTTCTGTATGATAAATTACAATTACGAATGAACAACAATCCCAATGAACATACAACACGATATGGCATTATCTGCGTGCAATTTTCTCGCGATATCTTAAAAATATAACTTCAAAGACATATGTTTCATATCTCTCATACCATAAGCCGATTGTTTATACTTTAGAATGAAATGTCACAATTTCTGATGTAACTCATGAAAATCATATTAATGAATCAAATAAATAAATATTTTAGCACTGAAAATATTGAATTCTTCGAGGAAACTTAAACAATGTAACATACATAATGATTCTCGATTATATAAAAACAAAACACGAATTTATTTAAATTGTCCACGCAGAGTTTTTTTCTTTGCAATTTTAAGTTCGAGCGCACAGTGTAAGCTCGTTAAGATTTTTTATGACAAAAGCCAGGACCCCATGCTTGCCTGCACTTAGGAGTTTAGCGGTGCAGTACCAGCTTCCAGCATTGTTTAAACAACAGTTCCTAATGGAACTATGGTTCCAACATTGCCACCAGTATCTTTAATAGATATTTTACCGATGTTGTGTATGTTGTGTAGCAGAACTATTCTTAAAACCTATCTGATGAGCGATCTCGTTCAGAGGGTTGCTCTGGGAACCAGCGGTAAGTAGCGGAGAACCTCTACCCGCAAAACTTCACGTTTGTTATCACATTCAGCTCGGCTACAACGGAATATGTATTATCGACATAGGCGATGATCTCAAAATCCTACTCCTGGACTTGTCGCTAAGATTTAGCGCCGATTTCCTGGTATTGCCTAAAACTGTATCGTTGAGCATCTCCCTACTCATCTCTGTATTCAGACAGAATTTGTGAGCATGAAAAATCTTAGGCGTGCACTGTAAGAAATCAATTGTCACTATCGGGATTCTGTACAAATGCTCGCATCTTCTTGCATCCGGATAAGTACTTAGCATTCAATAAACAGAGAAACTATAGGTTCCATCGTGTAAGCGGTTTTACTCGGCTCATCTTCGAACACGCATATCATAGGTGTGCTCGAAAATGAATCATATTATTTACGTTGCAATCAGCTAAGAGAAAATAAAATTTTATTTGTTATTTAAAAAGCTTTAATATTATAAAAACAAATTGCGGGGCAAGATCGAGCAAATTGAGAGCAATTAATTCATTAAGAAATTCATATGAAAATCTGCTTGGTTATTTGGAATAGCATTAAAAAAATATTTTTCTTCTTCAATGAGTATTTTTTAATCGTTGTATGATATCAGCAGAGCAATTAGGAAAACATAAGGAGCATTTCAGGAGCAATTTTTTAGGCATTAAGAACATGAATTTTTATCTTTTGAAAGTAACGAACTATTTTCTCGGATGCGATTTTTTAAATATCGGTCCTGTCAGGCCAAAATATTGATCAAAATATTATACTGCTAATGTGATGTTATGTTATGTTTATTACGTTCATGATATGGTTGGTAACGTTGGTACCGATGAATTTTCTGACAGGATGCATCGAGAACGTCTATTCGAATTCCATTTTCCGATGAATACTGTAGTCGTCGATTGACGACAAAAGTGTTGAGTTATGATACGTTGATTTTGTTAAGAAATTGTTAGAAGAGGTGAGTCTATAAAAAGAAAAAATGAAAAACGCTAATAGCCATTTTAGGGCACCAATGATTGCATTACGAAGTACACTGTGTCCACTAAGTTGTAAAAAATGCACTACTGATTCCTTTTGAGGTTACGTATTTGAGATATTCCTTTAAAATAATTGAGAAAGCTCTTACGAGGAAGATTCTCATAATTATACTTTTATTTAATTCTTAACTTTTATGCAGTTGTTTGCTTACAGGGTTTGTGAGTGCTGAATAACTAGCTACCAAGATGTTACATCGGTCCTACAGTTTGTTGAACTTCATGCGACGCAACGTCAGTTGCTATCACACGGAGCAGTTTTATATATTTCAAATAGGGTCAGCTAAGCGACATGCTAGTATCCTAATAACACCCAAGTGTGGTATTCACCATAGACTCTATATGTTCTCCAATACTTCCACGGCATGGATAGTCAAGAACGTAGATAAAAACGCTATTGATCCTACCTGGTGCTCTACAAGGACTATCTCCAATGATGCACAATCTAAAAGTGGAGACTTGAAGGATAAAAACAAAAAAACAGATGGTGAAGTACAACAGCGGATCATCGAATTAACTGAGGATAAGTTGGGGCACCTAAAGGAGAGAGTTCTTGATGTTAAGTCCACTAAATTGGAAGATGATAGTGACAAGAAAACAGATAAAAAAGAAAAATCTAAAGAAGCTGTTAAAGAAATTAAAAAAGATGAACAACCTCCTAAGAAAGGTATATTGCATAAGATAAAATGTATAGAACATAGATAACAATGTATATCATTGAATTTAACTTTTTATAGTTCCAGCCAAAAAAAGAGTGCGGGTTGATTTGTCTGCATCTTCACTCGAAAGAAATTTCATTACTCCCGTACGAGCAATGGCTGACTTTTTATTAAAACCATCTGATCTTGAAACACTACCAAAAACAAAGAGAAGATCCCCATACGAACTGGAGCCACCAATAACAGTATATTGGCGTAAAGATGTAGAAGCTAAGTAAGAGACATTATTCCATCCTGGAGGAAGGATTCATCCTGATATATTCACTGGGTTATTTACCCGATGCAAAATGAAATAAGGCACTGCCGTTTCCAGGGCCCTAGAAGTGTGGGGATCGCGCGAAGCTTTACTCAAGGAACTTTTAAAAAAAGAACTAGAACGTAAGACCTATCAGCAAAGTAAGTATTCTCAAGTCATATTCAACGATTATTAAAACTGTTATTTTAATATCCTCGTGTCACTCAGAATATCAAGGCAATACTATCATTTCTGCAGATGTATTTACCGTCAAACGAAGATTACGCGATTATAGGCGAGAACTGGGTTTTAATCCAGAAGCTCATTTCGAGGAGGGACTGTTTGGTAGATCTGGTAGAGTAGTTTTAACGGCGATCATTATGTAAGTTAATCTGTTCGCCACCTTTGCACCATACAACAAAATTCTAATAACGTGTTACAACGTGTAACGTGCCTCTTTCAGAAACGCTAGTAATTTTTTATTTAAAGTTTTCGCCTGGCTCCATACCGGGTCGCATAGTATGTTTTCTGAGTGTATCCACTCTGCAGCTGATACTTGCAATCAGTTAATCCTAGCTTACGGAATTCATAAATCTGTTCAGGTAGGTCAATCATAATCAACTTAAAGAAACGAATAAAAAACGCTGATCCCATAGCACAATTATACACTGTTTAGAATCCAAATCCGGATCATCCTTACGGCTATACAAATATGAAGTACGTGTCGTCGCTAATATCCGGTGTTGGAATATTCTGCGTGGGTACTGGTTTGTCCGTGTATCATGGAATCCATGGTATACTATTTCCGGTCCCAGTGGAGTCCTTTTATTGGGCTTACTTCATTCTGGGAGGATCATTAGTATCTGAAGGCGCAACTTTATTAGTAGCAATAAATTCAATTAAGAAAGGTGCCGAAGAAAAGCATAAGAGTTTCAAGGAGTACGTCGTGGGGGGACAAGATCCTTCTGTCAATGTAGTTCTTTTGGAGGATCTGGCAGCTGTGAGTTTCCGGTTTCGCCAAGAAGACCACTGCTGAGGGTTTTTAAGTTTCCTGGTTCTTATAGGTAATCGGGGTTGTCTTCGCCGCTTCTTGCATGGGTCTCACTTCCTACCTGGGGAATCCGATGTTCGATGCTATTGGTTCTCTGTTAGTTGGTGGTCTTCTAGGTGGAGTAGCGTCCTTTATAATTTATACAAACGTAGCTGCACTAGTGGGACGCAGCATACCTCAAGAAAGCCTCGATAAGATAAACGCCGAACTGGAGTCTGATATCATGGTAATAAATTGATTGAGGAGAATTGGATAAGGTTATCTTTATTTGGAAATTTGTTATGGTAGGTTCGTGCGATTCATGACGTTAAAGGAATAGATATGGGCAACAGTTTGGTGAGATACAAGGCTGAACTAGACTTTGACGGTAGAGAACTCACTAGATCGTACCTGGATAAACATGACCTCAATGCAATGCTTGAGGTATTACAGATTTCTGATATTGTTACCAATATTTGCTTAAATAATAAATATTTATAATTGACATTTTCTATTTTAGGAAGTAAAAAAGATGCAAAATATCGATGAGCTTGAATTATTTTTGTTGAAACATGGTGAGAATATAGTGGATATGCTTGGTGGTGAGATTGACAGAATAGAATTAAAGTTAAAGGTAAGATAAAACAACGCTGTTTTCATTGATTACATGATGTTCATAATTTATAATAATGTTTTCAGAAAAATCATCCAGAAATTAGACACTGTGATCTAGAGATTCTATAAAGACCTTGGCTAGAAGCTGCTGAAGATTTGAAGCCACTCGATGTAAATACATAATTTCTAATTACTATAATATAGTTCTAGATGCTCAGCCCACTGGCTTTTGTTGCATAATTATGACAAGCAAGTCTACGAAGTTTTGTAATAACTCTCGCTTTAATAAAGCTGCCTATCGATAAATTATATTATCATCCCATTGTCTAATTCTATCCTTCATACTCACTCTTTTAATACTCCTAACTCTGTTATGTTGTTTTCGATAATCCACTAGCAACTCTAAGATAAAAGTAATGCTTGCCAGAGTGTATCCGATAAACAAGATTTGGAAAGAGAAGGTAAGGTCATTAATGTTCAGCACTTTAACAGCTGCTTTTTCACTTTCCTCCACCATGGCCTGAAAATAAACCTTTTCCATAGATTTTTTTCGCCATAATTCAATCAAACCTGCCTCCCGCAATCTCTGTATTATAATTTCAATTCTGTTAAATAAAGGCCAGTTAGAACGAACCGCAAAAGAATATGGTAAAGTTTTAATTTGAGGTGACATATGAATTTTATTATTAGGATCAGAACCACCTTTATGCATAAAATCCATAAGATGCAAGCAATCACCTAACCATCCTATAGAAGCATTCTTTAATATCTCATCAACGCAACCAAAGGAACCCGAGCCTAAATAGAGTTTTAAAAGTTCTGAATCATCTATAAACTCCTTGAAACCACTGAAGCCAAAAAGAGAGAGTTTATTCTTTTTCACATCTTCAAAATTATCTATATTAGAATTTGATATTAGTACGGTTAACAAGGACGCCATGTGTCCTTGGAAAATTGCATTGAAGATTAAGAACAGCAAGGATACGCAGTATAAATATATCTTGGCTGCATTTGACTTTGGCAAACGTGGTACAGAGACTGCTAATATTATTCGTAAGATATTCAGTAATGCAGGAAAAAATCCTTGGCCAAGGAACACATTTAGTTTGATAAAAGTGAGAAGACACACTGCGAACAGTGCCATTACAATTCCCGGTCTAAAGAAAGATATTATTTTGGTTACTTGTGTCAAATATCCCCTGTGTTTTGAAAGTATACACCATCCTGATATTGCATGAGGTTGTGTTAAATCGTAATTCCATTTGACCATAGTATAACGCGAATTTCCGCCCATATCTTGACGTCCTAAAGCAACGTCACCTAGCATTCCGTAACCAGTACCATCTGGATATATAAATCCAAGTCTGTTGATCATTAATTCGTGTTCGTACGACATTATTACCGTTCCATTAAGTGCCCTCCATAATTCCTTTATTAACATACCATCCTCACCGGCTAAAGTGTCTAAACCAGTTTCATTGTCAGCAAACGTCATCGTAGGTATTAATTTCATTGCATCGATTCTTACATGGTAGCCATCGAGCGTCCTGGTCTTATCAAAAATTAAATCTCGACAAAGCTTTTTGCCTTTAAAATAAATTTTTGTATGATTTTTAATTATTCTAACAATACGTAGATGAAAATCTAGATGTAAACGTACCTTTCCGATATGGGCGTTTCAGTAAAATCCAAGGGTGTCCTTTGCGTCCCTCGTATCTGGCAACTTCTTTCCAAGATTTTGGAAAATTTTTATTGTAAGGATTAAAAGTATATAAAGTTGGTCCTTCAATAGAATCAACGCATAAAAATACTGTGGATATGACATTTGCTTTCCATGCTGTCCAAAGGAAGGGATATGCATTTCTACAACTGTTTCCGGTTGCAAATCTGTCCCATATGAGATAACGGCCATCGTGATTCCACCACATGGAAGTCTTGATCCTTTGAAATTGTAGTTGTAGAATTGGTTTCGAGGATCCACATACGACAAAAATCCATAGCTTGTGTGCAAAAATGATATATCCTTCTTCCTTATATATTCGATTGTCCGAGAGACCTAATGCGTAATTCTTTAGATAATTAGGTCTGGTGTCACCAATCAAAGTGAACTTTCTGGATTCCGTAAAATCACGATCCTTAGACAGAATCTTAATGGCATCCCCGACAAGGTTAATGGTTGTAAAATTGTTGAGGAAACAGGATTGTAAAATGTTAATCTGAAGATGAAATAACTGCTTCAAGTATATCGTGAAAACACAGTGAAATATTGTATTAATTACTAAAATTACATTACCGTCACGTCATCCAGTACTCTGGAATTATCGGCTTCCCAAGATATTTTAAAAGTCCCAAAACTTCCATTTATAATATGTAATAAAACGAACAGAAATATCAAAGTATACTGTGACATGATTTTATTTAAGTAATTTTTGTCCCACGTCTATATTTATACGTGCAGAATCGTATTTACTAAACATTTACAAATTTCACTATAAAAGCCACAATTGCCATCAAAGATATAGTTTGTTACACACGATCAAGTAATATTTATTATCGCGATCTATTTAATGTACCGATATAGGCTCAATCTCAAGTACTCTTTATATTAAAAGCCAAAAAAATAAAATTATTACATTTACTTCTCCAGTCATTCGCCGTCGCACAGCAGAACGTGTGAAATACTTGAGAAGAATAGTGCAACATGCACTTATTAATAATTTGCATAATGGCTATAGTGGTTGTCGATGCTTCTTAGCCAAGACAATAATTATCTGTAATTATTTGTACTGAAGGTGCAAACGAAATTGCTTACTCTAGAATGCTCTACGACAGTTAATTATAGCAATATATCGATAACAAGAAGCGGTACTCCGAGAATTTCGTGAAAAATTCCACATTCGATACTCCTTACGATTTATCGACTAGCGAAGGACCTAGATTTTCATATTCTGTCATTACAACTTGCATTATCCACATCCCTGACACATAGTGAAATGATGTTGCGTTCCCAGAATCGTTAAGAATTTTGTATTGAGTTTTACAGATAAGTTCTGGATTTTAATTGTGAAATAAAAACTTGACAATAATCTCGGCAATGAATATGATACTGGCGAAACACAAACCCATGCCAAAGAGACGGAAGGTAAATTTAAAATTTTTAAATAACACTGCTGAGCTTTGAGCGTTCGTTGTATCTTTTTGCAGCAGATATATGTACTCTTGACTGGCTTTTGGAATATTTGAAGATCTCCAGTAATTTGGAAGACCAGCTTCCACCGTTCTCTGTATAACGACGTTGACTCTATCTATTAACGGCCAATCCGCCCTTGCCACATAAGTAACGTAATGATTAGCGAGCTTATGAGTTCCTACGTGTAATTTATTACTTTGCACTGCAATTGCTTCCAGAGAAAGGCAATCGTCCACGCAAATCCATTCCATCTTTTCATGTATCACCTTTGTGGTGCAAGTGTCAGTATTATTCAGGAGGACGAACCTGTCAAGTAACTTCGAATGTTCCAACGTGTCTCTAAAAATTGACGAAGCATGCACGGGATAATTGACACTTTGCAATTCTTTTAAGGTATCAATATTATGATTACTAATTGGGTTAGTTAATACGGATACGAATCTAGCTGTGAGTAAAGTATGTATCACAAGAAGCACGAGCAATTCAGCATAACCTACAAATCTGCCAGCTGTCGTTTTGGGCAAATTATTAACAGGAGTGTTGAGTATCAATCGAATGCTATGTATAAAGGCATTAGATATATTTTTACCCTCAAAATACTTCGTGACAATCATAGATATAGTAAAGATAAGAAATATGCCACTCCGAGCCATGTTGGAAAAGAGTGCTTCTATTATGATCCAAGGTTTGTCACTTTCGTTTAGTTTAGTAGCAAAGCATAATTGTGAACTTATATGTGGATACGTTGATAATAGTCCTTTATACAATTTCATGTATCTCATATTCATTCCTATATCTACTTTTTTCAATGCTAGGTCTGCCATCATACCTTGATAAGTCTCATTCTCGTCTTCGAATTCCAATTCGCATTTAACGTCAAAATAACTGATGTCCGAGAGTGTGGCGATTAGCACCTCTGTAATGGAGGTGATCATCATGCCGTCTTCACCAGAAAATTTTTCCAGACCGGTTTTACTGGGGTGGATGTACAAGGTTGGTTCACGAGGGCAGGCATTGACCCTGATCGGATAGCCCTGGAGATTTCTCGTCTTGTCGAAGACAACTTCGTTGCACGCGTCTCGTCCTAAGATAAAAATAAAATAAGAATTTACGGATTTAATGTCCTTAGACCCTACACTAGTAAGCGTTGAAGTTCCTTCGAGTTATCTATAAGTATGATATATGTATCTACCATGTGTATACTCTTGCCGGTAAAGGGTCCAGCGGTGCCCATTACGAGAGTGCGATCGATGAACTCTTGTCCAAGAAGATGGTGCATAATCCTCGTAGGGATTGAATGTATATATACGTGGTGTATCTAATTCGTCGATACACAGAAAAATTGAGGATAAGACACCATAGGACCACATGCTCCATATGAAATCTGAAGCCTTTTTGCACCCATTGGTTTGAGGGTTTGTTTCCATAGCTATGAATAATCCTAATGAATTCCACCAGATTGAATTTTGAAGTTTCCTCATTACTTCGTCAAGAATTTTTATTGAGTTAGCGTTTATTAAAAATGCATTGGCTTTCCACTTTCGTTCGACATCCTTCAGGTTTTTCTTTTCTGATATGTTTTTTACAATGGGTTTGGTCTTCAAATTTGGATCTCGATTTGCTGCATATCCGACTACGGTCAAGCAGGCGATTTTTGTTAATTTCTTTAAAAGATCGCTTTCCATTTCTCTATGATATGCTATACATATAGTGGAATTGTATGTGGGTATGCAGTTTTTGAACAAATCCATCTGCTACAAATGACACTGATAACAGAATATACAAAATGTGCTTTCATTTAGGCTTAGAAACTTACGAGTATCTCAAGCGTACGTGCAGAATTTACTGAACGCGTGTTTGTCGTTAGCAATGCATTACAGCTCGTATGACGCGTCAGTATTATCATCAATAGCAAACTTACAGGTAATCCTTCCATTTTTATTTAATATTTCTACATTCTTATTAATGCAGTATTAGTTGATCACAACACGAACAAATGCCGAGTACTGTTCAAATTTTTTAAAGGATTACAAATTATTTTCAAAAGTTCGAGTATACTGTTACAAAACTTAATGTAATACTTGAAAAAGAATATATGGAATATGATAAATTAGAACCCAGTAGAAATATTAGGCTATAAGAATTCTGTGAAA
The DNA here is from genome assembly GCA_030142595.1 of Trachelus iudaicus. Taxonomy (NCBI): domain Eukaryota; kingdom Metazoa; phylum Arthropoda; class Insecta; order Hymenoptera; family Cephidae; genus Trachelus; species Trachelus iudaicus. The sequence continues at coordinate 1,631,344 of JARQTH010000413.1, read as the reverse complement.
CTACTATTGTCACTGATGATGAATTAGTTGTTTGCGAAGTACGCGAAACGATCGACTATTATTTATTTCTAAGTGATCCACTTCTTTTTAGAAAACTTTGTAAAAGCATGTCCTCCACTATTAGCATTACCATTGGGCACTCTATTTGCTCGAATAACAGCTACCAATCTGAGTCGTGTAAGTAAGTACTTATATATGTAAGCACACTTATGCCCATCATTTTCTCTACTGCAAGTAAGGAATAATAGAAAAGAAAAATTATTCGTGAACACTTAAGGAGCGGTTGTAATGTGTTTCTGTAGTTAAATAAACAACTAAAGATATTCCATATTTTATACACACCAGATATAATCAGTACGTATATTGAACGTCATGAGCAAATGGGAATAAACCTAACAACAAAATTTCCTATAAATATTATAATATATCCCGTTTAAAACTGTCTAACACAGTGAATCCAGTTTTATGATGTTTTTATATCGTCCAGATAACACAAAAATTCTAAGATCAGCTTAAAAATACACTGAAGATAACTACTGTGGCATTACACCTCTTTAAGACGGGTTATGGATTATGACGTTATTGTAAAAGTCATGTCACTGTTAAACGTTGAAAAATGTATACGTATTTAAATATAATTTTATTTTGCCATCATATTACCATTGCGAGTTTGTTGGATTCACTCTGTGGTATTATACTTTTAAGTTGTCAAAAATATATAATTTACAATATAGAGAGCATTCGAATACCGCTTCCGTGTACCGACGAAATTTATATTCACTGAGGATACAGCTTAGCCTAATTATGCTGTATTCAATTTTTGAAAATACCGCCATCATTCAGCCAGTATCGCATATAATGTCTATCTGGTTAGAGTTTCGGTAGGATAATGAATCACCGTCACGGATAAATATAATTAAATTAATTAAAACTATTTTCAAGTCTGAATTAGAATTTTGCCGAATTATTACTCAAGGAACTGTCAACGATCTCTTAGATGCTCATAGCGAATGTTCTAATGTTCCTAAGAGGGGATAGATGATTCTTTTCACAGCTTGTTATACGGCAGAAGACGCCGTCACTGGACGGTTTGGCTAGTCTGACTGTCATTCGGGTATTGACTGTGGTCGGCGGTTGACACAATATTCGTGCGTGCGATGATTATTGATACGAGATTAAATAAAAGTGTTTCCATGAAATTATAACGCAACGATGTTCATAACGACGTGTCAAAAAATACGCATCGTGTGGGTGCTTCTGTGTGTTTTGTTATTGTGTCGCAATTTGCGTGCCAGTAGACCAAACATAATTTTTATTTTGGCTGATGACTTGGTGAGTACTTTTTTCTAATAACCTTTTCAAGTGTCATATATTATATCAAGTCTTGTTTGCTTAGGGATGGAATGATGTTGGTTTTCATGGATCGGGTCAAATACCTACACCAAATATCGACGCTTTGGCATTTTCTGGTATTTTGTTGGACAATTATTATGTGACACCAATATGTACTCCATCCAGAAGTGCATTGATGACTGGAAAACATCCAATTCACACAGGAATGCAACACGGGGTAATGTTTCTTACTGCAGCTGCGTTTTTAACTGACAGACAAAAGACCATATAAGACATGGAAATATGCTTGCTGTGAAAATTCCTGAACTTTTGGCATTTTGTAGTTCATCAAATATTCTCTACCCACTTCTTCCACAAAAAGGTACGCGCGTCATTATATCAACAACATTAGATGGACGTGTGATTGACATTCAATTCGGATCGCTAAAATAATTGTCTGTATCCATGCTGGTGAGCTCATGCCCACGTGATCTTGTGTCTACGCGAGGGACGACCTAATTGCGCACGAAAAAAATGGGTGGCGATAATAGCAATTCTATAAAGGGATAAATAACTGTTCAGGCCAAACTGTTAACGTAGTTAGTAATCTGGCTCAGTGTGTAGTGCTAAATTTTGAAAAGTAGCGTATAAAATTCAACTGGACGAAAATTCTTTTATTAAAACCTATTCACACCAGATTCTATGACCGTTTAACCTGAATAGTTGAATTGCAAATTACTAGAGCACGATATATTCTGCCCACTTGAAGTGGCTCTAAGGAAATTCTTTCTGATGTGTATTTACACACAGCGATGCTTTTTTCCAAAACTTAATCACCGTGCAGTCATTAATTGAACTCTGAAATAATAATAAACGTATCATGGAAACATAGTCGTATTAATTATGCTTGCGATAGTTTTCAATATTGACAGTAAAGGGAGTGAGTTCTGCAACATCTACGGTGGAAAGTTATATAGTTTTGCGGTAACCGTAGTTCAATTTTTTTGTGTACAACACTTTGTTGTATAGCATTGCACGAAGTGATTTCGAGCTGTCAAGATTACAGTCACTTACACGAAATGCAGATCTTGAGAAATTGTTGATGAGTCAGTAATATTCAGCAATAATTTTATATATGATGGTCGCTGGTTTACTGTTAACACATTGTTGACCGGTCACGAGTTAACTCGTGTTTTTATGGCCGAACGTTGCTGACCGGCCACGAGTAAACTCGTGATGCGTTTTTTTCTCGCATCGCTGTTGTTTTCTCTGTTGGCGACCATACAGTGCAATTGTTGGTCAGTATAACACAAGCTGTTTCTCTCGCTTATAAGACCCGCCAAATCTTTTGTTGTAAAAAATATTTAATAATTAAAAAAATTTTTAAAAACGATGACGGAACGTAATGAAGAATCTTTCAATGAATTATACGCGGATGCTTTATCTGATTGTCCGAGTGATTGTGAATCAAATTGTGGTAACTGTGAAAATGATACTGTATCAGAAGATAGCGACTCTGATATTAGGCCACCAAAAAAGCAAAAAAGAAATATAATAGCATCAAATAGTGACGACGATTTGGAAGAAGAGTGGAACGAACATGATATTACACCAAACTTACAGAATTATTTAAATATTCCTGGTGTAACTATTGAACTTGGTGACGCGCCCACTATCAGTGAGGTAACGGCTTTAGGACATACAACCCAACGAAGATAACGAAATATGGAACTTAATTTAAATAACCGATGACATGAGATAAATTTTCAGTAAAATTGCCGGTCAACAATGTGTTAAAGAAACAAAGACATAATAAAATAGTTTTGTTTTTGCTATTTTTTATTATCAAAAGTGTTGAAGATCATTTTACATTTTGGTAATTCATTCACTCTGGATGGATTCACCAAGTCCAGGTATTCTTTCTGTAGAATTCTGAGAACTATCCGGAACTCTTATTTTTTTCCCGAAACTACCCTACTTGCTACGGAGAATCTTCAAAGTCCCGGAACTCTTTCAATTTAAATTACATAAATCCATAGACTGTAGATACAACTCTTAAAGAAAACTTTGACTTTGAGAGAATACGATAGAGAGAAACACATAAAGAGAGAAAAGCAAAAGATTGCAAGACGGGTCTTGTAAGTTAGACAATGTACCAGAATATTCCTTATAAGACGAGAGAAGTACAAGGTCTTGCAAAGACTCTAGATCTACTTCCGGAAGATTCGAGAGAGCTTCTTTTTTAATGATAGAGAGAAATAAAAAAACACTTGGAACAGATGGGGATCACACTTAGGAAATGAAGACTCTTAAAGATAAGGTATAAAATTAAACGAGTAACACAAACTTACACTGAGGAAGACCAGAAAACGCGTGTTCTGTACCCTAGAATTAGCCGAACCAGGAATGAACTCATTCGCGTACACGTACAGACCAGCACAGACTGATTAGAGGGTGCGCAGCGACAGCGATTCATGCCCCCCACCATCTAGTGGCGAAGGATCTAGATCAATCTAGAAAATCCATTCTGACAGGTTCTAACACGTTCTAGCTAATCATTGTGGACATATTGATTTATAATAAAGGAAAAGTAACAGGCCTTCAATCTTCCCATTTTTCCCCTCTCTTTCTCTTTTTTTTTAACAGATACATTGTAATTGAACAATTATTATTATTAATATAGTTTTTGAGTGCTGCATTATGCATAATATCATTTTTGCTAAGTCGCCCGTGTATAAAAGTACAACTTGAATAATTAATTACAGGTCAACTATTTAGACGATCGACGTTCAATTTTGCATCGAAGCCTGAATCCCGTAGACGAATATTCTCCATAAATTTGAACCAAACCTTAACGTTTTGAGTTGAGCTACCACCCTCCCTAAGCAAAGGATTTGAAACAAACGGGACCAGCGCAAACCACTACACTGTGAACAATATTTGTGAACGGATTTTCGATAACACAGAAAAATAATAATATACAGGGTGAGTCGTTTATCTTGGCACAGACGAATATCTCGGAAAGGAAGCATTTTACAAAAAAATTTTTCGAACAAATGTCATCTGGTTTATGTGCACCAAGTGTGTTACAGTATTCGAGCAGGTCGCCTAGCTTACCCGGTAGCGTTCAAACCTATTAATCGCGGAGTTGCTGATTTGAGTCTCACATCTAGCGTCTGTTTCTTCCATCCAATTCGCATAATTACGTCATTAAAATATAAAAATCACCAGATCTATGCCAATTCACAGATATATAATTGTAATCTTCAATGAAAATCGCACGTTTTAATTTTAATTATCTCGAGCTTCAAAAATTGGCCTTTTGATTGTAAATATCAATGTTTAGACACCAATACTTATAACAAACAAGATTTTTAGGACGGAAATGAAAAATTATGAAATTCTCTTTATTATAAAAACAACATGATAAGAAAAGTAATCAGGTCGAAGTACTGAACGAGCACAATATACTAAAGAAAATTTCTTGAAAATTTTCTGAGGTGGCTGGCACCCTGTGCGAAGTAACCCCCAAATACTGCAGCCATGACGCTCCTGTCAAAGCTTCGTACTTTCGCCACCAGTTAACGCTCGAGTCAACACCGAAACTTTTTTCCAGCTAGACAGCAGCTTATAATCGGACAACTAATTTTTAATCGCCGGTTACCAAGTAATTATTCTGTAACAAATGAAACGGTGACTTAATCAGATTATTAAACACTGTTGAAGACTTGAAGAAACGGCTGCAGAAAATGTTGTCATTAAACAACATAGCAGCACATGCTGTGTCAGCCTCAAATAAGCTGTTGCATGAGGTTCGACTTGCTGGTAAGCCATCTAATTGTGTGTAATATATAAATATTGTGCAGCATTTTGATTATATCAATGAATCTTTTTTATGTAGGATTTAAAGCATCTCCATTGGCTATGGTACAAGTTGCAGGCCTCAAAAATTTTAAACCACCTCCAGTTTATAATGGTAAAGATAAATAATGTTTAATGAATTACATTTCTGAAGAAAACATTTTGTTTGACAGTTGAGTTCCCGGAGAAAAGAAAACTGCCAGTTATGCAAAAGGTACCACAATATCCACCTACAATGAGGCCATTCAAAATGCAGAAGAAATTGAGGTTCATGAGGGGTCCGGAGTTGATACATAACAGTCTCATACATAAGCAGTATGGAATTGTTGTAAGTGTAATATTTATTGTGTTCATTTTCATCCGAAAACTGTTGAAAAAGAGAATTCGATGGATTCTTACAGGCCACATGTGGTGGTAGACTACGATCAGGCCATTTTGAGATGATGCGTCTAACTATTGGCCGTAAGTTAGATGTAAATAGCATGTTTGCTATTTGGCGTGTTGATGCACCCTGGCAACCAGTTACAAGAAAGGTTGGTCATTTGTTCTGGTAACTGTCTTGTGACATAAATCAGGTTCTTTAAAATTCAGGGTCAAGGTCAACGTATGGGTGGTGGAAAAGGTGCAATCGATCACTATGTAACTCCAATTAAAGCTGGTCGAGTGATCTTAGAAGTAGGTGGTACGTGCGAATATGTCGAGGTAAGTAGCCAACGTCTAATCCATGAAAAAGTGTCTTCCATTTCAAAATGATAAATTCTTCATATAGATCAAAAAGGTATTAACCGACGTCGCAAATAAGCTGCCTTTCAGTGCCATAGCTGTTAACGAATACGAAATGCAAAAAATGAAACAAAAAGAATCTAGAATTGAGAACCAGAACTTGAATCTATGGACATTCAAGTATTTCGTACAAAACAACCTACAAGGCTGTCATACCTGGATATCGCCAGTAGACAAAATATGGTTTGGAAAATATAACTAAATCGAGCCTGAAACATTTCGCACTTAGAGCGTGAGTTGTAAATAATAAACAAAAAGAAAAAAATACGAATAAACATTCATAAAGGAAACTCATGATTTTGTTAATGTCATCTCTTGTTTTTTCTTTCATTTTTTTTTTCACGCGTATCTCCCTTCCACAGACATTGGATATCGTGCCACTAGGATTTCTGACTAGCAAACGAAACACTTTCAACTACTTATGATACAATTACAATATTTTATATCTTTGTCGACGGTTCGGTGGTAACAACAGGTAAATGCTACATATTGTACATTGAATAGGCAATAATCGTATCGTAATGTCTAGTATGCCGACAATAATGATCGTTAATGATGATGACGATAATATTAATAATTATAATCGATTTACTTTATCTGCGCGATAATAATAGGGTAGCGATATTAACGTCGTTATCATCGTCATAAATAATAATTTAACGCATCGGGTACTTAAGAACCCTTCTGACTTGGGACATTATTATTAGTATTACCAGCGCAACATCTATCATAACAAAGGAATGATTAGTCTTTAGTCGTTGATGGCGCCGTACATGGCAAGTGAGGTTCTTCTTCAGCAGGTGGTTCGCATTCCCGCTAATGTTTCCCTCACCAGCTATATAATCATTCATTCATTCATTCATTCATTCGTTGACACACAATGAACACGCATTCCCCCTTTTATTTCTCTTCTCGAGTTTCACCGTCCCAGCATCTCATCCACGTTCTACGCCATTCATTCATTCATTCATTTGCGCACACGTTCTCTCACTCTCTCGCTGTTTATAACTGCATGCGCACGTACTTTTGCAGCACATGTATCATCTATTGCATTAGGAAAGCATACACGTGCGTACATTCGTCCGCTACAGCCGATGCATCAAAAAGTCTGCACGACGTAGACAGCCGAACTAAATTTCTAGGAATACGCGAAGCGTCCAGTCGCGTGATATAATATAGGATAAGCATTTGTCAATCTTATTTTTGTTTCTCGTGTTATGTATGTTTCTTTTGAATAAACATTTTTCCTTTTAGTCGTTTCTCTTATTTCAATCGATAATGGTACCTCGTGGATGCTCTCAGCGAAATTGCCGTGTGTGTAATTGCGTGACTCCATTCGGTTAATTGCATTTGAAATTTAGTTGGGGAAGGGACGATATGGATAATTCCCACTAAATTTGTATCTCATAACGGATATAGCAACGTCGCATATCTTAGATACGTGCTAAACGCAGGATTTACACTTACACCACATTGTATTCTCTGTTGAATAATCGGTTTTCGAATCGCTCGCGATATCGAAGTAATTCAAGATCGTCCCGTCCCAATTTTTATTTAATTCGACACATCACCGCGAGTCGTCGTGTCGTCATTTATTGCTAGGAACGAATGATATTGCGAGGACGTCTGCGGTGGGACGGATTGGCGGTTACAAATTGATCGAATTTAACCGAAAAGCTCAACAGTCACTAATTTTCTTCTTTTTTGTCTTCTAGCATATATAATAGAAATGGATATCATTAGTAATCGTTTACCGTGTATAGTAATGGTCATCGTTAAAGATTTTCATCTCGGTGAACGATAATATTACGAGGACGTGTGGTCGTCCGAGAGCGCGCTGTGGTTACACATTAAAGACCCTAAGTAACTCTTGCAATATTCGCGTGTATACGTAGGTATATGTACAAAATCTTACAACGCAAAATTTACAAATATTAGAACGCACGGTCAATCGAATTAATATCATACGACACAACGTGTGGAGTTTACCGTATCGCTCGAATTTCATAAACTAATAGGCAATATATAAATGAAATACCGAGATTACCAAGGATGAAGGAGTGTAACGTTATCATCTTTCATATCAGGAATTCATATACTTTTAAATAGCAATCCGATTTTTCGGTAAACCCGGCATTATGTGTTTTTCGAAAAGACTGAATCTCAAGTTTTCAAGCAATATGGCTAACGGCTTTCGACCGAACCAGAGGCTGCACTCTCATTATATTACGTTTTTTTCGCCATCTTATTCTAATACTCTGAGATAATACTCCAAACAAACTACTCTTATGCTATTTTCACCACGAACACACTTACGTTACTCTAACGCTATACTTGATACAGTAGACATAGTCGATCTTGATCCACGTTGGAATTATCAAATTATTTCTGTGCGCTTCGCTTGTCCGGCCAGCCGATCGCCTCCGCATATATATTATTATTCATATTCTGGTATGAAAAAGAATAAAAAATTATTGAAATCAATATAATATCGGCAATAATATAATAATAATAATAATAATATCAATAATAATGAACTATGATGATGGGGTGACGGTGATAATAATAATAACAACAAACACAACAAAACAGAATGGGGATGACGATAGGTGATGATAATGATAATGAAAATTATGACGAGATGATCATTTACCGTGCTGGAAATGATGAGTCGAGTAATCGAGTAGCGCGAGCTGTACAGATTGTGATGAAACGATGATGACTTTTATAGTACATGTCATTAAATGATAACTAAGGTAAGCTAGACGAGTGGCGGACATTTGTGTACGGCGATAGTACGATATTTTGGAATATAGTATATTTATTGGTTGGAGGCTCGGGATTTGGTGATAATCGATCCCGAGGGTAATTAGGAAATAAGGAAGAGCCTGAAATGCAGACAGAGATATGTGCAAAACTGACCGATGAATAGGAGGTAAGGTAGGGAATGAATGACAGGAAAGACACATCTGATAGTCATAGGGATACTGGGAGGAAGGGAAAGAGTTCATAAGAAAGGAGTTGGGAGGGAAGGAAAGAAGTCATGAACTAGGGTTGAAGCCAATGCACTCGATATTCTTAGAATCTCTCCGAAGTCTTCAAGGGCCAGTTCTATCGGTCAAACCGCCATTGAATAACTAGGAAGTCGATGATTATGTGATTTGTAAATTCATGTGCTGCTAGGAAGCTGACTAGAATATAAGTTAGGACGAGCAGTCCGGGGCAACCTGGCCGGAGGCTCTAGGAACTTGGAGAATTCCCAAAGCTCCGAGAGTACCGAAAATTGTGATAAGGAGGAAGGAGGGCGCGCCGAATTCGGCCGCGAATCGACTCGATTTGGATCGACTCGTCCCGCGGCCGTCCCTGCCTAGGCGTTCGACTCCTTCAGGTTGTCAAAGTAATGCATGATCTGATCGTAATCCATGCCCAGGTTTAGATCATCCAGAGCCATTTCCTCTTGTTCCTGGGATGAATACATCGGGTTCCCGACGATCGTCGCCCTCTTGACTTCCTTTGATTTGTCTTTGGCGCGCTTTTCCTCGTGGTTTCTTAGCTCGACGAATTCCGCCTCGTTCTCCCTCGAGCTCTCCGTCTTGTTCTTGCTGTGATGATGGTGATGATGAGATCGGGAATGATGTTTGCCTGATGATGCATGTCGCTGATTGCCGTGACTTCCGCTTGACGATCTGTGCCGCGACTTCTTTTGATCCATCCCAGCCTTTGTCCAGACCTCACGGTTTCGATGAGGCGGTACTGGAGGTTTGTACTCCTCTATTACATTTCTGCTGCTATTACTTCCGCTTTTTGCTTTTATCTGCGGATGCTCGCTTGCGTTACCGTTTACATAATTATTCGTGCTTGACTTGCCGAAAACTTTGCCAAAGACATTCCCACTGCCATTTCCATTTCCTCTAATGTTGCCGTTACTAGGATCCCCGGAGAGTGTTATCGTTGTCATCGTTGATGTTGTCGTTGTCGCAGTTGCGACTGCGGGTATTCCGTGAGGTGGTAATGGTGGTGGAATGTCATCATCGGTAGAACGATTGTCGTCATCGTCCTCATGCCTGCCGCTGACAACATTGGCGCAGTTTCGGGCATTACTGTAACGAGTATCGTTCACGAAAACCCGAAATAAATACCGCAAATAGAATAATATTGGAATGAAAATGAAGAAAGAAGTAGCAAATTGCAAACTAATAAAGAAGATAATAATTACTCGTTGCGTGTAATCGGTGTTTTGGCTGCACTAACATGAAGATTTGCCTTGCCAGATAAGCTTCGTGGTGTCTTGTCCTTCTTGCAATAAGTCGTAGTGTCAATGGGAATTGTAGACGTGGTTGTACAAGCAGATGCACCAGTTATAACAGCTGCGGATCCATCACCCGAAACTCTGAGAGAACTAGGGAGGTCGATATGATTTGGGTTGTCGAAGCTGGTACCGAGTTCAGCAGCAGTTACGGTATCTTCATTCTCGTTTTCATTGTCGACAAGCGGTTCAGTAGCAAGTGGATTTGCGGTTAGTCGCACCTGTAAATTTTTCAACGATTATCAGTTATGCATTATACATTTTGATAGTTAAATTTCGTGAATAGGGAAAGTACCTGTTGAGGAGCACATGCAGCCCTCTCAAGAGTAGCACGACCTAACCAGACCCAGTCGTGGGCATTAGTGGTAGATTCCCTAGGTCGTCCAGCTGGTGCTAGCTGCCTCGCGGCCGCTCTAGCAGCACCAAGCACCGGGATGCTGGGTAATGGCGAGTCTGGTGGCTGGGGCTTGAATTTGCTCGCGTAGACGACGCAGGACACCACGAAGACGATGATGGCGAAACAGAACGCCGCCAAGAGGACGTACATGCCGATCTTCAGTTGCGTCATACGTGGTCCACCCTCATGCATGATCCCGACACCGCCCATTCCTCCTGAAGACATGCCATTAGCTATAGCCGTGTGGTGCTGACGCGCCTGCACCGTCGGCTCGTGGTTGTTCTCATCTCTCAGCGGAATCCCTTCAGGCACAGAAAACAGACAGAGACGTGGGATCAGCGGCCGCGATCCTCGCCACGGGCAAGCGCGACGCACACCACTCTTACATTGGATTCTACGCAGCACGTCTATAGCTGATTTTTTTTAATAGCCATTTAGGCTTATCCTCTCAATAATCCTCATAATCGTCATCCTCTTCCGGTCTTCAGGAAATGGCCAAGGAGAGTAGAGGCGAAACAAGGTGTGATGAAACTTACCGATGAGAATATCGTGAAGGTCAGAACCAATCTCGCGACCAGTCTTACGCTCCCTGTGGGAGCCTACGGTGCCGCCGCCGTCATTTTGTACGAACTCAGGTCGATTCGTAAGGTTACTCGAAGCAAATTTAACCTCCACGTTGGCAGATGCGGTAGCCAGTGGAGCTGCAGCAGTTTTCGATGACGAGGACTTTGATCTTCTGTTAGACATTTGACAGACGTCAACAAGTAGTAGGGTTACTCGTAACAAATCGCCACGTCCCTCTCCTATGGCGATTACTCGAGGATGATGGGAAGCGACCGGAGGAGCAACTGCTACCACCTCAGTTTCCTCACTTTCCACCTGGATCTTATAGTCCGTTGCTACGATATCTCTTAAGGGAGTGTGCGAGCCGTCAGAATATTCAATGTCGATGTCTAACAGACCTTCCTAAGAGAGTAATTTTAATAAATAATGGAGTCCAGTCGCTAAAGCGACAATTTTGAAAAACTTAAACCCACCTGATATTGAGCAGTCAACCACCTAGTCACCGACGTTTCTGCGACGTATCCGTTCTCGATAGCAGTGTCAGGACTGATCGTTAACTGTAATCCAGAAACGACTTTGACGGAGAGATGCGCTACTGAGACTCGATCGCTACCAACACGCACTTCCTTGGCGCCAATGACTCTGCCAGTGATTGGAGATAGTACTTGAACTTCTGTACGACCAACGCCACGACCCTGGACTATCTTTCCCTGAAGAGTCGCAATTCGTGGATCCGAGACTCGTAGCAGACCAACGACAAGGTCCGTAACGCGTAACATGGTACGTCGATTCACGAAATAAGATACTCTACCGGAATCATGGTCAGCTGCCACAAATCGTGCATAAATTTCCACGGTACTCTGTTGAAATCTCAATCGACAATTTGGAGTGCGATCAATAGAATTGCCATCCGGTTCTATCCATCTTTCAGAATTTCCATTTCTGGACATTCTACTTTCCTGGTCACCAGCAGCAGCCGATCTTCTTCGTCTACGACGTCGTTCTCGTCGCTCTTTCCTATCGCTTATTTCTCTTTGCTGTATCCTCGAGTCTGCATTTTTTTTCACCGCATCATCATATCTCAGACTTTCCGAATTCTCATCCAAAGAGTTCTCATCAGCATGAAGAAAATATTCACTAGGTGCAAGTGACACGTCATCAGCGTATGTTTCATCAGATTTAGATGCGCTGCTGTTCAAACTACGTTTGTTCTTAGCAATAGAGTGCTCCTCTGGTACCTTCCAACCTTTGATCTGACTCAGTCGTGTATCCATGACGGTGACATCAAGCGGAAATTCAGGCATCCAAACTGTAAACCTTGCTAAGCCAGTATATGTGCCATATTTGACAAGAACTGAAGCATTGCTTGATCCTCGTATTTCTGAGCCATCCACATAAACGCTGCTGCACGATGAGGATACCTGAAATAATTTCCACCGTGCAAGTTGTATAATTACCACGAGCTCTTGTGACTAACAATAAGTCAGAAATCCGGTTCGTCCAGATAGAATATCGCCGACTAGTCTGACTATTGAATTTTCTTACATCACATTGAATACGTTATTGCACTGCATCGCTCTTACCTTAAGTACACTTTCATCCTCTGAGTGACAAGAAGACTGAAGCGTAACATCAGCCACTTTTCCAGCTTGACTTACAATGAAGACTTTCATCGCCTGAGAGACTTGCCGATGTGTCAGCACAGCTGTATTCATTACCTCCCAGTTCTAAAACATAATTAAAGGAGCACAGTGAAGCAATCATCTTCTTTAGACATTTTCAAATTCATATTTCAATCAAAGTGTCCAAAATAACCCTACCTTGGAAATTGGTAACACGGCCTGAATATCATCTTTTTGAATTTCAAGACGTGCCTGAAGCTTCCTTCTTTCAACGTGATGATGATGATGGTGTTGCTGCTGCTGCCCTGACAACCAACTACCGGCCAAAGAAGCATTGTCTTCCTCGCCCTCAAATGCATAACGGACGCTCCAAACAATTCTTCCACCATCCCAACTGCCACTTGCACCCTCTTCACTGGCCTCGAGCAGCATTGTCAGGACTTCCTCAGCGGTTGTTAATCTGTCGAAAATTTATCAAACATATAAATCTTCACTGTTGTGTATAAATAGTGATGAATGAGGTAAGGCATTAATGTTCGACATTCAAGAATCTCTTAATTGAGCCTTTTGATATGTCGAGATCAATCAACTATGGATAACGTACTTTCTATTGTGCACCTCAAAGAAATTCAAGTGGTTCAATTTTCTGCAAACTGAAGAACATTTTTTCTCCGTGCATTAGCACCACGGTAACTTAAAATAGAGCGATCGATAATATGCCTGAATTCATCTGCAATTAGATTTCCCAGCGAAGCAATGTATTTATCGCACATTTTTCCGGACTGAGAGAGTATGAGCGACCTCTCGACCTCAAAACGCCGAAGACGCGCATTTCACGTTGCCACGATAAAATAAGCGATCGATCTTGCTTACGTCTGGTCTAAGCGACGCCAACGACGTCATCGACGCCGCTGATGAAATAAGAACACTTTTTAATATGTTTAAACAACGAGACTAGTGCTGAAAATAACGATAAAAGTAAACTCATGAAACTGTAAAGGTTCCCCTTTGTCCTACATAAAATATTTTAATAAAACTGCTTGAAATATAAAAGACGAAGTCAAGAGAGCTTTCAAGGTCCAAGAGAATTCTTCATATTTTCTTTTTATTCCTTTCTACCATTCATTTTATGTGTGCTGCTTAGAAATAGTAATCTTGTTTATTCGAACTCCTGCTTATTCACTTGCAACTCCCTCTTTTATTCTCTCTATCTTTTACGCCGTTTCTATGTCTTCCTGACACTCTATACTCTACTGACTGCTAATGATGCGCTTGTGATAAGCAGTAACAAAGTGATATAAAGAGGAAGGAGAAGAGCCTAGTAACACAGTACGCGCGATGTATTCATCAAGTGTGTTCTTCCTTCTGGTTATTTCGATTTGCGTGTCCGTCCACGCTTTTCCGATTGAAGAGGTCGACAATGTAGACTCGGAAATAGGAATTTCAGTCATCGAAAGCAACAAGAGGGATCTAGAGCCTTCTACGAAAGACGAGTATACTGATTTTCTACTTAATACTCCCGATGACATCCCTGAAGAGATTTTAAAATCAAAAGTGAAGAAGAATGATCTGCCCGAAGCATCCAATGAAGACTCCAAAGAATTATTTCCTGATCTTGTGGCCGCGAGGGAACGCCATTCAAATTCACCAAGCAGTGAATCTTCAGAATCCTCAGAATCCAACGAGGGATTAACGAGGCTACGACGTTCTGACAGCAAACACGACCATAATGACTGTAGCTGTAGCAGCAGCAGCAGCAGCAGCAGCAGCAGTGAATCATCCGAAAAGGTGGAGAAAAAAAAGTGCAAAGATGACGACGATAATGACAAAAATGATGACGATGACGGCAACAGCGATTCCCAGAAAGAAAGCATAAAACATAAGAATAAACAGGACGTTGATGAGGATAGCAGCAGCAGCAGCAGCAGCAGCAGTTCATCTTCATGAAGGTCATGAAAAACATCTTCCAAAAAATAAATAAGTGAATATTTACGGCAAATCTTAGACTATTAATTAATAAGAAATAATTTAACAAAACCTGTGTACGTCCAGAGTAAAAAAAAATTCAGATTGAGAAGGTTTGACCAATGGCTGACGAAAATGAATTATCGAGTAACGATACTACAATGAAGAACCTAATAAAGGTACTGCAGAGAAGAGAGCCATAGCGACAGATCAATGACTTCCCTGTCAGTTCCTCTTCCATTTCCTATTTCCTCTTCGCCAGAGAAAAAATACTCACGTATTTGGCGAGCGTGAAACGTTCTCCTTTCGTCTGGCAGTAAAGGTGGCAGCCGTGTTCTTCGCATTGATCTCCGAATCCACGATCCAATCCGGACTGCTCGAAGAAGCCTCGAGAATGCGCACGCTCGACTTGACCCGTGCTCTGAAAGAGAACGAGTAATTTCTAGGATTAATCACGAGGAGATTCCTTAGAAATAGCCTATTTTTCTTAAATAGATGACCTAATAAATTATTTAAGTTTTCGTTAGCTTAGTAGCGGTATTAAAATGATATCCTATCTACTTAGGAACGTAAGTAAGTGTCGAGAGGTCAGCTAGCGCCGTCTCATTATGATATTCGTTGCAAAAAATTCCTTTTCCATATCAATTATTGGACTTTGTGTTATTTTTATCGCTCTATGTACATATATGATTTCTGTTTTTATTACGCGTCAGTCATAAGGAAGGCTTCAAATTGTATGTAACAAAATTTTAATAATACAGCTATGTATATACGTTAAAAGGATGTTATAGATGTAAAAGGTAGAGACGAGAAAATATGAAAAAACATCAAAAGGAAAGAACGGTTAAGAAAGTTTCCCAATATCTACATAGAGTAGCAAAAGAAGTTTGGCGGTCTTCTTCGAGGGAGGCGTGGCTTTAAAAGATTTTTGACTCTCGAAGGTCCCCCGCCTAGGATAAGTTTACTACTGGGAGGTATAGGAGGATGCCGGATGTGCCATTAGACGATCAGGGCCAGGAGCTGCCGGAGAGTTATCGATTGGCCGCATGGAGCTCGCGCTCGATTCCGTTGAGAGAGGGCTAGAGAAAAAGAAAAAGAAGGAAGGGGGGGGAGCCGAAGACTTTGTTTAAAAAGTTTGAATAAAATTAATAGAAACCGACAGAGATATGATTCGATTACGATTGGAATCGTTCGGGGCGACCGGAGGCATTTGGATTCGGATTGAAAATAATTCGGAATTAATAGGCCATTGTGTCCAATATGACTTTATCGGTGATTGCCCTCTAAAGAAAAATGTTTAATAGGAACTATAAATAAGATTTGATACGAAGCTCCCAGTCCACAAATCTGATTAACTCCAATTGATTATTTGCAATCGGTTTTAATAAGATTTTTTAAGTATAAGAAACAGATGGAGAGGGAAATGAGAGACTCTGACAAAAACATATACCTTAGAGAGGTAGCAGGAATACATACCTGAGGACGAGAGCAATAATAGGTGGAGCGCCAGATCGTGGTTGTAAGAATGCCGGCACGTGTAGTCGTGATCTTGGATAAAGAGGTCCATGTGGTACCAAGAGGATTAGGGACTCATCCGAGCTGAGTTCCTTATAGGCAGCACGATTAGGAGATAAGGGTATTTGTCCCAGCGGTGTCACAGGCTGAATCTGGACGCGGGGCTGACAGGATATCGCGTCGCCTTCCGTGCGTGGTTCCAAAACGGAATAAGCCACCTGAACGAGTCTCGGTAAGCTCTTGGTGACCTTAACTCTGCCAGATGCATCAGGAGGTGGCAGGGGTGGCCACCAGGAGGCTGGAATTGTTATTTGCGCGAGACACACGCCGTCTTCGCCATCCGGACTGCATGCAGCTGTCAGTGACGGCCGACCAGGCAAAGTTGCATGAAGTACGACGCAAACCCGTTGATGTCGTGCCAGTAGGAGCTGTCTCCTGCCAACGGCTTCACTTCCCGCATGGAATAGAACGCGAAGAACCGGAGAATCTCGTGGTACGTTTCCACGCACGAGATGCGCTGACATGTCAAGATGTCGACCGCTGAGCTCTTGTGCATCCAGAAGTGCAGCTGCAGAGGAGCTCGTTGATCCGCTTCCGTTAATGTTCTGTTTGCGCTTGGCATTACCACTACCATTTGTGATACCACTTACACTGCCACTGCTACTTCCGTTTACACTCTTATCCGCGCCGGATGTCGCTACTGGTGAACCGAGACCAGGTAGCATATCCAGAGGATCTGGCACTATGTATCTTGCGGGTACCGTCTGCTTCGTGCTAAAGGGTCCATAGGTTGCTCTCACCGAGACTGGTTCGCTTGTTTGAAAGACGGTAAACTTGTCTATCGAGAGGATGCATCCTGGCGGTGACAATACCGACACTGTACCGCTTGCGGTTCCTGGTACAGTTCCCGTCGACGATCCTGAAGATCCAGCCCCTCCCGACAGCGAGTCCGGTTGCGTTGGATAGTATTGCCGTGGAGTATGTTTCAGGAAGAAACCGCCGTCCTTATTTTCAAAATGAACTTCCACGGAGGCGGCAACGCCTAAAAAAAGAAAAGTAATATTATTCTCCGTCAAATAGAATTTTAAAAAGCATAATTATGAATTTTTCCAATGCATAGACGCCATAGGGTTATTTCAGTTATTTTTATGTAATACCTTAAGATATTGCTAAATATCGAAAATGATATTAACATGTACCGAAGTATTAGCAATTGTCAGTTAATGATTCAATATCACTATGATACTGCCATCTAGAGCATGACGTAATCCCTAATGATTATGCGCCTGCGACTGAGCAAACAGTCATACGTAATATGGAAACTGCATGTTTCGGATTCCACTCGTGTATTTCTATAACACAGCATTCATATGCAATTTAAAAAAAAAAGTAAAAATCCAAAAATTTTCATATCGTCCGTCATCGTTCTAACCTACATACTTTTCGAATACTCGTACAGCAGGTATAAGCCACCGTGCGATAAAAGTAAAAAAAACGCTTCCTTCTTCTCAAGATTAGATGTTTACATTGCATAGCTCCCTATGTATCTTCGCAGCATGATATCTCTATTTGTCAGTATTCATTACTGATACATAAAGGGAAGTACTCATCGTGCGTCCGTCGTACACAGTGTTTACAAACTCGACTCAGTTCTATAGAGTTTCGTTCAATAGATGGGAAAATGAGTATGAGCATACTTTTTTATTATTATTTATTGAGGAAAAAAAGGAGGAAGTAGTCATAGGTAACGGATGTTGAACGCGAGAACGGGATACCGCCACAATCAGTAGAGGGGCACATCGAACCACTGGTACATTTTCGGTTGGCTTTCATCCAACTCGTACTCGAGGCAACGTCTCGGATATCTGCCAAAAAAATTTTCCATTTAACCGGCGCCGCATTTCTACGACCAGTCATCGTCCATTTGCCATTCGGCAAGGATGTCGATGCACGAGAATGAGGATACAGGACTTACTTGGAGTAACGCTTACAGCCGACGATGGGGTAGTCTTCGCGAAAGCACTTTGTCCCAAGTAAGCTGAAGTATACGATGCCTATTTTACCAGAGACTTGATCTTCGGAACGATGTAGACAATCGTAGAAAGCTTCGTCGCAGGAACAGTGCACTCTGGTTAGAGATTATTAAAAAAGTGACATGAGAGAGACTGTTGAGAAATTATTTGTAAAATATTAAAGTGTGATTGACAACGAGGTAGATAAATTTAGGGGAGAAAGATTAATGAAGATAGAATATGAAAAAGTTATATAAATGAGTTGTCCACCTCGTGTAGAAAGAGGGATTTGTCAGGTTATGTTTGGTTTCCATAGCTTCAATAATGTCCTGACAATTGTCGTGAGCACGGCAGCATGCATCTGATTCGGCAAAATGTCCCAGATCCTCGTAATTTTCTGCCACGTTTCCGCTGCCGCACCACTTCGTTCCTGCCCGACATCAAAATGATCGATCCTGTGTTCTAACACTTCTCTGAGCTTCATGCTTTTTTTTTATCGTGCTTAACTAATAGGCTACCTGGTAGTTGGTAAACATACTTACCTGGAAATATAACGTTCAGACGTTCTCGTCTTGATTCGCGAAGATCGTTGGTCATGTCAACGTCCTCCTGGTCAGGAAATTCTTGAGTTTCGATGACCCAACCGGTCGTCAGAGTGACGACCAGGCTTAGGCATAAGAGAACATAGGAGAACCACGTCGCCATTACGAGGCAGAAAGAATTACCAAGAATAAAGAAAAACACAGAGGCCCAACGGAAGTTAGGAGCGACCAACCTGCAGTTGGTGAGAATCTTTTGGCTTTTATTCATAATGATTAACCCCATTTTCATAATCGTAAACAGACCTAACCTGCCAAGTCAAACCCACGATAGTCCATGATACCGCTACTTGGTAGGGTAGACCGCATGTAGGGTGACCTGGTGTCTGAAATCTCATCAGACTATACTTTGTATGCAAATTCACGGAAGTGCGGATAGCGTCGTAGTGTATTATCGCATAAATAAGTAAGCTCCCCTGCTGACGGAGAAGACGTCATGCGTAGCTGACATTCTGCTGTCAGAAAAACTCTTGAACAGCCCAGTGTACGGAGTCAGGCCGATGACGGGTCGCTAGCTAATATAATAGATCGACGGTTCCACGCTGACAGCATTCATTAATTATTTCTAATAATTTGTCAGGACAGATCTGACGTAGACTATAAAGTGTACAAGGTACCTGATCACAGAAATCCTTCACATAATTCACTTAGACTCAATGTAAATACGTGACCCCTGCCTGTGTACATACTGAATAGTATGAAAGGACATTGAAGTACTGTGCTAAAATAAATTATAAAACTCGTGTGAAAACTTCTTGCAGCATAAGAAACTCGTGTGGCATCACGAGGCAAGACTAGATGCATTTTCGAGGAGAGTAGAAGAGTGCTTCTGGACTGTCTTTTAAAAGATTCAAGAGAGCGGAGTATAAGAGAAGCACAAGACAGCAAAGAGTGATAGCGAAGCACACCCTAGTGGTTCCTCGAGCGTGCTGTCCCACGCATAGATCCCTTAATTCGAGAGCTCATCTCACCGCTCTATCTTTGGATCCGAGAACGATGAGGAAGCCAAGTAGAGGCGGTGCAAGCGTGGCCTAACACTGCCTTGCAATTACGTTACGATGCGTAGAATGAAGCTGAGAGTAGCCTAGGTCGTGTTCCGTTGAGAATAGAGAAAAAAACGTTTGCCACGCATTAATCGAAAATAAACAGTTTATGGTACTGAAGCAGCTTCATGGTTGATTCAACAAGTTCTGAGGAATCATTCTACAGGAATTTTTAACAGTCAGCATCCGCGTCGTTTTTGTAGAGTGGATTCTCGTCCAGATTGGGGCAGAGAAAGTGTCGCAGATTGCGAGGACCTACCATCCCTTCTTGACGACGTGCACATTCCGTTAGCCAGAGTGACACGGCGCATATACGTTCCTTAGAGATACATCCTCCAATCCCGTTTATCTCTTCGTTTAACACTTCTGCACCTTCGACGTCTACGGTTCCCTCGCGAATTTTTAGCGCCATTCTCTCCAGGAACTCGTCAAGAGGATTTGGCTTTGACGTAGCATTTTCTTCTTCAGGATCAAGAGGAGCTGTATCTTCTGCACACTCGCAGAATCTTTTTCGAATATCTCCGAGATTGACGGATGAGTATATATCCTTTATGTCGTCTTCAAAATTCATGTTCTCTTCTTCGTTCTCATCCAGGTGCTCATCACCCTCGCTGCTATCTTCTCGTAAAGCATTAGGATCTTCCTTCCCAGGCTTATCAGCTGGCTGTACCTCGGCCTGCACTTAACATTTTATTAACTTCTAAGTAACATTGTAAAATAAATGAAACATAAAGAAGAAAGTCAGACCTCGTAAAGTTCAGAATTTAAGGAATGAGCTTGTTCGTTTGCTCCCTGTTCTCGAGGATCCTGCTGAATATCTTCTAGCTCATCGAGAGACGTCACTGAATCCTGTATAACGATACCATCTACGTTCTTATCATGTTTCGTGTCTCCAGTATCCCCTTCTAAATTTCCGGTATCGCCCTTTATATTTAATTGGTCAAGTGGCAGGCTTCTTCTGGAAGAAGGTGTCGATTTCGGTGTCGATGTAGTCCCCAGGCTGTCCGTTGGCGTTGACGTCATTTCCTCAGACATTTCCACGACAGATGGTACGACAGTATTCTCCCTGAAATCTTGTTCCGCGTCGAAATCCATTTCGGTTATCTCAGCAGGGCAATCAAGTCTGGCAAGATATTCGTACAGCATCAAGAACGTCCTGAGAGGAATCATTGCAGATCCACCCTCGGGCTCTCTGGTGAGTAACTCGCAGACGTAGACCATCGTCTCATGGAGGTTCTAACCAAAAGAAATATATAGTTAAACCACAACAAACTGTACACACTTAGATATGCCACAATGGGTATCTCTAGAAGTAGCTCCAGGTGGAGTAATAAAATAGACAAAAGAAGTATCTACACCAGCAACCAGTATAGGACCGTAGAAGTTACCAATCGTAGTGTATTTTCAAATTCCTAAGTTTTGGCACTCACGTTACCAAGGAAGCCGCATCCTACTGCCAGCAACTGGTAGAAGTTGCATCTGTCCCTGGAGTTCTTGTCAAGGATGGACGGGCTGATTTGTAAAATCCTATATAGGCTATCTTCCAATAGACCAATTTCCTGCCAACGAATCACCAAGGTACACGGGTCGACAACTTCAGCATACTGGAAGCGTTCTAGAAGGGTCTTCAAATATCCTGGTGTAATACCAAGACGAGCTCGTACTGGGTACTCCAAACGTTTCTGGTTATTTAATCAATCCAAGGAATGTAGTTGTGAACAGTATAATCCAGACTAATAGCCGGGTCGATGTCCACCAGGAAGCAGAGTATGCATTTATCACCTTGACGGGAGGAACCTCATTTTCTGCGAGTGCACGAAAATAAGCGGATGTCCAGCGTAGAAGATCACGAGGCTGGGTACGAATAGCGGCTTTCGCGTAGCACTTCAATATCCATGGTAGCTTGATTGGGATCTTTATACCCTCCTCGGAGAAGTTATTTTCTGATACGGATGAACGCGCCATTTTAACAGCTTGGCCAATTTTCATATCGCAAGTACGACGAGAATATAGCTGCTGGTGTTGCTGCCGAGCAAGGATTACGTAACGATTTCGAACGTAGGAAATAGCAGGCGATGTCAACAACCCGTACCATACAAGATGCAATTGGGAAGATTTGAAGCGCTGAGGTAGGAATTGGTTTGAATCTCTGTTTCAAGTTTGGAATTTGCCTTTGACGATCCTGGCTTTATCTAATCGGCGAAAAGACAAACATCGCGTGAATCCAGAGACACGTGAACCGTGTTCGTCGTTCTCTGCAAATCTCTCTAGGTCCTTCCTGATGCTTTACTGGACAAACCACAAACGTGCTTGAAATACTGTGAATGTGGGGAACGGGATGAACCCCCAGTGCTGACTTCTCGGCCAATTACGTCTAATTGACGAACAAACGTGCCATTTCGTGCTCGGCAATTCTCTCGTCCCCTTCGTACCCCGAGATTAGAGATATGTGCTATATACGTATCTATATACACAGACATATACTATATACGTAAAGGCGTCAGCAGAACGAGCAGACAATCGCATCTCCGCCCAAACATGTTCCTGGAAGCATGAACAAGGACCGGGAATGATCAGCAGACAGAGGACGAATCCGCAACGAAGCTTCAGCTTGGATCGATCGTGCGTGTGTGTCGCACGGTAGACAATTCCCGGAGTCGGCATCTTCTCCAAAAACGTAAAGGAAGAAAACAAAGAAAAAAAAAGCAGCAAAGAAGATCGACAAGCACAAGGAATGTAAAAAGGAGCGAAGACTGCTGCATAAAGCTAATTCCAGGAGGTTCCATCGGAGTCTGCGATGCGGATTTGAATTCGATTTGAATTCGTACTGGCATCTATCTCCAAATTCCGTGAGCTTTTGAGAGTGTCTCCTCTGGACCAGGTTGAATAATTCATACCAGTAAAAGCTTCTACCTCGGTAAAGATCTGGCGAGCCGTGCGAATTGCGTGAATCTAACACTGGTTTTACTCGATGCACAAAAGTGACACACGACGTAGGACGCTTACAGCGACACTGAAGCAGGAGCACTGAAGCAGCGGCACGTGTACTCTTGCACCAGTACAAATTACATGCTCGAAAAATAGAGCCATTACCAGTGACGATTGTGCTTGGCTGAACTGGAAAAACTCGAGGAAAGTGGGTCTGAGTGTGCCATATACCGCGACACTCTTTTACACCCTTGTTCTCGGTGGTGCTTGCTTGTCTCGAGTATTCACCCTAGGACCACCCTAACCTCACCCCACGTTGTACCAGGTTACAACGGAATATCTGCCTAGACGTCTCTACCGACGTTATACACAGTGCCTGAGCGATCCTCAGGATCATCGTATCTAGCCAACAGTACTTGTAACTTCAGAAACTTGTCAAGGGTCGCACGTCTACTCTAAAGTGTGATCGATATTCGATTTTAGACGTGTGCCAAGCAAAGAGAATAGTTTTTCCGGTATCCTCAAGTAGTTACGTAAGTAGCCACGAGTGGCAATGTACAAGTGTGAAAGAAGAAGAGGGTTGTAAAGGAGTACCAGAAGAGTTAAGTATATACCGTACAAAGTACAGACCAGAATAGCATTAGCGATCCCTTGCAGCTAGCGAAAAAGATGCAGATGCAATTGTATCAATTTAACCGAAAGAATGCAATTGAACGAGTAAGTGCAACTCAATTGAGAAAAATTAATGCAGAAGAGAATAAATATTCAAAGTAAAACATAGAATAACGGATCGAATGAAGGGCGATTAGTGAGCTATTTTATTGACTGTGGTACGCATTATTGCTGGTCCCACAAATAGGATCAATAGCCTCATTCTGTCAGGGTCCTCGATTATGCTCGTTTCCGATAGGAAAAGCGGAATGGCAGATACCATTATGCATAGGACTATATGTATATATGTGTGTGTGTGTGCATCTGTAACACATTCGAGTACTTTGGCTGGTTGCAATGATGGCACAACGCATAGCTGCCAACGTTATTGCGCAATGTATATGCAGCGTCATTCTGTGATATGGGCAGAGACTAACCTAATGTATGATCTGGTCCTTGCCTATGGTTTATAGCTTGCTAGATTGGCCCTCTTGTTTATGGCGTATATCGTCGGTGCCACATGCGTACTGATGTTTATTGCTGTAATTTGGTGACACATTGTTCGCACTGTATGCTCTCGTTCAGTTGGCTGACCCTTGACACAGACTATGCTCTTGCGAGAACCCTATTCTCAGATTGGCAATTACACTGCAAAGGACTCGATCGTGTTGAAGTCTTGAGAATGCAGTTAGAATGCACTTAGGATACATTAGACTGCATTGTCGTTAGTAAAATATTCCTATGGAATTTTTGCCCGCATCCATTAGGCGACAACAAAATGTCTGTCCGTTATACGTAACGTTTCCTTTATGATCCCGCATTACTGCATCCTGTCTGTTGTTGTTCCTGAAGGAAGCATCATTTGTTCATGAATTCCCAGCAATCTTCTAGTCCAGATACGTATGCACGTGTACACTGGGACGTCGTAAAATTTGACGGTATCTCATCCTGTATAGTCCAGACCCAGGGCATTGAGGGCATAATTGATAAATAGCTCCCATATATGTTTATTTCTTTGTACCAGGCATAACGGAAAAAGTGGTAATAATCTAGCGAACTAGAAAATAAAATAAAATTGATTTTCTATATATGTATGGAGGAAGGATTCAATGAGCCGTGCTTCAATGTCCCTGACGCTTTTCATACGATCGGATATGCAGAGGTTATTAAAGATGGTCATATGTATATGTTTTGAAACGATTACTCGACCTCAATATGCCAGGATATTGGAGAACGCACTTGAATGATCAGGATCACGGTACTTCTGCGTACAGATTTCCAATGGTACACGATGAATTTTCATTCGTATTCGGATTCGCTTGTATAGAATCTCGCATTCACGTATATACTGAAACATGGAATTCAAGCTTATACGTGGATCGGATATATCGATACAAAGCCAGTCGTACCCAAAATAAAGTGGAAAAAAGAATACACTCGCTATGCATTGAAATTGCGTTCAATTCATTTTTGTGCTTTCCGTAGAACATCGAATTGTACCTATTGCTATTGTTAGATTTCTCTGCTGGGTTTGATGGGAGCATACTTCAATCGAAAAATCACCATGGTCGCGTAAAAGTTCTGATATGAAAGGTGCGAACTGGTGTGGATGATTCCTATTGGGTCGTCGGATTGGTTTGGCTGGGGGTCGTACGAAAGGAATGCCGGAAGAAATAATCGGAAGTATCGATCGATCCTGGTGCCCCCATTGCGCCGGACGAGACTTAGCGCATCATCTTTGTTATTCGAACGAGCGCATTTGGCTTGATGAGATACGCTATCAAGAATTCTTTATATGTTCATAAAAATAGTTACCAATCATTGGTGCCTTCATTTATTTTTATTCGAGCATCAAATATTATATTTTTTAATGTTGTGACGTACAGTACGAACGAAAATTCAGTCTCTGGTGGTTTTAATTGTTTTGAATTTGATACAAAATTAATATGCATTTTTATATCGTTTTAGTATCGCTGTCATCTTGAATTTTAGTACTAGCAAAACGAAAGCGATCGCTGGTCAGAAACTGCATGTTAGGTTTCTCGTCTCTTGGGCGTCGAATTTCTACTTTGCTTATCTTGGAAATAATACTTATCTCGAGACCGACGTAGTCGAGTTTCTTTTCACCAGAAAAAGGTAACAACATCCATTAACGTTTATGAGAATAGTTAGAGTGAAGAATCCCTAATGGTAGTTTAACTTCACATTTTCATTCTTGTAGGATAATTTATGACTCCAGTGGTGTCAGTTACGATTTCCATATCCGTTGTGTTTATGGACAATCTTGTCAAGAAATGTGTGCTAGAAGGAATGAAGGAGTGATTGAAAATGAGAGTAAAACGAAGTATAAATGAAAGAATGAGAGATCGAGTGAGAGCGTGAGCTATACGAGAGAATAGAAAGAGCGAAAAAGGCCAGACTGTCAAAGGAAAGGGCATCTGCTTGTCCGTGCAAGTGGCGCCCGCCCTACAAAGAAGTAGGGGAACTCACGCGTAGCGTGGCGCCTATGTAGAAAATCAGAGCAGTAAAAGCCGCAAATGAGCTAAAAAAAGAGAGAATAAATTGGTTGACAAAAGTTTCCGAATTACATGCTAGTACATGAAAGGTTGGCATTATAAGATAGTCTATTGAGCCATTGATTGCCTTGCAGAAAAGGTCGTTCCGAAATGCATAATGAGACCCATGGGACACTGGGAAAACGTGTTGCAGGGCATAAGTGGAACCGCTGGCAGCAGCATGTTCTTATGCGTAGTAGCCTAGAAGGTGAGAAAGAGACAGGACGAGGATGAGGATAAGGAACCGAGTGTCTTTCACTCACCAGCAGTAGCGAAGAAGAGAAAGAATATCCATATATCCATGGGGCTGGCTGCGAGGCGTAGCTGGAGGCTGCCCATGCAGAACGAGACAAGAGTACCCATCACACGACGAGGCACATAATATTTTATTTTTTCACGAGCAGTGATTACTGCTCGCACTTCCGCTTTTCTTTAAAGAGAAAAGATTCCTCCGAACGAGTATCCTTTCGTATATAGTAAATAAGAAGGAGAGTCTCAAAGTCTGTAGCTGTTAGCGATCACGTATAGTACGTAGACCCTCTACTCCCGCGTGTCTTATTGCGTCACACAGGCACTCGCCCTTGTCCTCACACAGGCGCCGTCGATTCTTTCCTCCTCGTGACCGTCAGCACTCCTGATACCGTATGACTTTCCGTCAGAATTGTGGTGACCACAGTCACAGCCACCGGCACTGTCACTACAGCATACAACTATACACCAAAGCTACTCGTCACTGTCACTGTCACTTGTCACTCGAGTCACCGTCACTATCACCGTCAGCATATACTCTTTATTCAGATGCTCCTTTAGCTGGTTCCTTATTTCCTTCACGCTCGCTCCCTCACGTTCCCTTTCTCTGTCACCCTACCCGCTCACATAGCGTGGAATTTCGAAAAATGTAATTGGGAAACCGGATATATTGTCCGTCAGCTTTCTGAACGATTTGGATCGCTTTCAGAATGTTTGTGATGAACTGAACGACGAACAACACACTCGCGTAAGCATTTGCTTCTAGGGTTATTGACGAGTTTCTGCTCTGCTTCCTCAGGTGACTTACAGTTTTTCACTCAGGATATGTACCGAAGTGTCTCAATGCTAATAGCAATACGAGAACCAAAACGTGCGTACGCGTGGTGTCGTCAAGCCGCTGAATCAACTAGCTCGACACGACGAGCAAGATCGAGATTCAAACTGGCTGGCGTGCTCTCCCCGCCGCGTTACTCGGAGTATTGACCGGCTCTGCGGTGCGACGAGGCAGGGGACGCGGAGACTAGCTGGCAGGCTGGCTGGATGGCTGGCCGACTGGATGGCTGACTGGCTGGCTGACTGGCTGACGGCCTGCTCGCCACCCTATCTCCCTTTCGAGAAGCCAACTCAACTCGCGCCTTCTCTATTCCTCTTGGATTCTAGCCCTCTAGCGTGCTCTTGTACTCTAATACGGCTAGAGCTGCTCAGTATGGCCGAGTACAGGAACAGGAGAGGACCGGTGAGCCTGAGCTAGCTTAAGTATTCGAACATTTGAGCATTCGAACCAGCTCGAGCGTCAGCCTGGATGCGCAAGCTGAGGCGCGCGCCTCCTGTTCCTACGGCCAGTTTGTGAAGACGACCAAGAAGCTACGAATGAGCAAACGCATGATGGCGATGTTGCCACATATGCATTGATGAAGCACACGAACACTAAAGTACGGAACGCAGGAAGTATAAGGGTGTTAGTAAAAGAATGGTAAAATCTGTTCTGCATTCTTATCTGTATTAACGTTGTTTTAGCATTGTCAAATACACGGTTCCGATATTAACATACGAATGCTTATGGTACAATGAGTCTCTAATGTCCCGTCTACCGAACGAGCATCAAAGGGAACGGAAACTTGTAAATTAATTGGGAGTGCATGCTTGGCATTCACATTCAGTTGCTATACGTCCGCTATACCTACATTGTCCTCGAATGGTGTGAGAGGCTCAGGTGCCAGCCTGTAACAGAATCTGTGTCAGTAGTGGCCTGCTGCACAGCGCCATTGTTCTTTACGCTTTACGCTTCAGATCGCGTCGCATCGTACTATATTGCAATACGTTACATTCGATCTGGCACTCGTAACGTACGCCTCTTGTGACTAGTCGTTACTCACCGGGAAATGCTTCTTGCCAATCGATTCAAGTCTGGATTACAAAGGAGGGCAGACCGACTACGACGTTATCAAATCGATCAGTCTTGTATTCATTGAGAAAATCATATTTGTCGACTAGAAACTTTCCTTCGATTTTCTTATTTTTATTTCAGCAACCCCATGAACGTCAATATTCTGTTACATTTTACATTTTGAATTCAGACTTGACTAGACCTTTGATGTCATCCCTTCTTTTCCCCTTTATCCAATTACTAATATAGTACTTGCATCTAGCTTTATCTCATATTTCTTTCGGAGCTTATCTAATATATATGCATATATATGAGCATTGCTCTCAATCCGCTTGTGAATTTTATTACAGAATTCTATGCTGTGCGAATCCGTAGAAAAATTCTATTTCGCCGTAATCGGTTAATACGCTTTATTCGACCAGCCTCATTGTAAATAGGTTCCCATGATCATCATCAAAAAGCCACTCAAAATTATCATTTAGGAGCGCGTATAGGCTTTCTTCATTGTTCAATTATATCTACATATAGAATTTATTGGTTTGGACATCAAAAACGTTCAGTGCTTATCTCCTTACATAGAGTTCCATCTTATTCGATTAATCGGTGGCTGATCCTAGGATCATTCAACATCAACCCTCTGTGTATCATATCCGATTGGCACAGCCATTCGTATATCCATCTCACCCTAATACCTTTACTCTATTGTTCAATTACCTAAACGCGCGCGAGTACTCAAGCGACTTTCTTGGGCAAACAACCCTCATGTGCCCCCATTTTGCAGCTACAGCTCATCGTTTGCGGGAATATAGCTTATGGATCCATTCTATGCTGACCGATTTGATCCGAAATCTATCAGCGTTGTTTTAATGCTAAATATTAATTGAATTTCTCTTTAAATTATTTTACTGCTGAGAATGGAAGCATACTGCGTAGAAGGTTTCATGTGGAGAATATTTATTTAAAACACACTGGGTAGACTGTATTAATATTTATTTATTGGAAATACCTCCAATTATATATTGTCTTTTTACTTCAAAAGCCACTACACCTAATGCCATTCCTGTATTTAAACTGTCGACTCCCGCAGTTAGTGGTATGTTCACGCGGACGCCATTTTGCAATTTAGTGAATCGGTATGAATTGTAACTTATACCTTCCGTTTCTCCACCAATTATTAGGATGTTGTGTTTCTGTGTGTAATTCACTGCGTAGTAAGGTATCAGTGGTAGACTATTAATAATATCCCTTAATATTGGAGAATTTTTATTTCGGGGTCGAATGAACTCTGATGACACCGACAATGATTGAGCCTCTTGTGGATTTATAGTTTTCACGTTGTTATCATCTTCGTTGATGTTCGTTTCCTCCGATGGCATCTCGCTTTTTATTTTCGAATCCAATTCATCTGCATTACTTTTCATGTTTACAATGTTATCAGCGATAAAAACATTTGCGTCCTTATCGATTAGCGACTCGATGTCCTCCCACGTTTCGGTTTTTTTTATTAACAAACGGAAATGAGCACCTGTTGCACTTCTCAGGACTTTCGGCTCCCATAGATCAACGCACCCTGTAAATGTATATGCATTTTTTGTTTTTGATTGCAGGAAATCGTGTAATCTGCTGCAACTGTCGTGTAATAATAGCATTTTCTACCTTTTGTTAAAATAACTTTATGACATCCAACACCGAGAGCAGCTCTTAGAATGGAACCTAAATTTCCTGGTTCTCGTACATTGTCGCAAATTATTGTTAGCGGTATTGCTCCTGGAATAGATTTTCTGCCTTCTAAATTGGGTGTTTTGAAAATTCCTGTTATAAAAAGCGATATATTGAAAAGAGACAAAAAAAGGAGATATTTATTTTTTAGTAATACAATTTGTGGTCTTTTCTATTACCCATAAGACCAGGTGTTGTGGTTAAATTGGACCATAACTGAATAGATTTGTATGGAACTTTGTATATTTTTATCCCTTCATGTGGCAATGGCAAATTCATAAGGTCTGATTTTCTACTGAAAATAATTATTTCAGGTATCATGCCAACATCAAGAGCATCCCTAATTTGACGATGGCCTTCAAGAAGGACTTGGCCAGCTTTGGTCCGTGCTTTGCGAGATTTAATTTGTATCATTAATGATCTGAAAGTAAGACAATTGAAACTTAAAGTAAAATAAATTATTCCATTATTAATATTTAAAATACACACATACGGTATTATGTTATTATCTTGATCTAGTTTTTGAAAATGAGGTAATCCTTCATCCAAAGTTTTGTCACTTGTAGATTCTGTTTCGTTTTTTTCTTCAACGTGATTTTGCTTCTGCCTTTTAACATTTAAACCTCTATTTCGATTGTTAATTTTTGGAGAGTGCTCTACACCTTCAAATATTTCATTTTCATTTACAATTGCAGTTGGTCTCCTACTACTCCAATTATTACGTGTTTGTACATAAGGTAATCGTGTTACTGTAGTTGCACGCAGTGCACTGATGCGTAAGAAACACCTTGAAATTAACATTGTTAATTCACGGCAATATCAGATGTTTATAATTATTTAATATGCATGCATGTAATGCGTTTACAGGAGCCTGGAAGAAAAAACCAACACATGATTTGATTATCCATACTATGTTAATACACAAGAAATACATAAACTAATAATAATACAATGTAAATAACAATTTTCTCCATACCTTGATATTGTATTCTTAAATATTATTAATCTTTTAAAATACTTAAATATACTCCGGCAATAATAAATAAAGTATGGCAATCGCTATGAAGTTGCAGCGAAATGATTCATTTCTACCGTTATTGCGCAGGTCTGCCAACACAATTTTCCATAACATTAATGATTCTTCTTAGCTATTTAAATACATTTTGAGACATTTTTATTTCATTAACAATACATTTAAAGACAGTTTAAGAGTCAAATTAATTGAAACTCGTTTATTTACCTAATATCTATAAAAAATCTAGAAACTATTAAAACTTTTGAAATCAGTTGAATAAACTCATCCATAATGATAAGTTACCTAGACTGAAACTAAAACGTTTAACTTCATTCAGTTACGTTTGACAGAAGAGTGGGGAACGTGTTGTGCTCCGTAAAATTCTCTCCTTTTCTTAATTATTTCCATCAATCGTTAGTGCGTTTGATGAAAAATGTCGTACAATAACCAATCTGTATATCTCGTGTAAAAGAAAACTTTTTTCAATCTCTGTGAGAATCTAAAATCCTCAAAATGAAGGCGATCATCGAATTTGAAGAATGTCTACGGGATACGCCAAAATTTCGGTAAGTCGTTCTATGTACTTTCTAATTCATTTCACTCTGCTTTGTAATACTTTTGTTTCTTCTTATGTCCGAATTCGATTGCCTAGAGTATTTAATGCGATTCCATTTGGTATAATGCAACGCGCGTATCCATGTCTTCCATTAAAACATATGTACACTAATAATAATGCCCTTTGTCCTCCTGTCGTGTACATTTCAATTACAGCTTCATGACCTATTAAAAGATTGTACAAAAATTCTTCAGGCTTTGTCTTTGTATAACAATATAGATTGTCTTCTGTTAATCAATAATTTTTGTCTGAGCAATATTGCACTGAATGATGACATATTGCATTGTTGATATAAATATGATTTATTTACAGCAATGAATATCATTAACATTTTTGTTTAATTACTTTTAGGGCTTGCATTGAGGAGGTTGAGAGTAACACTGATCAATTAGAACAAAAGCTGGAAAAGGTATTTCATATTTATGTTATTAACAAATATTAAATTTTCTATGTTACTTTTAGATGTTTCAATATTTACTAAGGCACAGGTGTATTTTAATTTGTGTGCACAACCTTTGAATATTTGTAAAGGATGTCCAGAATGGTATCTATGGATGTCATGTGTAGTACTATAGGTTCATAGTGTTATATATATTTTTTCAGGTTTTGAAAAATTGCAGTTCAATGATTGATGCTGGAAAAGCATATGTGGGGCAGCAGAGGTATATTTTTTAATGACAAATTATAATAATCATATATCTATTTATTAATTTTATTATTTAAATGTCATATATATTTGATATATTACAAATTCCATATTTGTCAAATATAATATTACGTGTCAAACATAATCTCCCATGCACTAAGCAATACAAGTATACTTGCATTTAGTCTTTACCAAAGGTTGTCTCAGACTAGTTAATTTGCCAATTATGTTAGTTACAAACTATATCAGGAATGCTGCATATATTGTAATATTGTAGTATTTTACTATACTGTAGACAGAGGGCAGGAAACATGGACAAATTACTATTGTCAAACAGGATGACTCATATTCAGATTCCCATGTGGAACACAATGATATACTATCATAAGCCATTGTATTCGGTTCTGTATATATTACCCCAAGAGTTAAGAATACTCATAAAAATTCGTGATCCTAAACACAGCAGGATTACTTTTGTTAATATTATTTCATTCTTGTCATTGTGTAATACGGGTACTTGAATCATTTAAATTTTAGCTATTCTATTGATACATTGATTATTTTTATATTTTCTGATATCCATAATATGATATAATATTTAACATTTGAATTCACCTTTATTTCCAGTCAATTTGCCAATAGCTTGTGGGATTTGTCCATTTATTTTAATGATGATTCAGAGATAATGGCCTTTTTAAACAAACTCATTCATGCATTACAAGAAATGAACAAATTTCACACGATCTTGTTAGATCAGGCATCCAGGACCGTTGTCAAGGATCTCAGTTCTTTTATAAAAGGGTAAGTAGCAAGTTAATAATATATTTCCCACCCAAAACCAAATCTCGTATATTATACTAATATGCACCGATACTTACCTTTGTCAGTTTCAATGTGGCATACTTTTAAAGAATTCCAACATTAAAATTTATTTTAATATTTGATCCACACAATCTAATTTCACCATCACGACTAAATAAAGATGAACACCTGCTACTCATGCAAGACTCGCTTATCCCACTTCCACATTCAGTAAAATTGATACATTATCCGTTATTGACGTGTTACTTTGACGTTACGTGTATGTGTATATATGTGTGACGAAGATATACTTACGTCATGCAATACCATCGCAACCTATCCGTCATATTTTGAGCCTCAGTACACGATAAGCTTTTGCGCAGAGAAATTCTGATAGTCTAAAACGACCTGGCATTATACTAAAGTAACAGCGCTAAATAGGCACGAAATTTTAATCCGTATAACATAGAAGGAATCTTCACGTTTTTCTGTTCTAACAGTGACGTAAAGAGAGTAAAGGAGTCGCGACATTATTTTGAAAAAATATCAACCGATCTAGATCTTGCGCTGAATAAAAATTCCCAAGTGCCAAAATCACGACCTGCAGAATATGAAGAGACTTCTAATATACTCTCAGCGACGAGGTCCTGCTTTCGTCACACCGCACTGGATTACGTCCACGTGCTGACGATGCTTCAGGCGAGAAAGCGTCACGAGATCTTGGGAACATTACTGAGCTACATGCACGCCTGCTTCACTTATTATCATCAAGGTAGTGATTTGGCACAAGATCTTGATCCTTTTCTGAAAGGACTCAGCGACGATTTGGTCAGGATGCGCGGGGACTCGGCGAAACTGGAAAAGGAAATGGAAAATCGACACATTTACGTGACAAATCGCGACTTGGTGCCGTCACCAACTCCAGGCAATCCAAAAATGGAGGGATATTTATTTAAGAGGACGAGTAACGCATTTAAAACATGGAACCGTAGGTGGTTCTGTCTCAAGGATCATCAATTGGTCTACAGAAAACGGACTGGTGAGGATGACTATACCATAATGGAGGAAGATCTACGTTTGTGCACTGTTAAGCCAGTCGTTGATTGCGAGAGAAGAAATTGCTTTGAGGTTCTCAGCCCAACAAAGTGAGTTGCAGGAAAAAAAAAAGTTATATATCGATAAGATAACTCGCCGTCCGTGTAAAAGCGATAAGATTAATAGTGTACTAAGAACGCACTAATCTTAATATGTCAACTTCACACAGCCTTAACAATCTTTGAGACTCCTCAGTATATCTGCAGAGTCAATTCTCAGGATTTTTTTTTTATTCCACAGAAGTCACATGCTTCAAGCTGATAGTGAGGAAATGTACTTAGCTTGGGTTACAGCAATGCAACAGGCCATTGGGGCTGCCATTCAAAGGGGTATGAGTACTGGATCTAATGCTAATACTCTTCAGTCACACATTCGAGATAGTAAAGGTCCACTTCGACCTTTACCTAAACCCAAATCTAGGTATAAAATCATTTTGTTATTAAAGTACTAGTATGTTATAATATATTGAATATACGTATAATTATTGAAGCATCGTGTGTATATTTTCAGAGTTTGGGAGCAATTGTTAAAAATCCCAGGGAATGATGTATGTTGCGATTGTGGCGGCGCTAATCCGAAATGGGCTAGCATTAATTTAGGTATCACTCTTTGCATAGGTGAGTTCTCTTATCATGTTTTATTAATACAAGACGAGATGCTATTACCTTTAATGATGTTACGATACTTTACATATTATGATAAATTGTTTTTTATGTCCTGCAGAATGCTCAGGGGTGCATAGAAGTCTTGGTGTCCACTATAGCAAAGTTAGGTCCTTAACGCTGGACGATTGGGAACCAGAGATACTAAAAGTCATGGCAGAGCTTGGCAATACCGTTGTTAATAATGTCTATGAAGCTCTGCCAATACCTCCAGACATAACTAGAGCGACAGCAAAGTGTAACGCGTATGTATAAGATCCATAACACGTGCTCAGGCGCACAAAACTGTAGTATAAGTAGATAATATTCTTTTCATTTATATACAGAAATATTCGCGAGGCCTGGATAAAGGCTAAGTACGTAGACCGAAAGTTCGTGAAGCCTTTATCATCCGTGACAAATGCGGACCAGCACACAAGCCGGGAATCTATGCACTTCCGAAAGTGGAGTGTGCGAAAACTGCGCAGACGACCAAGGAGTCGCGATAAGATGGACACGTCAAGTCGTAACAAAAGTCTGACATTGACTTCCGTCAAGGAAACGCGTCATTCTACAGAGTCAGATGACAGTAAAGATACATCAATTGAGAGTCTTAATTTTGTTGAAAAGTCGAAATTAGCTGAGCAGAATTCACTGAGTTCCGAAGACAGTGCTAACTTGGATTTGAAGAATGAGTCTACCTTGTATGGGAAAATATTAACCCGTACGCACAGTGATATTAATGAAAACAAAAATCAGAAAACAAGTGACTCTCTGGAATCTGTTACTGATAAAAAGTCCCAGGATCACCACGTTATTGAAACGCAAGATAAGAGCGATATCCATGACACTGAAAATAACTCTGAGAGTGATATGTCTGAAAAGAGTAGTGATTCGTTGAATGTTAGTATGAATATTGAAGCGTGTGATATTAACGAGAGCAAGGACACTGGAACAGAGAAGAATAAAAGGGAAAAAATTCAGGAATCTGACGTTCTAATGTTTGGCTGTGATTTACCGAAACCGACAATTGAAGGTAGCTTGGAATTGAGTTCGGATCAGGACTCTACAGCTGGGGAAGATGAGGAGTTTGAGGATGAGGAGGATATTGAGAATCTACACCCGGAAATGTTACTGTACAAAGCTGCTGCAGCTCATAATCTTCCTGTTATGTGCGCCGCGCTCGCGAACGGCGCTGATAAATTATGGGCGAATGTTAATGACAGAGGACGCAGTGCCTTGCATCAGGCTATCATAAGCGTAAATATTTTTTTTATCGTATACAGAGATTACTCATATTCTTTTACTATTAATTAATCTTTATTAAATATAGGGCTCTGTAATGTCGTGCGAGTATCTTCTATTAAACGGCGCACGTATTAATTGTCAGGATATTGAGGGCAAGACACCATTGTACTTAGCTACAGAATTAGGTGAATAATATTCTAAATATTGTTTTACTTAGGAACTATAGCAATTCGTAATTATACCATTTATTTTTATAATTTATAGGACACACAGCCCAAGTATGCTTATTACTGAAGCACCGTGCGGATCAACATATACAAGATGAAAGTGGTGTAAAACCGCTGTCAATTGCTGTAAAAGAAGCAAATGCGGATATCGTCACGCTGTATGTATTCTTTGAAAAATTTTTAATCAATCTTCCAAATGCAAATTCTATTAATTTCTTTCTCTTTAATTAGGCTACGACTGGGACTGCTAAACGAAGAGATGAAAGACTCGGACATTGGCGTTACCGGAGATGAAACTTTCAATGATGTGGTTCGTGATTTCAGTCAGTTGGCGTGTTCGCATCCGGAACGATTGCAGCGCCGCAACGACAATACTAGTAGTAATAATAGTAACAACAGTTCCAATGCTCTTGAATAATCGTTAGCGCAACAGGTGCCAAAGGAAATACGAATTTATCGAACCCGACAATTTTTTTATTTTTTTTTTTCCCGACGGGAAATTTCAAATGTTCTGAGAGTATTATTATTATCAGCTCCCTCTTATAGTAGGGATAATGAACGCTAAGAGGGCAGTGCCAGGATAATATAAGCTTCTCCCACCTCATCTACCCTATATACTTTTGCTGTGCTCTGATTACAAAACACAGAATCCGTTCCGTGAAATTTCTTTACAGCATCAATGGTGGAATTGTTCACTGATTGTTAGTTACATAAAATGAACGTCCCGCCTATTAAACGCGTACCTGAGTAGGAGCACTGCTTTTTAGCGGTACAGGTGATCTTAACGAGACCAGCAACTTTTTTCCTGTGAATTTAGAGGTTCTCGAGGTGTCTACGGATGATTCAAGAAGGATCCTGACAAGCACCCGAGAGATAAATGTTTTTTTGTGTTTATTTTTTTGCCAGTCTGGTGATGACATTTCTTATATTTTTGTTTTTGTATTTACACTAAGCACAGCTACACTTATAGCAGCAAATTCACTGACATAGCAGCGAGACTGCTTTCTATATTTTCTTTTCTATTATTTAACTACTTTGATACTACGTTAGACATTTGTGTAGCCATTAATATTGTTTATTTCGTTAGGTAATGATTCTAGAGCATAAACATTTCTATTGATATCGTTTCCTCCTCGTACCATAAAATTTTGTTATGGCATCAAGCAATGCTGTTCTCGTGCTTTTTGGTCGAACGATACGTGTAGGATGGTAGAGTTGATTGTGTAGCGCTTGTCGTTATATGCAGACACCCGAATTAGCTCTACTTAATTATAAATTGGAACCCTGTTTGTAGCGACGAAGGGTATTGTCAACAGCGTAGATTTTCCTTGTTAATCGTTGCCCATATTTTTACATTTTCTAAAAAGAAAAAAAAAGAAACGCAAGGAGGAGTTTTTGAGTCTCTTGTATTTTTTTACATGTGATCGCGATTATTTCATGCGATTACACACAAAGATCTACGCTTAACTTTGATTATGTTTCTACAATATATTCGTTCACATTGTTTTGTGTGTTACTTATCGTAAAACAGCACAGAATCTTACCAGTGCCGTTTGACATATCGACTGTAGGAAGTTGAAAATTATCATCGTGAAAGTCTATAAATGTATACAACACTATGCCGTGAGAACTATTTCATAAAATTAATCGTTGATTCGTCGAATGTATAATCAAATCTGCATGCAGAAGTCGTTGCCAAATTTTTAGATATTTGTATATAGTTTACTATAGGTAATGTATTCCCATAGATCTGATCGTTGAAATCTAGATATTTTTACGTATACATCTCAACAACGAGTGCGTGTACGCATTAACGTGTAAGACCATTGTAATCAGGGACAGTAATGATGGCTGAGTTGAAGAAAAAAGAAAGAAAAAGAATAAAAATAATAAAGATATATTCTCATCGCACAAGCTAATTGAGGAATCGAATATTTTAATTAGTCTGTTCACGTTTAACGACTGCGATTCGCTTAGTACAATATTTATACGTGGGTTTCTCTCGAAGTTCCATTGTACACAAATTTTCGAGCTTCAAAATGCTTGGCAAGGAAATTCTGAGAATCCTCGTGGACTTAAGTATCATAAACGTTAGTTAAAACTTTATCTAATTTTAATTGATACGAGGAGATGACTTTACACAAGAGGCGATCCCGTACAGTATTCTAGGATGACGTGTTACTTGTTTATTACAACTTACGAAATTTAACGTTACGGCGAAGCGAGATAAAGCTAAGGGAACTATGAGAAATCCCCCCAAAAAATGAGCAATTGAAAATCGATAGTTTCTCAAATACTATTTATCATTGTCTTTCACTGCTATCTCGTTTAACAGAAATTTTGATTTTTACAGTCAATATAATAGTCGAAATTCAAAACTTCTAATCGTCCCGCTTCTTCCAACTTACGTCTTCCAAATTACTTTCGCGTAGCTCCAGAAATCCAATACGATCTTTTCCAAAAAATTTGTTTATCATATCAAGCATTCCTTTATCTTTGTAACTATTCCCCCTTAGGGTGCAATTTCATGCTGACGCTCGACGCTGGTTTTGAGCGTCAAATATAGTCACGTGATATAATTTCGACGAAAACGCCATCTGAAAAAAAAAAGCGTCAAATTATCACGTCAAAGTGCGGCATCAGCGTCAATGTAGCTATTAGTAAAAATAAGCGATTGAAAAAGTAATAAATATCGAAAGCCAGCCTATCGATTGCCATGAATGATTCTTAACCTGCCTAAACTATAACAACAAATAGTAATTAAAAAAGACAGTAATTAAAAAGAATGTCTGCGATCTATCAATACTAAAAGTGAATCCATCGGTGCGAAGAAATAATTCGGCGATGACTCTCTCGTATACAACGAAATGTCGTTACAGTTTTTTTGAAAGAAATATGCAAAAAACTGTTTTGGATTCATCCATTATTCAAGGCACGTTTTATTTAAATATTTTTCTGCCAAATTTTATGCGCCAATACCATTCAAATGTTATGATATCACTTATCGATGTATCGGTTATTGTCGAGTTCGACTTTATTTATTAAGCGCCAACATACACAGCTCGAGTGTCTGAACTAAACATTGTTTAGTTTTGACGCTACAATTCATCCCGATGACGCTTTCGTCGAAATTATACGACATGACTACATTTGACGCTCAAAACCAGCGTCAAGCCTCAGCATAAAATTGCACCCTTACAGTCAATCATATCGTTACGCAGTAGCACATAACGTGAGTAAATAAAAAACTAATAAACGCATATAGTCGCCACTCGCCACAAATTTCTTAACCAAGAAGGAACATCCATTTGGGTGTAGCGAAATTAAAAGAACGACCGCATATTGTTTAAAGAAAGAAGAAGAAAAAGGAATTGAAACTTTCGTACCAGCGATATAAAATTACATCGTACGGCCTTTCTTTTCTTTTCTACGTCAAGGCCTCGTGTCGACAATGGTAAAACTATGGGCGATAACCGCCTATGTTTCGCTTTCTTTCTTTTCTTCTTTATCTAGTAGCGAAAGTTTGGACCAATCCGAATCGCTATCAAAAAAAAATATCGCGAATTTTTGACTGTTGAGAAACAGCGAGTAATATACATCACTGTATTTATCTTAATTATAATAAATATGAAACGATCATTCAGTGTACACTGTACTGTATATAATGTTTACGCCATAAGAAAAAGAAGTGTATTATATCGAACAGCTGATCACAGTGTTATTATACGTAATCGAAAAAGTGTCAGCTGCAGGCCGTTCTGTCATTTCATTGTAATAATATTTACCGTAGCGTGTCTCTCTGGTCCGAGTGTAAATTCGCAACAAGAAGAGGATCGATGCGTGCTGCTGACGGGAGCGAAGTGATACGCTCCACAGCAATTTAATGTCTTTAGAAAAAAAAAAAATATCGATTACTTTAGAGTAATTTTACAGTACAATGTCCGAAGTTCATAACGGGCTTCGCGAGGAGCTAATTAACGTATTGTAAGTTATCGCAAACGCAGACGCAGAATCCACGCACAATTGACAATTCATTCTTATTAGGTCATTAATGGGTCAATATCCTATAGCCGCTACACGTCCGTTCGTACGAGCAGAGAAGAACATCGCTATTTTTTTATGCTTTTACTTTAGGCCGCGTAACAGATTATTTTATTTTTATCCTAGTCGACCATTTTCAGTGAAAGCGTCTACACGCTTTCGCGCCATCTATTGACCAAGTTTATTTTATTTTTTTCAACCAAAATTTCCTACACGAACACGAATAATCTTTCCGATCTCAATAAATACGAGGTTTGTTATAGTTTCACAATGAAAAAATTCCTAACCTCACTGAAAGAACGGACACGTTTTTACCGCGCGAACTGATAACGTCTCGATGTAATACACGTGAGCGCGCGCTCCTACCTACGATTCCCAGGCTTACTTAACATTGTCGAGTATTGACGTCATTGGTCACTAATCGAATGGTTATCCAGTTAGATCGAGATCAAAAAGATTGACCGATCAAAACTATCGTTCGTACCATGTGCAATTGAAATACTCATCTCATTTCCTCTTTTAATTGTTATTCCCAGCTAGAATTTTTTGTATATGATTTTAATAACGTTATCTCCATCTCTACGTCTCTTTTTCAGCATCAATAAAATTATTAAGAAAAAGCATCAGTCAGCACGCGCGATCCAAAGTGCACGCATGCTCACACGTGCATGTATATATGCATGTATTATATATAATGATCTTAAGAAACAAGTTCCTGGTTCCATCGAAGCGAATAATCCAATCTGCCTATGATGTAGCGTACAGTGTCAATTAATCATCGTTTGTGATACCGTTCAAGTACAACGCGTCAAAGATGCAAAAATATTTCTATAATCAACAAGCGATCGCGATAGGCTATAAGAGTGTATAGATGCGTATTATACACATAGGTGGAAGCAAGTTCTGTCGGGCTTTCTGATACCAAACCATTCTATCTTGCAGAGACTGGCGGCATGGGCGGCACGCAGTCTACGCCTAGGCATTCCTATCCCTGACTGAAGTGGATCGTGAGCATAAGCTGGCGTAGCTGCTTATACACGAGAGACAGAAAATAAGCAGGGTCGTGAGCCCCCGTTCTAGCTAGAGATAGAAATAAGTTACGCACGAGTAGAAAACTATAGGATATATGATATATTATACAGATACGTTAGAATAGTGTTCGAGCCCCCGTATTAAGCCGAAGCATAATTTGTTTCATCACGTATTAGAATTTGACAATAGGTGGATTTCGTGCGTTAAAAAATTTGATCGACTGGTAATGTGCCATTTGTGCGAACGTAGCTCGTAGCTGTAGTGGAGCAGAAAGAGAAGGGAGAGGAAGGTATTACGATGTGAATAATTGAAATTCCATTTCAACGGATTTGTCATGGCTTATACAGTATTCAGCGTGGAGACCATTAAGAATGCTGAGGGATGAATGATTTTTATTTCGTCTGTACGAGGGAACGTGAATGTTAATTGTTAGCGTGAAATACAATGCGGCTACTATTGGAGTCGTAAGCTTTCTTATTTTCATTCCTTCTGAGAATGTGGCGGTCGAGGAGGGACGCGAGGGTTAACTGAGGATCGAGTGTGAGAAATGTGACATGGAAAATAAACAGGAAGTCTTGGCTGATGGAAGAGAGAAAGAAGCGACGTGCCTAATCGATTCCCTGGAACTTATTGGTCTTTGAGCATTAATGTCAATGTTTAGAATAAAAAACGACTGTAAATTTATATCCCGTGGCGTACGCCAAGTGCGTAGATCTTATAGTCAATATTCGGTTTAACTGCGCAGTAGCTGCCAATCAGGCAGAGTTTGGATCGATGAAATTAGTGTCAACGTCTTTAATCTTTACTGACTCGATCATCTTTCATATTGACTCTTTAATGGTACGGGAAGTAGAGAGGAAACTTTATTGAGATTGGACCAATGAAAGTAATGCTTATTTCACTGTAGTATAAATTATGTAGGGTGTTTTTTTTTATTTCAGACAACCTGTCACTTCTGTGTTACTTGATAGCAATGTATGAAGATGCGACAAGAAATCTCGCATCAATCTCTTCCTTCTTCCAGGAGCCGGTTGTACTGATTGCGAGTGAACCTAGCAATTTTGCGCTTCTGTACCGTTAACCCAATCAATGTCTATTGATCCTTATTAACATCGAACTCATGATCTCCACATAGCGAACATTCCAATAGTGAACATCTGTTACCATAATCTCTTTTATATCGATCGAGTTATGTCACGTGCAAATAGCAAAAGGCATTCCTTTAACCATTTCTAAGAAATCGTTTTGACATATGCTAAATCGTGCTCGTACAGATTTACAAGATTCGATAGACGGGACAAGAAATGTTCATGTTGTTTAGGTTATTGATTAAAAGTCAAACCACCTTATGTTAAATACTTGTATTAGCAAATCATTGAAGCTTACTAATGGCCACACGGGAAAGTGACAATTTCATGGGCTACTGACTTGATTTTATATCATTTATGTTAAATAATCGAATAACAATATGCGGTAGGAAGA
The DNA here is from genome assembly GCA_030142595.1 of Trachelus iudaicus. NCBI lineage: Eukaryota > Metazoa > Arthropoda > Insecta > Hymenoptera > Cephidae > Trachelus > Trachelus iudaicus. The sequence continues at coordinate 1,588,511 of JARQTH010000413.1, read as the reverse complement.
ACAAAGTCAAGGAAACGTGATCATGACTGGAAGAAAAATTAGGTAAGATAATGGGGAAATTAATTCTATACTTAGAATGCATTAGAATTGTGGATAAATGATGCAAGCTGTATTTACATCAGCCAAAATTTTGCTTTCATATAAAACGAAAAAAAGCAATGCAGGTATCGGTTGACTATGCGTGTAATGGAAGTCCGATGCAACCGCAAAACAGGTGCACTCGTGTGTGCATTGCTGTCCACTGCAAGATCACTTTTCAAACGCCCGTATTAAGAAGAAAGGTGACGCAACAGCCGACTGGTTAGATACGCAGTTATGAATCAAGCTCGTTGTATGGTAGTACGTAGTATCTATGTGGTAGCCTGTAATAAAATATGCATAAGAAAAATAAAAATGCATTATGATCAAAAGAGAAAAAAATAAGAATGTTAACTAACCTGGTGTACTACGCGTCTTACGAGGATACATCGTGACGCTTGTATATCTCAGGATAGCACGTTGGTCAGGTACAGAGAAAATCTTGAATGGGATTCGGATAAACGTATCGGTTACTTCTGACGACGTTGTGTACGGCTCCACAGGAGTGTTGTTATCGCGATTCAAAGATGTCGTAGAACGAAAGCACGCAAGGTTGCAATGATAGTTTCATTTAATTTGCTGATCCCGATAAAGTGGCCTCGAAAAATAGCACGATAATTCGATGTTATTGGTTCCCTGTTAAAGACAAGCATGTACTTATGTATACCGTAGGCAGTTGTCATATGGTCCGGCCATTTTCGGACCATGCGCAGCAACGTATTATCCTACACGTTATGCATTACAAATGCTGTAAACAAATTCCACTCTCGTTTAGATGATTGACGTTTGATTGGGACTCAAGCACGAGATAACTTGCTCTGCGTATCGAGCTATGACGATGCCCCACCGTTTTACACTCTCTACGACGTAGTAACCTTCTCGAAATTCTGTTCCACATATACAATGTAGGCGCGCATGCGCGCTCGTGCCTCGTGGACCAATCAGAGAAATTGAGAACTCACCAAATAGATCGTCATCGTTCATCATCACGTTACTAAGAGGTTATGATTATGTTTACTAAGATCATTCTGGGTTTGTTATTGATTTTTTACATAATGAAATACTGGATATATTATGTGTCATATAATATCACTTACAACCGATGTATTCTGGACTACATCAGTATCTACGGCTTTTACCTTCCTGTCAGCCTTCCAATCCTCGATGCCTATTTCGAAGATGCACGGCAAATGGACACCGTGTGTTATAATGCATATGTACGTCTCTTTCCATGAGAACGTATCATGTGTTATATATTAGTGGCTTCGAGTTCCCTGCCCGGTTTTCAGGCTTTCGGCCAAGAATATAAGTGCATTGTCCACGGCTCACCTAAATCAACGGTTGACGATGCTTGCAAACTCGTTGGCACTTCTTGGTTGCAGACGCAAAAATCCATTGCAATGGAATTTTCTAACTGGTTACCAAGAATCAATAGTGAACGTACGTACCTTTTTGTTATTATCATGATTCTTATGGACACCTTTATTTTTCTCAATTCCTCAATTTTGCGTACAAGCAACCTTGGTAATTTTTTCTTTCGTCATTCTCTCCATTTGATATGGAGAAATTGACTCGAGTGGTCTCCGTTATAAATTTCAATTTATTTTGATTTTAACTACAGGATACCTGTCTCTGCTCGGGTTTTGTGATATTTTCATGAGTATTTTTTCTTATATTCGTCCGTTCACTTTGCAGAGTGAACAGTGTGTAATATACGGCGACAAGGTGTTACTGACTACTTTAACGATCGGCCTGCCGGCTGGTCGTCTGAAGCTAAAGCGTCGCTCTAGTTCAGCACGTGTATGTTTATATATCATTTATAACACATGGGGCACAGCGCGGGAGTCTCATTTTATGAAAATAATAATAAACAGTGCTCTCTTTTCGAGAGCGTAACTTACTTTTAACTTAGCACCGAGTTGGACTACGCTGGATCCTTATTGGTTCGCAGTATGAAAAATAAGCGGGAAAAAAATAAATAAAAATAAATACGAACGCTTTGTAGTACGAGCATGCAAGATTGAAGTGCCACGTGTGCCATGAAATAAATTTGCTTCATTGACTGTGAAAAATTTTCATAGAAAGTCTTATCCGGTTCCCGAGAGTCCTAGGTCTTTCGTCGTATTATAAAAGAAAAGAAGTTATCTTCAACTCCCGACAGCCAGCAGGAAAGAAACGAGATGACTTGTGTTTTACAAGCAGGTTTCGACTTCTGTCTCTTCTTGTGGATTTGTGCGTCTAGACGCAACTTCGTGTACGCGTCGCGGCGCTTCTCTTCTTGTCTTCAAAAGTTGATTCACCGGAACCGATTTAGACTAACCCACACGATGGACACACTTATCCCATGTTCGCAGGCCAATACGCATAAATTTCTCCGTCAGACGAAACAACCCCAAAGATGTCTGTCTCCTTGTCTTCTGACTGGCGTGGATCTGACAGACGGTTGTAGGTGGTGCAAATGAAGATGAAGGCATAAGGAAAGTCAACGAGCTTTCCTGGAAGTCCTGCTGACAGCCTGGCTCTCAGGTAGCAAGACATACGAGACTGGTTTTAAATACTGTAATATACATAGATACATTTTTAATCATTTAAGAATTTAATATCTCTGACCATTCTGACAGATCTGAGTCAAAAATCGGACTTCAAGATTTTCAAACCTGCATGAACCGTTTGACGCTGGTGAATGATCATTAAAAAGACAGCTAATATCTGACTAGTTAGTTCAGTTAGGTACCGGCTACGTCCAATTCAAAGCAAATTCTACCCGAACGTGAAAGATGTCTCATATTTCTGACTAAATACATCTCAGACGCTGGTTATCTATTGTATCATTGATATAAATCTTCGTATATAAAAAGAATGTCCATCTTTCATTTTTCAGAATTAAAACGATTCTCATTTCAATTCCAAACCGATCGTTTAGTCGGTACATAAATCAGAGGCTAATCGAAGCCGTCGGCTATCCCCGATTAGAGCCAATTTCCATGATTCATGATGCTGGCTCCAGGAGATTTTCATCTCGTCGAGGTTACCTTTAAGTACTGCAATTATCGGGTCGCGGTCTGCTTTCCGCTACCACTATGACTCTTTTTTTATTCTTCTTTTTATTTATATTCATAATTCACCTTCCATCTACTCATAACTCCAATAGTAAAGGAAAGTGAATGAATTAGTGGTTTGCCATGCCAAATTGTGTACTTATTTTTTTTTTAATTCGTACAATCCATACAAGCTAACAGAACCTCGTAACATCGTCAGGTATAGAGTCAGATAGAAATTAAAGTTAACTTCTGCATTCAATGTGTATGCTGAGCTGAGAAATTGAAGATGACCGACCAAAGCTCATTGCTCTCGTGATACGTAACTCGGATTAAACGACGACGTCGCGACGCTCTAACGCCTCCGCGACTAAAGAGGCGTCTTGCCACTCGCGTATCTCGGAAATCGTGGATTAAAGCTTCGCGGAACCAATTAGTTGTCGCTGGGCTGACTCCGTCTTGTATCGCAACATGCAATTTTCTTATTTCTTGAAAAATCACAATATTTAGGATAGAATGGAATAGAGATAGGCTGAAGACAGGTTTAGGTTTAGCAATGGCTACCAAATGCGCACGTGGGATAGCATCGTTGAACGTTCTGCACAAGAGGCTTAAAGAGAGTCGGCGTCGTGATTGTCGTCGTGGTCGTGGATCGACGTCGGGGCGCCGGCGTCTCCGACTGGCTTCGTAAATACACGTAAATTCCCCAAGTTACTTAGTGGATCCGGTCGCATCAAACGTTTCGCCGTTTATTTTATAAGTTCGCTAAGGCAGACGCCTCACGACGTCACTTTACATTTGATGTTTTTTGCTTCGAATAAAACCAGGCGCCGTCTCTATTGCTATACATTTATTTACTTCCAGGATCTGCTGCTCGGAGTAGCCCTGTTTTGTAAGATCATTTTAAACCGATATTCGTAGGTGGGTTTAACGATCTTTTGGCAGATTCAGAAGGTACACGTTATTTTTATCTCTTACTTGACTTTTAAATTTCACAGAAACCTGACCCCGTCGGGGTCCATGCTGGATGCGTCCAGGATCCTAACAATTCCGGCGAATTCGCGTCCCACAAGATCATTTTAAACGTCTCGGCTGTAACCGGATCGTAGCACAGTTTGACGATCATGAGAAATTGTTAAAAATCATAAAGAATAGTACAAATCTTGGGACACACCTACTGCGTTGGGTGGTATACCTGTCAATAATACCTGTCAATAATATGCACTTATTTCCCAATTCATCTACGGAAAAGTTTGGTACGATAAAATCCAAGCAGAGTGCTCGAATCATGTCTCTCGAGAGAAATTTCACGTCTCTCCTTTACCCGTATACACTTAACTACATTTAAATGTTTTACACGATAAATTTAACGTCGAACACGACGAATACGTCGGTAGCTATCTTCATGGGACGTAAGCGAGTCGTAAAGTCGAGTTTATTACCACACAACTACCTCCTGATATACAGCCGCTGGTCGCATAGAAATAATTGGCCGAATTCACAAGCGACGAATAATATCAGTCACCCGATAAAGCGATTTAATGCTTAAACCTATCAGACAGCCATAAAACTGAGTAAGAATGCACGCTGATTAGTTCATCGTAATACGTCATATTTGAATTGCAGTTCAAGTTAGATACTTATATTGAAATTATTTCAAAATAATTTTCATAATAATCATCATTAATATCAATGATTGTTATAATTTTATATTTGAATTGTTTCTTCAAAATATTATATAATATTATACAAATACAGTAAATCGTCGGTCGCTTACCTTGTTACCAACTTACCACCTACATCTGGCTTGAACCTAATGAGCGACGTTACGCAATTTTCCGCGAGGCGGAAACGTCTTGTCCTAGCGGACAGACTACGACGATGGACAAATATTAGCAGCCGGGTTAGAATTCAAAGACGCCAAAAACTGATTCTCGATCCACCTGTGTGTCGGTCGTCGAGACGAAAATAAACGGCGTCGCGCTGTCTGGTATAACCAACACTAACTAATCACAACACTCATGTTGGCTACCGATAATTCTTGCTAAGAATTACCTGACTGTTTCACTGCATCGTTCGATAGGAAAATTTTCAGTGAAAACTTTATAGGTTAGATTTGATTTAGTGACAAGGAGTTATTGTCGTACATTCACTGAGAGGTATGATACATAAATTGATTTTTATTATACAGTTGCTAATGGAATCGCTTGGTATATAGACTTTATTAGATATGACTAAATGAAATATCTTTAGTCGTTTGCGTAATTCCTCCCAGATTGTAACTAGTCGATATTCTAATAAAGAATACTTTTTTTCACATTAGATATCTAGTAACCTCAAAAGTGCATAATGAGTCGCTAGTCGTTTACTTGTTTGAGAATTTTAAAAAAAAATTGCATAAAAATAACGGGGCGGCACATGGGAAAGTGAACTGTTGATTTTTTAATGAAAGACTAATAGTTAATGATTGAATGAAAAGCAGATTTACGTCAGCCGTAAGTTTAATAGTAAAATAAGATGGATTTGTTTGAAATAAGTTTACGTCACTATACAGATAAAATGTCGATAATCTTAGACGTTCGAACCGGATGAAGAGGATTTTATTATTCGTAGTACTATATATTCTTATCTGGAAAGATAAAGACTCAAGTGATATTTCATTATATTAAAATTTTAGTTAATATATTAAAATTGGCCGCTATGAACAAAAAACTCTACGTCCTGTGACTTTTTTCTTTGAAAGTAAATAAATTCATGTTACATGACGCACATTTAATTTACGTAATACATATTCAGCATATTCAATTGACGTTTCTAGCTCAATTAATTTAAGAAGAGGGACTTTCTCGTAATTAGAATGAGAGTCGAAGAAGTTGAAAAACGATTTTATACTAATGAAATGAAAATTATGAACATGCAAAATAACGTCTTAGGGCATTCTAACTTTCTTGATATTCTTATCGCTGTACTGATAGTGCGTGATGCGTAACTGTTAATTGTGGGATTTACGCACTACGCACTTTGATAATTATAAAGAATCGAACAAAGGGTGTCAATGCGTCTTGGGATGAAAGATGAGTACGCACTTTTCTCACGCAACATTGCCAGCTACTAATGATGTCAGTTTATTCCGAGGCGTTTATCTTTGAAAGATTTTAATGTTTTGTTTTTTTTAAGACGTTCGGAAAAAAATAAAAATTATTCCGATAAACTGCCCGCGTATATGCGTCACCCGATGTGATTTCGATTTATCGATGACTCTTTCGAAACAAGTGATATCCCTCGTTACGTCGATTCACAAACTTTTATTGAGCAAGAAGACATCAATTTTCAAACTGCGCAGTTTCACATTATAAATTATCATATGAATTTATTTTTCTGCTCCGATTGAATCATTCGTTTGTTATTATAATTTTGAAAAACTTTCATACTCCGCAAGCGTACTCCCTATTGTTTTAATGCGATACTACAGCTTTCGTTTTATTCTAATAAATAAGTGAAGATTCTCACACACGTTACGATGTTCCGTATTTCATGTTGACGCAATTCTTTGGCCGACCGTGATTGCCAAGAAAATCCGACAACGACGTGTCTCTTGTATTTTTGGAAAATCGTCTGGACCCGAAGCAGCGCGTTGGCTATAAATTCACGTAAGACTATCGGCGCGAGTTTCGATTCACTTTCAGAATTTAAATACAACTTGATTCACAGAACAACTTTCCGATTTCTTATATCATTGAGATTTCGTTTAAATGTTTCCCGTTAAAAAGCACTACTGAGGATCTAGTAACCTCAATAATCTCTTCGAGCATCCCAACAATCCCAGGTTCGAGTCCCGCTAGCAGCAAATAATTGTACTAGTCGTGAATCGAACACAGACCCATTTAAACAATTTTTTTAAATTCTGAATGTTACTCATATAATTACCGTACTGTAACCCTTTTTAGTGAGTAGTTATTTATTAAAAATTACTTCAGCTCTCAAGTAGTTAGCTACTGCAAATGTTCAGCAGTGGGCCAATTTAGCACTGGTGAACTTTAAGTACGAGTTGTTAACTACTAAAAATTCTGAGAAATTTTTTCAGTATTTCTTAATAGTTCTTTTTTGGTGAAGGATGTTAACGAACGGCGTCTTGGCATTTTAATAGTTCACTATATACATATAGCTATCATAAATCATTTTTACAACCGTGGCACAGTGAGATTAAACTCAGCTCATAAAAATTCCATTTCGATTATCCATTGATTATATGCTCTAAGGTATAGTTTTGATTTGTTTCTGAGAAGCCAAAGCGTATAGCCCTTATGCCACACACGCACTGCTCAAATTACACTCATAAGGGGACTTTTTCAGGTCGGTCTGACTAGTCGTTCCAGTCGGAAAACTCAGGAAAGTCTGACCCTCGTTGGTTAAAGTACCAAGATTTACAGTACGTACAACTGGTACGATTGACCTGGAAATAAATTTAAGCGTTTGTGATTTTTATGTTTTTAGTTGTGCCTATGCACGACTTTTATGGATGACGTACCTAATTATAAAACTATCAACTAATAAAACACATGTGTTGCGCAGGTAAATTCGTACTTTGATGAATTACATTTCTTTATCGCTATGACCAAATACATTGATAATGATCATTTGAATAATCTGTAGAATCAGTTGAAAAAATAAAAATTTTCTGAACACCCGATATATATCACACGATCTCAATGATTGCAAGACTATAATAAAAATATTCTACAGCTGCAGATGAATAATCCATGCAGTTATGACGAGGATAAAAGAAAACTGGTGCAATCGAAAGAATTAATAGTGAGAAAAATGCGAGTTGCAAGAAAAAATTATTTATTTAATTATTATAAATAATTAATTAATTGTCATTCGGTTCGTCACTCTCGTTGCAGTAGTAAAATCTTGATTCGTCATATAGAGTCATTTAGGGTATATGCATCAACTGAAGTTGGCTCTGTAGCAGAAATCGAATAGACGGACTAACTTCAGTCGGTACGTTCGTCCCAAATAACCTCGATAAAAAGTGAATGTTTTCGAAAGACAACGTGGTGAATTAAATATTAAGAACTGCGCAATTACGAATAACTCGCGGAAGTAGATCATGATGCAAAATCACAGATTCGTGATCAGTATCAGACATACGAAAAAAAATGACCTATTTACAATTCGCGTTAGAATGGCATATAAACAAAAGATAATGGCAAGTGCGTATTTCAATAGTTTATCTCGTTCGTATATCGAAGGCATTTGGCGGCATGTGGCCCCGTGAACTCTAACCGCGTTGTTAAAATGTAAATATGTCTGTACGTACGTGAAAGAAGGTGACGGTATGAGGCGACACTACGTCACGGCAACGAAGCGACGCCATTGGCTGCAAGAGAGACGGGCCTCCGTCAAGCCTCTATGTATGTATTCTGACTCATCTTCTGTTTATCTATCAACCGACTAAAATGAAGTAGGCGTCTCTTGACTTTTTAAGCTTCGGCCAACATCAGCCACAATCAAGTGCATTGATATTCTGTGATGTACTGATCTGCTTACCATTATAAATCCAGCAGAATTGAATAAACATAAAAAATCATGATTTTACCAGAAAAATAAATTTATAGATTATTATGAAGTACATTTATACGAGTATAATATTCCGTGGGCTGCATCTGACAGCTGGTTGAAATAAATAATTGAAGATACTAAGAAAAAATTCAATACTAAATATACATGACAGTTGTGCTATACCGTGTGTATACGTTGGTTTGAAATTTTAAAAAATTCTCATAGTTTCGCCAAGGGAAATCGAAATTTCGTAGGAAATCGTACTGGGAGAATCTTATGAAATGTATAGGTATATACAATGCACGGAATAGTCGAAGATTTGATCATTCGTCTCAAGGAGGATTGAAGAGCGATCGAGATAATGCAATTCCTTGAATTGCCAATCATGCCGAGTGAAGATACACAATTTCGAAATGGCTGAACATACGGAATATGCAGTTCCTTGTGAATTCGTCGTAGCTTCGTGAAGATTCGTCTTGGACCGTCTTCGTTTCTCACAGCGCAACTTCAACAAATATTTGGACGATACGTGGCAACTATTTAACCACACATAACCGTAATATGGAGAATGCAGCGGCACATGCTTTTCTACAATTGTCAAGGATAATTTTTGGATTTATCGATTGTTTCCTTAAATTCGTAAAAATAAAAAATTAGAACGTTGATGATTTTTTATAAAATATTATCCAACCCAAAATTACCCCCCTAACAAAAAGGGTTAAATAATCCATGAAAAAATATGCCTGTACAAATCGTACGGTCGTTACGTTTTCTTTGTAGGATTGACGGTCGTCCTCGTTTTAAAAAAGCAATCTATTTTTTTTCATGAACTGGATGCTCGGAACGTTACAAGAGAAGTCGTTCACAAATATTTTTACACTTTCCTCATCTTCGTTTCGTAACGTGATGAATTTCTCTCAAATAGCGAAATTACTTATATTATAATTAAAAGTCCTTCATAAATGACTGAATTTCTTGAAAAAGACCGTGCACATTTCATACATAAGTATTAAACTCGATTATATATTTATTCTCAACTTTTCGTCTTTGTCTCAAGTAGAAATGTTTAATGCAACCATTTCCTCTCAACATGTTGAATCTAATGTCGCTATCATGTTTATATTAAACCAAGGTTCAGCGTCAGATAGATATGCAAGATCAACCGTAAGTAATACGACGAATTACCGAATGGAAAGTTTCATTCTACGAAGTCCCTATCAATAGTTCGTTGTACAATTGTGAATTGAATTGGATTCACGTGTGAACATTTTCCGTTGAATAAAAATCATATGAAGAATATTTCAAATTATTTAATGCCATAGCCTCGTTCAGGGCTGAGTAAAAGTTATTCAAAATACTTCGAAACACCGTAACCTTTTTCTTCTTCGTTTATTGAAATTCAGTTTTACTACCATTTTTTATCTTTATATCATTATTAAAAATTTTTTAGAATATATCAATACGGATTTTGCATTGTCAAAACTTTTTTTCACGGCTCAGAATGTCTTTTAAAAAAAAATCCTCGATAATAGAATGCTGGGCTTTCAATTTCGTTAAGTATTCTAGGTAATGTAAATATGCGCATCAATATAGAATTTCACGATAGCTGCATTTCGCCGTATTTATCGATGTCCAATACTATATTTCACTATAATGAAGATAAGACCATCCAAAAAGTAATCAAATCTGTCAATATTACGAAGAAAATATAGATAGTATACTTTTACACTACACCCGTGATTAGGCTATAAGTCTAAATTTTCTCTCTTACAAACAATAAAATGGATGCTATTAAAAAAATTATTCTTACAGGAACCCTTTGCACTGAAATCAAAAGGCTTCAAAGAATAAGCATTAGTTTGATGTGAAAAAACAAATTTATCTCGAAGTACAAGGAAAAAAAAGAATATAATTCTTTAAAAAGTTGCACGACCAGAAGGAATAGCGTGTAGGGAAGAAAATATAATACGGCACATACTTGTCTTGGAATAAATAATATATAAAATTTTCCCTTTTCTTTGGGACGTTCAATTATCACATAGTCCTATCACGGTACACAATGTTCCCCAGGCAATGATACGATGCTCAAATCATGACTTAAGTTCGACTTATTACTTGTTATTATAACTTCTAGCTTAGTCTTACCCCCACCCGGCGGTACCAGCTAGCCCAACCTATATAAACCCTCGACGCCTCGAAAGCGTCCTCACTCTATACGCGAAGACAGTCTATGTATAAGGTCGAACCAGTACATAATATTCCATCGTCCTAAGAACGTAGAGTGAATCAGGTTGTCTTGCAACAAGCTCTTGTTAAGAATCATATTTCGATCAGTAAAGTATTGTTTTGAGTCCGTTACTAAGAGGAGTCTGCACCCACCGTCATTTTAAAAATTGTACACAGTTCTCTTTGAACTCCGTGAAAAAACGTTGGAGGAGGATCCAATCTTTTGATTGTGTCACGGATCGCTGCTTTAACACTCTTTCGCGACTGATCCGATCGGAAAGAGAATCTTCAACGGAAGGAAAATGACCGTAATGATTCGCTTGTTAATTGTCGCCTTCATTGGCGCAATGTGGTATACGGCATTGACGGACACGGCTTCAATCAGTACCAAGGTAAGAGATATATTTCGATTGACGTTTTAACAGTAACTCCAATTCGCTATTAATTTTTATACGTAGAAATTAGTCTTGTGAATTTTGAGAACTAATTACATTTTTAAATGTCGTTTTATTCGGTACTAAACTCGACTTCGTTTTACGTTCGTTACGATGTTAACCGTTGGACGGATTTTGAAATATAGGACGCGTACAGTAATCTCAATCAAATACATTATCTGTTATCAACTGTTTAGTTTGTGCCATTTCACATAACGACATTAAATGTTGTCACATTAGTAGAAATGATAAATAAATTGCAGTTAGTTTCTTTATCAACTTCGTCCCTTACAAAATAAGGTTAAACCGGAGATTCGTACCCCCATTAATATTCGTTGCGCATATCTATGTCTACCGTCATTACCTGGTTTCTATCACATCTACGGACTCGCTGTCGTATTTTTGGTTTTCGAAGATACTCTTTCTACGAAATAGCTTTATCTGCGGTAGTCCTATCATATTGAAGAATCATGGAAAATTCAAGTTTTCAATATGCGAGCTGTACTAATTATCTTAGAGCCAACAGAAACTGGTTTGATACGGTCATTTGCAGTCATGCGACTCGCTGCAAGTTTTCATTCATGAACTCTGTTACATTCATGCTGGACTCTTATTACTCATTCGTTCTACTACTGTGACACACTCACCGCATGCTACCCATTGAGAGCAGTACTCACTCTGTTAAATAAATTTCCTTGCTCTCTCTTTCTCTCTCTCTTTCCCATCCCTTTTCTCTAGTTCTTAACCTTACCTTCCTTTGTTCCCTGTTGCGTACCTAGAACGGTAAAGTTTAATCCCAAACTAATTATTTTTAATTTTTATAATATTACAAGCTGAAATGTATTGTTTCAACTGTCCTTCACCATCCCGTTAATATACGTCAAACATACGGATTCCCGCCATTGGGAAAAACCAACTTTATATTCTCCAACCCTCTAAATCGATTTATTATCCTTTATTCGTCCCGCTGAAGTCAAAATTGCATTTTGACCAGTGTTTTTTTACTACTACTAACATCTGAGCTCCGCATTCATCGTTCTGACAGTTCCCACTCAAAATACGCTTCCTATCAATATTATAACCTAAAAATTCTAAAATCGCTGCCCTTCGATTCTTGTTCCATGCAAGCCATAATGTTCCGAATTGAAGATAGTCTCTTATTTTTAAATACAGAATCACTTAAGTATAGATATATAGCCAATATTTCATTACTCGGAGTTATTTCTAATTAAACCATCACATCAACGCCCTACAATCAATAGCTTGTAGTGTAGGGCAGTTTGCTCGCCGCCTTCGGTAACGAACATTTGATTTACCTCGTTCTGAAGTATTATGGTTATTCACGTATCATAGCATTCTTAGAATGTTAATTCAGTTGTTTTTTGCTGACCTGAACAACTGGCGCGAACGCTTATAAATGTTGTCAAATTTGCAAAGGCTAAAAAAATTGATAAGATTGCTGATTTTTATGACGCAAAAGCTTAGCAGCACTGGACTCGTTATCCATGCGACGAGCAGTTCTTTAGTGATATTTTTGTAAAATCCATTGAATAATTACTACAGGTCATTGCGGCAAGATACACACGCATATGATAAATCTCCCCAGCGGTATATCGGAAGACAAGTTTTTTTTTCATTATTTTAAGCCAATGATACCCTGACCCTGTTATGACGTATTTAGTGTGCCAATACACAAGCATCACGTTGATAAGAGCAAATAAGATCAGTGGGAAAGTTACAAATAAGTTGAATATAAAAAGTTTAAGGGAAATCGTCGTTTTAAAATTATTCAATGTCACGAATACGTCTGATACTCTTGTAATTGGGTTCGTAATAATTTCACTGTATTTTTTCCTTGATGCAGGATCATCCTTACCAATTGCAACGTATGGCTCGCGACACGAGTTCTAAAGATAAAAATAGTGCTGCAGATCATAGGATATGTTACAACACACCTTGTGGCTGGGCAGTCTACGTCCCGTTTACTCGAAGAATTTTGTATTTCATGAAAAATACGTAAGTTGAACGTACAAGCTTATGCGTTAAAGAATCGAAATAAATTGTGAATCATTTTGATAATTTTATTGTACAGTGTCCGTATCTTCAACGAATGCTGTTTATAAATGGGTAAAAGAGACAATTTATTTTATTTCAATTGCATTTATTTTTCCTTTCAGCTGCGAATGCTTTGACTCGAGCTACAAGTGTATACGAGTAGACGACGATCTTTCTGTCAGTGCATACGTATACGAATGCCGTCAAAATACCACGGCTGACGACATCGAGTCACCGGAAGATGCAATTTAAATTTTCTGCCCACGAAGTCTTCATCATTGATCATTGATAACTGGTAAACGATTTACTGAAAGTTGGCAATTTAAAATCAAAATTTATAGTAGAACTATGGAGCTTTTCTATACTTATTTAGCCCCGCAGCAGTGTTTTTTTCATTATTATTTCATTCACTCTTTA
>JARQTH010000413.1:1544024-1574598 GCA_030142595.1 Trachelus iudaicus | reverse complement strand
AATTATTTAAATATTCCTGGTGTAACTATTGAACTTGGTGACGCGCCCACTATCAGTGAGGTAACGGCTTTAGGACACGCAACCCAGCGAAGATAACGAAATATGGAATTTAATGTAAATAGCCGGTGACATGAGATAAATTTTCATTAAAATTGCCGGTCAACAATGTGTTAAGCAAAGAAAGATTCAATTGTATTGAGGTATATCTTACCAATTATTAATGACTAATGTGACAAGGAATTGATTAGAATAAATGCTGAGTAGTCCAGTAAGAATGTATTATTACTGTTGACATAGTAATTTTGCTCTTGACAGATGTTATATTTTTATTTTAAAATTAACGATACTCACAATCAGTAAAACTAACTATGTTACGCCGCAATGATTGGTGTATATGACGTAATAGGCTGTATTATACCGTGTGTGAAGTTTCATTATGAAAAATAACAATTTTTCTGGGGCTTTGCATTAAGTTATGTAGAGTTATTTTGAGTATAGTCTCGCGTTACTAGAAGACATAGAAAGAGTGAATCAAATTTTCTCGTAAAATTTACCATAAATTCTTCTATCTATAATCTATATTCGACTTCCGTCGAAAAACTTCGCACGGAAGTTTCATAATCATTGATTTAATTATTTCCGCTGTTCTCTTTTTAATAACGAATGTATAGTGCGTATCCATCGTTCCTTTCTTGGTACTTTTTCAATCGTTCTCTTTCACTCTTCAGCTCTTTGTCTAGTTCTCTAGCGTGATGTTTAGTCTGGCCGATCGCAGCACAGCGTGAAAAGATTCTATTACACGTGCGCTACATCAGACCGCATATTTTCGGTGAAACGAGGACTCTGTGACATTAAACATTCGATGTTTTAATAGATCTATTTATACATCCGAGGTAAACGACATTATACGAAATAGTAATTTATACGATTTTTTAGGTACTAAAAGGCGCCGAAGCGAGAGGATTACCATTGCAAGAGAAACTGCTGCCTGAGTATTTACGTGAGCTTGGTTATAGGACGCACATAGTGGGAAAATGGCATTTAGGATTTTATAAAAAGGAATACACACCGACATACAGAGGATTTGAAAGTCATGTTGGGTTTTGGACAGGTCATCATGATTATAATGATCATACTGCTATGGAAAGCGTAAGTACTAATGATTTATGACGACGATGGTTTTTTTTTAGAATTTATTAATTCTTTATATTTCAGCCCTATTGGGGAATGGACATGAGACGCGGTTTGCAACCTGCCTGGGACCTTCATGGAAAATATTCCACAGATGTTTTCACAAGTGAAAGTGTGACTTTGATAAAAAATCATAACACTACCGAACCACTGTTTCTTTACGTGGCTCACGCTGCGGTCCATTCCGGAAATCCCTATAATCCACTTCCAGTGCCTGATAAAGAGGCCGCTAGGTTCACGGATATCAGTAATTACAACAGAAGACGTTTCGCTGGTAATTTAAAATAATTAATTGATCTATGTATACGTATTAGACGTTATCATTAATCTTTTTAAATAAGTTTTCTGTTATTGTTTCTTTTTATAATGTATGTTTAAACGCTTTAGAATCACTGACAACAGTGTCAATTCTTATTTTATCTTTGAAACTGATTATTGTAATATTTTATCATAACAACATACTGTTAATCGTTTCTATGAATTTATGAATATTTTCTATAGGTATACTGAGCAAGCTCGACCAATCAGTGGGAGACATCGTGGAGGCTTTGCGTGTAAAAGGAATCCTTAACAACAGTATTATCGTCTTTTCGACCGACAATGGCGGTCCAGCGGCAGGATTTAATTTGAATGCCGCTTCTAATTGGCCTTTGAGAGGTGTGAAAAATACGTTATGGGAAGGTACGATACAAAATTAAAAAATTTCTTTAATCCTCTAGTGGTTGGGCTTTCTTTCTTGCCATGAGAAATATACACCTACCGGTCCTCTGAGGCCACACGTCACGAGTGGACGATTAGCTATGTCCTTGTACATTAGGTGGGGTTAGAGGAGCCGGTCTCATTTGGTATCCAAAATTCAACCAACCTGGACGAGTGTCTAAGCAAATGTTTCACATCACGGATTGGCTGCCTACACTGCTAACGGCCGCTGGCGGCGATGTCTCGAATTTGACTATGGATGGCATGAGTTTGTGGAACTCATTGAAAGAAGATACCGCTTCGCCGAGAGATACCATTCTACATAATATTGATGATGAATATAGAAATTCAGCCATTACTATAGGAAAATGGAAACTCGTCCAAGGTTCAGTCTTTTTTTTATTGATGTCAGTTAAAGAATCTTATTTTTTATGATTCAATTTATTTAGGTACCTCGTACGAAGGGGCCTGGGATGGTTGGTATGGGCCTTCCGGTGAGGAATGGGTCTACAATATTGGTGCAGTTATTGGCAGTCTAGTTGGACGTGCTGTAAGTGCTTTAGGATTAAATCTTACATCAACAAATATTCGAAAACTTCAAAGAGAAGTTCAAGTCAATTGCATTTGGCAAAATAAATCTTCGTCGAATTGTAATCCTCTGGTGTCTTCATGTCTTTTTAATATTGAAGACGATCCGTGTGAACAGAATAACGTAGCATCACAGTGAGTTCCGTTAAAAGAAAATACTGGGAGATTGGAAAATATAGTTTTCTTGAAATTTTTTCTTTTTAGAAACCCTCAAATCGTTGAAGAACTCCGACAGCAAATATTAAGATGGAATGCTACGGCCGTTCCTCCTGGTAACCTTCCTTGGGATCCCAGAGCTGACCCGGCACTTTGGGATCATACATGGAATAATTTTGGAGATTATAACGTGGAAATACAATCTACTAGTTAACAAATTGGTCTTCTGCTAACTATGGTTACTTTTTTGTATATTAAGGTATACGATGACTCATATGTATATGTTTGAAATAAATTTCCCGGAGTACATGGAAATGAATTACATAATTTCTCCCAATGCCTCACGTTATTCTAGAAAACATGACAGCAAACTATATCCTCAGTAAATATTCAGTAAGTCTTCGCCTTATCTTAACATATAATAAATCTATTTCTACATAATAATAATAATGTGTTCATATCGAATAGTCCAATAATTGGCATTATTATGTCATTATTCCAATGTAGCCATTGTCAGATTTTGTCATCTTGACGCACCTGAAGAGGAAAGTGCAAGAATAAGTAAAAATAATGTTTTGTTCATTCAAATATTAAAAAATATATATTCAATACCTGCAAAGATCAGGTACCCATTTATTACCGGTTCCGCACGGGTCACGCATGTTGCATTTGCAGCTGCATTCTAAGTCATCCCACATCATATTATGACTCTTTTTACATTCATTCATCTCCTCCATATTTATGCAAATGCATGCGCATGAATCTTCCTGATACTCCTGTTTTTCATTGCAGTGGTTTTTCTGAACGATACAACCATGTCTGTAATTGTTAGAATTGCGTCTATTGATTCCACATAATTAAATTTCAAAAGTATCCTCACCCGCATTTCGTATGTTCCTCCACTTGCACGTTATAACATTTACTGAATTTTTCAGACATCTTTTTTACAATAAAGTTTTTCTTTTCGACTTTTGTTGGAACACAAGCTCTTGGAGATACAGCGGTACCGGAGCATCTATTAACCACGACGTGATCTGGGGCATAATGATCATCTGTATCATTATTTGGAATCTTAACAAGAGTCTTTCGAAGTTGGCATGAAGCGATATCCATATTATGTCTCCATCCAATACGTGCTTTTTTACATTCTGTAAAACAAACGTACAATATATGAGTATTTGAGAAAAGCGAAAAAAGGAGAGAAGGAGATGATGATGATGATGATTTATTATACTCAAACGGAGTATAGGGCAAAATAAACAGATAAGTACTGTAACGTATTATTTTAATTCGACACCGATAACAGAAATCCGAGAACTAACCCATGTCACCTTCGACCGCTCACCTTTTGTCCGTGCACCTGCATGCCAGGCGGACGCCAGCCAATTCTTGTTTCACCGGGAACTAACGAGCCGCTGTGACCTGGGAGGTAATATGGAACAGTCTCAACTCCGCCAAACGAGAGCTTACCGGCTTCTGTCAACTTTTGGAGACGCATAAAATCGAGAAACGCAATCGTAGGTGCAGATCTTTGAGATCGTGTAAAATCAGCAAACGCAACTGGATGTACGAACGGTTACGGAAGTGCACGGCCGATCAGGCTGCTAGGTTAAGGTAAAGAGGGTCGAAATAGGGGGAGCAAGAAAGGTGATAGCCAATTTATCAATGATCCACGGCTATCAGAACAAGTGGCAATATTAAGTGTGAAGAGGGTGAGACGAGCAATCGACAATTGTGAAAGTGGTTTGATTGAGCTTTCCCAATATCGCACCCCCGTGCAGGTGAGAACGATGATTAGAGGGAATGGGCCGACAAGAGACGAGAAAGGCGTGCGATACTAGCAATAGAGTGAGTGAGAGCTTGTATAGTGCGAAAATTATTGAGAAGATGAAAAATAAAAAAACATAACGATTGGTCAAAAACCGAGAAAAAAAACCATTGGAGTATTCCACGCTGCCTGCTCTTCACGATCATAACATACAATACATTATGGAGAGAGGTGTTACTTACCTTTAATAATGTCTGGATTCTCACTCTTCGAGTATCCCCCATTTACGTAATGACCTGGACCCATATGAATAGCTCGCACGGTTATATTATATAAATTAAATGAAAGAATCAAGATTACCAAAGCACTCTTCATTGTAAACAACACAAATTAACTATACAATTTTCAGGTTCATCAAGGAGTGTTGAAATGGAACTGGAAACGTTAATATGCGCAATCTTATATAAGTATGCTGACCATTTCTAATCGTAATTTGTGGTTTTCACTGAGACTGTTGTCAAGAGGAAAATCTTAACCCACAGGATATTCATTTCCTTCCTTGCATGCTGAGGCCCTTATTTATATATCTCTTTTAACGTTAAGAGTTGTCTTTTATTTGTTAAAAGACATCAGATAAGAGAGACCTTACTCATATCTCTCGCTTAATTCACTATTATAGAAAAAGCCTTAAAACACCTAAGGACCTAAGGTCCTTACTCGTATCTTTCTCTTATTATTGCTATTAAGCATCTTTTAGCTAAAGACGATTAGAATTGTAGACGTTGTACTCATATTTTATTTCAAGGTCACTATTAGTTAAGAGCGCGTTTTTAGGAAAGTTGACGTGTAACGTTGCACATGCATGGCGGCGTGTGACGCGCATGCGCATGGCATGTCGCACCTTGCCCACGCTTCAAATTCAAAACGACGCTAATATTGCCGCGATATGAACAAGTAGCTTCTCTAAAAGGTAGTACCTGATTGGTTAAATATAGTTCTCGTTTGAATTGTAGACCAATAAGGTTCGTACTTAGAATGAGTTACCTTGTTTTATGCGTAAGCGTAGTGGAACCGTATTTCGTAGTTGATCAATGAACTGTATCAATCGTAAGTGTAGATATCTTATTTAAATATGAAGTAATAAATTATGTTATCGATGATAAATATTGATGGATAATTATCATATGCAAAAATACTTTAGATGTTAGCTGAAAGATCAAAATGGAGAATATGACTTTCGCAGGATGTCCTATATATAGCATCTTTGAACCGAACATCACTAGGATATTGCAGACATAATTCGGATGTCTTTCGGATGTTCTGTGTTGTGTAGGAGAGAGAGCGCAAGATTTATTATAAATGGCATGTAATATATTAATGCGATTTATACATTGTAATCATTCAACAATCGATCTTCGTCTCGTACAAAGTAAAAAAAAACGACTGAAATTCAAAATGGTTGTTCGATTGGATATCCAGAAGTCCTCAGCTAGAATGTTAAAATCGGACCCTCTCGATGATCCAGTATATCTGTAATAAGTAAATTCATAAAATCGTATATTCGCATATCAACGGTAACTTGACTATTATAATTACATTACATACGCAACAAACGACAAACCTTTAGCTATACTCCACCAGGGTAGGGTGATGTACGTGAGGAAGGCGTTGAGTGGGACGGATTGTGCTCGCCTGGTTTCCTTCCAGAAGTGAAAGGTTTGCGTAAATCCGCGCATCGTCCACAAGGGATTGTAAGCCCCGTCGTCCAACTCTGTCAGCAGACAGACAGCAGACCGGTCACTACACCTTCCTAACTCCTTGCACGAAGCCCCTAACCCCATCATGAAAGGTCCCTTAAAGAACATCCCTTAAGGCTCTCGAAGACCTTTACGAGGCGCTGAACGAGCAATAGCAAATAAAATCAGCGTGTACGAAGAGATGTTTTTTAATAAACTTTGATCACGTCCTATTACTTTTGGTTTCTGAAAGTTCAGGATTGCTCCTGAGCAAAGCGCTATAACGTATGTGTAAGTAGATATGTAGGCACAACATACATATGTCTGACTTTGTTGCAAGCGATATATAAGGTACGTACGTGAAACACGTAGAGATCAAGCTAGGACCATGTTGTACCAACAAGAATGATAACAGTAATAATAATAATAACGTTACGAGCAGGTATCATTACTGTAAGAGCTATGAAGGATCAGGGGTGCGACTACGTTAGAGAAGCACTGGACCAGCAAAATAATCTGTGGAGAAGGAATGGACTCCGGAAACCCTTTGGATTATTAGCTGTCTTACAATTATGTGATACAGCAGTGTGCGTGTTTGTGTGTTTTGTAGTATATATGCATATATAAAAAAAAGTATGAAATATTGAAAAAGTTAAAAGTATGAATAATAATGGCGAGAAGAGAATTACCCTGAGAGCCGGGGCGGCGCGGGAGCTCGCACCAATAGTAGATCGCTGTGCCATCAGGGGTGACACGATGTGGTGGCAGAGGATTGCCAGTAACACTACCAGATAGCGCTCGTCTGCGTCGTCTCCTTGGTAAAGTGGCGCGTTGCCTTTGCGTGGTGCAGCCGTTCACTCCTCGTGATAACTTGGCATTAGCGTTTCTGTCTCTAGCTGGCGATTCATTTTTGTTTTTATTCTTGCACGACTCCTCATGCTCGATGCCGAGAGCAGCGTCGTTTCCCGCGTCACTCATCCGTCCACGAAGATCCTCAACACTGAGATGATGTCCTTCTGAATTTCCAAGGACGATCCTGTGAGCGTCTTCGTTGTCCCTGTCGTTTTCAGCGGGATGACGATGACGAGGATCACGACGATGGTTATGCTGATGCTGATGATGATTTGTGCTCGCATTATTCTCGTCGGCTTCATAATTGAGCGGCAACTCCTCCTTTCCGTGTACCAAAATGGCCCCAGCATCCAGTTTTTGTCTGACATTGTCATCCGTCAGACAGGTGCCCGGTGGTAGAATCTCACTGCCAACCTCGATATGATGATTCTGGGGGCCTATCGCGAAACTCATCATCAGTCCTGATCAGTAGTTAGGTACTGTATATGGTCAGTGCGCTCATACTATCCTCAGGAAAGTTATCCACCCTGATGATCATTATGTACTTCAGGGTGGATAAGGACCTCGAGCACACTCACCGCGAGCCTCGTGATAGGCCTCCTTGCCCCTTGGCCCCACTTCATTTTCATTTTGTGACTCCCGTATATTACGTTGCTTCCGGTTGGCATGACGGCTTGGAAGTTGCGGCGATCTTCTACGTTGACACCGAGGACTGCGGCTGTTCCTGTGAGAGTTTGCTGGTGAGCCCCGGCCGCCCCAGCTGCTATCCTGTCCTTCCGCTACAAAGGAAACAGCCAGCAAAGCAGAAACCAAGATTAGCCGCAACGTTTCCCGAACTATTTTTAGAATTAACATTGGCGTGCCTTGGTAGGACGTTCATAGGAGGGATTATGTATTATAATCATTTGCACATATATCAGTTTGGTAAACGCTGCGTTAGAAATAAACGTACCGAGACAATGAGACCTCCATTGACATTTTATGAATAAAAGCGATTTCAAGATCTGAAACTCCTTAACCAGATTTGTTAATCTTATCATCGCGACTGAAGTCATTGGATTCGCTATGAAGTCATAGAAACAAAAAGATGCATGAAATCGATTCCGAGTCGAACATTAGACAACACAACATGCAGGTGACTCTTTGGACTTCATCTTTTTGTCTTTCAAAGATGAGATATCCTGAGGATGTAAGTAAAGTAAATTGTGCAAATACACAAACGCACACACGCGCACACGGTCATGCAATAATTTAAATACAGGTAGACGAAAGAGTGCCAGATCAGAAAAATGTCAAAGGTGAAACGATGAACTGCGAGTCGCATTTTTTTAAATAATATTATGGACGCGATTTGTCTACTACCTTTCTTTTCAAAATGCGACACAGCAATGACAGCTTCCTAATTATTATTTACTAAGTTCACTCCCGTGATTCCTCCGACCATAGTTACCATCTCGTACGTCGCCCGCTTCTATTTCACTGAGGCCATTCGCCATCGAGTCCAGTCCTTCGTTTTCAGAGCGTGCCTTAGTGGCAGCACTATCGGGTTTGGTTCGCCATCCACCGCGAACAAAATTATTCAAATTGGCACTGGGATCGGATAATCTTCGTTGATGACGATACATAAATAGTTCCTCAGCGTCATCCCAATCAGCATCCCAAAGGGCGTCGGTGGCGCAGTATCCTGGTTCTGAGGTCGGCGTTTCTGCACCGGAGCCTTTTGGTTTCGTAACGGCCATTTCAGCGTGACCTTTTCCTACACATAAAAATTAATTGAGAATAATTTCCTACTTCCTGTAATAAACGATTAAGTATTGCTACTAGTACCCTGGGGTCCTTTCATCCTGACAAATTCAATTCTTTGAGATGCTGCACCAGAGAACAAGCCAAATGTCATACGCTGCGCCATTTTTGTGCTCAGACTCGACTGTTAAACAGGATTTAAGCAACATAGTGATTAAAATAATATGAAAGTATGAAAATTTGTTGGTGCCTTACCCTAGCATCATAGACCTTCTTCAAGGCGTCGTATCTGATGGATCCAAGAAAAATGACGCCCTGCACGGCACCGTCTCTGTCAGAAGCAACTAATTCGACGCAGACCATCTCCCCATCCCTGACTAAAATATCACAGAATACTTCATCGAAATTGTCTACCATGAAGCAGATGTGCGGATAGGTCATTTCCTCGAGATCACCCTTAGCATCCATCCGTCGTCGACTTGGACTGGCATAGACTTTTTGTGAGTGTCTTCTGAGAACCTGGAGACGAATAATAATAAGATCATGAAAAGAGATAAATTTTAATGTCATTTGTTTAAAATAAATACAACAAATTATTTCTCACTTGCAATTCCTTGGGACTGGTCCTGGTACATATTGCCAGTGTTAGAGTATAATCGAATTGATGTACTACAAGATTAAGATAGACAGTCTCCTCCCAATCGATGTCAGGATCACCAATCGGTAGTTTTTTGCTGTCTTTACGGAAGACGTCAACCTCCGTCTCAAATTTTGGTAAATATCTGGAGGACGTTTTCACGTGTTTTTTGCGGACGAAGAAAAGGAGGTCATCACCGTCAATGGTGTGCTCAGCCTGGAAAAGGAAGTGACGTACGAACAGATCCGTCCAATAAGTCGTACCCTGGAGCATCACGAAACCCGAATCTGAAATACATAATCCACGTTTCCAGTGCAAATTACAAATTTGTCAAGTGCCAAAGCTTATATATTCTGTATCATGTATTAATAAAAACAGTCCATAGTGTAATAATATTATACGCCAATCAACAAATCAGCAATATAATCTAGCGATTACACCAATTTTAAAAACATATACCTCGTGAAAGGGTGCATATAGAGATACCAAACACGAAATACACAAAATCAATAATGATATTATCTAATTCCAAACAAAGGAATCCAACAGAGCACTGTCTGAATCACTAATTAAATTATTAATAAAAAAAAAGGAATGAGCGCTTAATAAAAATTGTTTGCTAAACTCAAACGAGAAAATTACCGTCATCGAATTTTCATAATCCTCACAAACCAAAAATTAAAAACGGCGATCAATAATTTGCAAATATCGTACATTCGCGTCTCAATTGGTGGCAAGCGTGTCTTATTTTTATACGTCAATATGATAAATGTCACCAAGTATATAAATATATATGTATGTTTACAGGGCTGAGCCTTGATTTTTAACTAGTACCAACTGTCGTCTCCGTCTTAATTAAGCAATAAGTAATCAATAAAATACGTTAATAGAAATGCAACGGTAGTATTACTAACCATCTTTTAAAAGCTGTCGCATTTCTTTTGTTCTCTGGAAATTTATTTCTTCCAGTAGTTGCTCTAGCATAGTCGGCGGCCTCATGAAGCCTGTCGAGCTCCCCGCCAGACTCGCCATTTGACAGCTCAACGTTATCCCACCTGTCGCACTGTATTCCGGCACTAACTGCAAGAGATCAATGAAATACTGGTGATTAATCGACCGATTAATCCCGTCACCTTGATTATCGCAAGATTGACATTTTTACAGCACTGTAACGACCTCCAATGGAATTCGTTGCAACGAGAGAGATATATGCAACGCGTGTGAGTCGTATGCTGTTCTCTGATATACAGTGGGGTTCACATCACGGCTCTCCACGGAACGTCGCAACGCTGCGAGACCGTGATCGATCTATAATTACGCGCAGACGCATCACCAAACGACTTATTTGCATACAAAATATGACAGTGCCTATGGTAGTTTTGAAACACGCTGTTTGTATATAATATGAGATATCTGTCATGAGACACTATTTTATCTAGGGGAATTAAATTTACGCAGTTGTCGTACATTAAATTGATTAACAGCACTGACTAAGCTCTTTCAGTTCTATCTGGTGTCATCACGGGCTAAGTATAGAAGTGCAAACTCAAGCCGATTGGCTGTTTGTTTCTGGCGCCATTGCGTGACGTATAAACAATATTTCAAAATCGTTGAAGTACTGAATTGGTACTAGAAAATTCATATCATGAGAAAAACAATTGATTATAGAAATAATAAATTTTTTTTCGTATTCATTGTATGTTTAACACTGATATAATGTGTAACAGGTGTTACTTGAACTTTCTGCATTCATATGTAGCTGCACGTGAATATTATGTAAACTGCAGGCCGTGTGTCGATGCGCAGGCCTACATTTGCAGCACTTACAGTTGTGGAGTGCACGGGTGAGAAGCTTTTACCAGAGCAGAAGTCCAGGTGGTGTTGAATTGGCGTACTAAAAAGTTTGCGTCGTTGAATTTTTTAGGAAGTAACAAAATGAGTCTTGTCAAGCAAAATTTTCATAGTGAGTGCGAAGAGGCCATTAATAAGCAGATCAATTTGGAATTGTATGCTAGTTATACGTATCTATCTATGGTTAGTGCGTGGAATATTTTCTGTTATTGATTAACGCGTATTACCGATTGAATGTCAAGTGTGTAATCAAGTGAATATAATTGCATCATATATCTGCAATTCGATATTTTTACTTTTTGATAATAACCTTGATTATTGGTAATAATTTTAATGCGTTCTTTACAGGCGTATCACTTTGATCGCAGTGATATTGCTTTACCTGGACTCCACGAATATTTTAAAAAGGCGTCTGACGAGGAACGTAATCATGCTATGAAATTCCTGACGTATCAGAATAAGAGAGGCGGTACAATTCATTTGGCGGATATTAAGAATCCTGAGGAAGAAGACTGGGGCACAGCCAAGGAGGCCATGACAGAGGCTTTGAATTTGGAAAAAATGGTCAACCAGGTACGACATTTTATTGAGTAAATTGATTGTTTTGCATTTTGTAGTATTTTTGTGAACGTTCGGATTGATTCTAATAATAATGTTTAAGTTTTATAAACAATTTTTTCGTTTGAATTAACTTTATTTGTAAAACTATTATTATCACTGAATAAGTGTCATATTTATCATACTCCTTGTAACTGGGGGTGTAACTCAGTGGTAGAGTGTCCGCTTCGCATGCGGAAAGTCCTGGGTTCAAATCCCAGCTCCTCCAAATTTTTTTTTTATTACAAAACTATAATATGTAGTAGAAACATTGGAATTAATATTATTTTTGATATTTTATAATTACAGTCGCTTTTAGATCTACATGGTATTGCATCGAATCATAATGATGCGAACTTATTGGACTTTTTGGAAACTGAATTCCTGCAGGAACAAGTTGATTCGATTAAGGAAATAGCTGATCATGTGACAAATTTGGAACGAGTTGGCGAGGGGTTAGGTGTCTTCGTATTTGATAAGCAATTAAAGGATTCAGATTAGAATGATGTCACATAAATATTGTACAATTATTTTGTTAAATATACCTCGCAAATATTGTGATTGACGCGGATAGACGTAAAGGATTCTACAATACAAAACTAATGTTGGGTGAGAAAACAAAATTGATGAAATTAATATTAATATTCGCATTTATACATATATTCATATATAGTTAGCTATTATAGAAACTATCAGGAATACATTCTTCACAGTCAATACTTGCAATAAGAATTTTACTTTGGGCCGTGTTATTTCTTATACTATATACAATTTAAAATTATCTTAAGAGTCTAAATCAGTAGCTTCATTATATTCGTTAATGAAAATCTCAAAAGGATTAATATCACAATTTGATAATTATTATATATACAGCATTGATATAATGTGCCTATTTCAAGTCATATGTATTACTGCGATAAAGAAGAACAGTGGGATAAAATAAATAATAATTAAGCTGAGCATAACTTTCATTTTGATAATGTCCTCTATAGAAATTATTTTTAGCTTAAATTTATAAGCAAACGAACACCTTAAGAAATGTCTCCAACGAATGAACAACCGTGTTAAAATTACTACGTTTTAACTTCGTGTGGAATTTCGCGCTATCGCTTGGTGTCTATGTGGAAATTATTGTTCCATGTCCTAGTTATCCTAAATCCTAATTTCCAAGTTTTCCTAATTAAAAATTCCCAGACTACGTAAGATCCTGTATGACGAACTCGCTACAAAAAGAAATGACAGTCAATCGTTCCTAGCTTCAGTCAAAATTAATTGTGACATTTGGTAGCATCCAGAATTAAGATTAAATTCAATAACTTATGAGTGATGATAATTGGAACAATTCAATGTAAAAATAGAGATGGCCCGATATTTTAAAATTCAGTTAGCTGTTACCATGTTGCAAAAATTGCAGAATGTTTTCAGTAGCAAAGAAATCGTGTCGAATTATCATACACTATCCTCCGCGTATTATCGGTGAGTAAAAATAAAAGGTTATCAAATCATTTAAGTATGAACACGCAGGATGGAAGGCATTGCTCATAGTCAGTGGTTCGAAAGACGTGAGAAGACAGTAGAGACCTTTTGTATCTGAATGACTGTACATACATAACCTGATAACGTTGAAAGTGAAAAACATGTTGCTCAGTTGCGCGCATACTCAGAATGAACTGGCTGGCGGTGCACAGAGTAATGGCCATTTGCGCACTAATTGTAAGTCAATAATGTAAATGCACATCCTCCAATGTACACATAATACATTACATTTGAATGATCCTTATTCTTCCTCTTCCGTTTCTGAACCGCTCGCTTCTCTCATATAAATACGTTGCCATCCGTCTTGTGTATTCCTACATTCGCATATCACACTGTTAAAATTGACAAAATTGTGAATAATAGCAGTCAGACTTTTTCAAAGCCATTAAAGAGGCGTTACTTATCGACCAATAAAGATTCAAAACAATCGGGCATGGGAAAATCAAATTCTTGCAATTCTACAAGTTGCCAAAGTACGCCGGATAAATGGCCAACCGGAAACAGAGCCAATTTTCACTTTCATCCGGAATTGGAATCCATTTTGAATGAACAACTTAATGCTGAGCTAAAAGCCTTCTATTACTACTTGTCAATGGTTCGTGTATTTTATATTAAAATTTATATAAATATTAATGTATGATTCCTAGTGGTACATATAGGCTTCGTATTTTGGCCGAGTTGATGTTGCACTACCAGGATGTGAATCATTTTTTATGCAAATGCATCATGAGGAACACGAGCACGCTATTCAATTTTTGAATTACATTACAATGCGAGGAGGTATGGTGAATTTGTATTCAGTAAATGGTCCAGAAGATCAAGATTGGAAATGCCCACTTAATGCCTTTAAAGTAAGGTTTCATGATAAATATTTTCTTTAGAAATATTACCATTGAAATTGGCGTGTTTAATGATTTCAGACGGCTCTTCAATTGGAAATTGACATATCTGACAAGCTCGTATCTGTAAATTGTGTTGCTGAGAAGTATAATGATCTAAACGCTAGCGATTTTATAGTCACAGGATTTATGGAGGATCAAATGAAGAGTATTAATGAAATGGCGCGACTTGTTACAGTTTTATCAGGAGTTGGCGATCAAGCGTTGGCACGATTTATGTTCGATAAAGATGTTCTGGAACATTATGTTAAATCGGAATTTGACATATTAAAAAAGCGGAACTTTGATGCGTCGAAAGACTATTTAAAGAAAAAACCATGATCTTGGAAGTTTGTTATAATAATGTTGTCGCAGCTACGATGGATAATTCTTTTCAAAATTTGGGACGTAAAGAAGTAAGAAAATTTGATTTTTTTTAATCAAAATTATACTAAGTACTCGATTGTAGTAATTTATCTAATTTAAAAACCGCGCGAAAACATAGGTGGCTCTCGTGGATGTCGTGCGTCATTGAACTGAGCACAGCTGTATGAAGAGGAGTAGTGGGAAAAGACGAAGGTCATTCGGTGTCATTCAGGGGTTATCGGGCATTCGGTGTGGTACTACATTCACATATTTTACAGTTCACTTTTGTTACACGGCAGATTAATACAAAATGTTGCCACGTTTTCTCAAGCCCACCGTTATTGTTGCTCAGCAAGGTGTTAAACAGCTGTCGACCAGCACGCAGGTAAATTTTAATTGTATAATACCAAATTCCTGCACACCTACTTGTGGGCCAATTTGGTCATTTTTGAATTTGGAATATGAGAAAAATGTTTAAAAAATTTTAACAAGATGAATATTAAATTATTTGTTAGTAGTTTTCAATTTATTTAACTTTCCATATAAAGATTCTATTAGTTACAGTATTGTAGTATTTATTAGTCACATGTTATGCAACAGAACTATGGACAAACAGTTTAATATTACCAATATATGTGGAAAATTTTTTTCGATGAAAAAATATCTATGATAAAATATATAGTTCTGTTATTTATAGAATATTTTATTTTTTAGCGCAATGCCAAAGTTGCTGTTATGGGTGCCAGTGGTGGTATTGGCCAACCATTGTCTCTGCTTCTAAAGCAGTCACCTTTGGTTACAGAATTATCTCTGTATGATATTGTTAATACTCCTGGTGTGGCTGCAGATCTTTCCCACATTGAAACACCTGCCAAGGTCAAGGGCTTCGCAGGACCCGACCAACTCAAAGATTCCCTAAAGGGTGCTCAGGTATTATATGGTAAACTAAAAAAATCTATCACCTGTGAACAACAATCAAAAATATTTTTTCTAAATTTAGGTCGTTATCATCCCTGCTGGAGTCCCACGAAAGCCAGGAATGACCCGTGATGACCTCTTCAACACAAATGCCTCCATAGTGCGTGATCTTGCAGTTGCTATAGCTGAAGTAGCACCTAAAGCCTTCGTTGCTATTATTTCTAACCCTGTCAATAGCACAGTACCAATTGCCAGTGAGGTTTTGCAAAAGGCTGGTGTCTATGATCCAAACAGAGTGTTCGGTGTTACCACTCTGGATATTGTTAGAGCAAACACCTTTGTTGCTGAAGCCAAGGTATAAACATAATACACATATTGAAAATTACATAGATTGCATTTCAGCAACGTTTACTGAATAGTTTGTGTAAAAAGTTCTAAGGTTACACAGTAAGACAGATTGCATAACTATACCCAAGATAACAAAAATATGATCACGACCTGCTGATTAGATTAAATATGCTATGTTGTCATAGGCCGGAAGAATATGCTTCGTATCATAACCTTTCTAAATAGCAATCTTGCTCAAAAAAGAAATATTAAAACAATTCATAATTATATATTTCCTTACCAATGTCTAGGGGCTCAACCCTCTAAAAACTGCCGTTCCAGTAATCGGAGGACACAGTGGTATCACCATCATTCCCTTGATTTCACAAGCCAAACCGTCGGTATCTTTCCCTGATGACCAACTAAAGGCACTCACTGAGAGGATCCAGGAGGCTGGTACGGAAGTCGTGAAGGCCAAAGCCGGAACCGGATCTGCCACCTTGTCGATGGCCTATGCTGGTGCCCGCTTTGGTTTTGCACTGATCAGAGCCCTCAATGGTGAACAGAATGTCATCGAGTGTGCTTACGTCAGGTCTAACATCACCGAAGCCAAATATTTCTCCACACCCATTCTTCTGGGCGTAAGTGAAACGCAATTCAAGTTTATTACTATTTATAACTTCATCCTTTTCATCTCAAGTACGATACATTTACACTGATGTTTCTCCCATAGAAAAATGGCGTCGAGAAGAATCTTGGCCTTGGTAAGCTCAGCGATTTCGAAGTCAAGCTAGTCCAGGCTGCCATCCCAGAACTCAAGAAAAATATCCAGAAGGGTGAGGACTTCGTGAACAAAAAGTAAATCCACGCAGTATTCGCCATGTTAAAATGAATCACCTGAGCAGACTTAGCGTCACATTTAAAAACAAAATAACGCTAGACTTGGTAAAGAAGAACCCCTGTCGTACAAATTACGATAATTCCGCAGCATTTAACGTTAAACAGTGCTCCGTAATCATGTCTTGTATTATATCGTAATAAACGTAAACGTTAAAACGTCGTTACCCACCAAAAATGGTATCTTGTTAATAATTTCCTCATTTCGCCATAATGTGCCATAGTTTGTGTATATTGATAAAATTTTCTCTAGTTTAATAAATATATGCTATGCACTTTTCTAGTTCAATCTTCTTTTACAAGAACCGTCGACAAGTTTGCAAACAATTAGGTAGTCAAGTGAAACAATAAAACAAAATGACGATACAACTCAAATCAGACAAATAAATAGGAGAACCTTGTTGGAAATCAGGTTTTGAGTAAACGTGACGCAAGCTTTGAAAACAGTGTTTGCTTTATTGTATACTCCTTTTGTTCATATGGTAAGTACATATCAGCATCTAAAGTGCTCTATGTTTTCCTCCCATTTCAATATTCTTTGGTTCCCATCAGAGCTCTCTGTTTCTCTTTCTTTCATGATTTTCCATGCTCTCTACTTTCCCTCAAGTATTCTTCATTTTCACTGAATTATCTCTCATAATGTGGTTTACATTTGTACATACTCACAAAGTTCAGTTAAATGCACGCTCGCTCACTCGATCTTATAAATAAATAAATTGTAGGCTAGTATGTACAAGTTGGTAGTTTTTTTCTTCACTTATTTAATAGTCATTCGTTCGCTTAATAGGTGTGTTTCTCTTTGTAAAGACTCTAGAAATATTGAGCTTGGTCTGGTCAGTATACATAATATAATTTTATCTTCATCTTCATTTTCCTCCTCAACGTCCTTTATCTTCATCTGCTTCATTAAGTTGATTTACTTTAGTTAAATTGTATTTCCTTGTTAAAAAGTATTTTTTATACTCTTGTCTCGTTAAATAGTTTAAATTCTGTCGCATCCCTGTGTGCAGCTTTCTCGAAATGCAATTGGATGTGGAAGAGATGATTAGAGGGCAGAAGATATATAATAAAATGACACAACATGGAGAAGGGTGTCACATCTTTCTTTGGCACGGTGACTCGACGGGGACTATGGAAAGCTAATAATTTGTTTACTATCTAAATTTTAGAGCTACTTGAGCTAGAAGACGATATTTTCAATGAAAGTTCTTCCGATCCTCTCTAAAATCTTTTATACTCTTTTTTTGTCGTTTTTCATACTTTCGCTGAAATTCATTTGGACGTAAAAGTAAAATTAAATAGAAGAGACATCAAAGTGATAGCGATACAATTATTGGAATTCTCTATGCCTCATAGCATAACTGAATAGAGGACCGCGAGTAGAGTATAGTAAAACAGGAAAAAACAACCAGCAGGCAATGGAAGAAAAAAATACTGAAGTCACATCATGGTCTCATTAGAGCCATCCAACAAAGTAATGTCAATAAAGGGGCACTCATCTTCGCAGAAAGCTGCACTACCCGACCTTCCCGCAGAAGTGCGCCACTCTCTGGAATTTATTGTATTCGTGTAGTAATATAGTAATTCTAGAATCTCATTAATGCGCTAGGAACCTGGACTAGAACTTTCGCTACTTCTTCGCCTTGCCTCAAGTTGCTCGGCTAACATGGCCACCTCCCAATTATTGTGCCCGACGTCATCTTGATCCTCATCCTCTTCGTCTTCATCATCAGTCTCAGTTCTACAGGCGGCACCACCTTCCTCATCTTCATCTTCGGACTTGGAGCCTTCGCTATTTGATTCTAAATCTATGGCTACATCATCCTTCCAGAGGCTCTGAGGCGTGATGGACCGCGGAAGATCCTGAAGCTCCAAGGTTTCCTCCTCGGAGTGCTCCTCCCAGGATCTTCGGTTACGCGAGGATTCTATAGAACCCGAGGCGTGTCTGTGATGAGCTTGCGCCGTTAGAACAGTGTCTACCGAACCATCCCTCATAAAAGGATGATCCTCGTTATCCTCAGCTAGATCTTCCTCCATGGATCCGTCGGCTTCTGTACTTTCGCAGGAGTCTCCACCACTGGGAATTTCCCTGTGTTCCAGTTCCTGGATCCTAGCCTGCAGCTGCGAAATTATCTCGTCTCTCTTGCGAATTTCAAGCTCAAACGACGTAAACTGACGTTCAAATTTACTTTGAATGTCTTCCTGCAATGGCATGGATTAGTAATATAGCACTTCTCTAGAGTTTAGGATCACAGAGTTTTGAGCCGTATGTACGTTCATGCATTATAACTTACCAGTCGAGTCTGAATCACATCCCTGATACCGGTTACCAGTTCTCCAAGGTATTCTTCCTCTCGCGGCCGTGGTATCATTTGCAGAAGAGCTCCACTACCCAGAGGACGGAAATTAAGTTTATTGGGCGGTGGCAGCGGAATCTGCTCCTGCTTCTGGCCAAGATTCTCATCAGACGGTAGATTACTATCGGGTGGCTGCTCGGACGGCGGACTCTGCAAAGTGTACTTATTAAAAGTTACACTCTTGGAGAGTTTTGAATGTCGAGCGGCATAGCCTTCTATTGTTGGTGCTCTCATAAGTTTTCTTAATTCAGCCGTGGCGGCTTCTCTGTCCGGTGTAC
The DNA here is from genome assembly GCA_030142595.1 of Trachelus iudaicus. Classification (NCBI taxonomy): domain Eukaryota; kingdom Metazoa; phylum Arthropoda; class Insecta; order Hymenoptera; family Cephidae; genus Trachelus; species Trachelus iudaicus. Next base: position 1,555,223 of record JARQTH010000413.1, on the reverse strand, counting down.
TCGTCGTAGATGTTTCGGAACTTCCGGTTCTGCTGCCAGCTGACAATTTCTTCAGGATACTTTTCAGGTTTCGCCTTTCCAGAGTTTCATTCTCTGGAGAAAGTTGGTTCTGCGGCGACGTAGGTGGTTTTCTGTCCTACAAGTAGTCGAGGATTAAAAATACATGCATATATTTAATAACTATAATAATACCCATACCTTATTCAATTTTGCTAATTTCCTGGCGTACTCAATGGCACAGGCTTCCGAGTGACTCCTGGTGAGATTCCCATCAAACTCAGCCTCGGCATTGTCACCACAATCCAAACTCGAACTTCTGACGGCTTTCTCTAGTTCAGCGAGTTTCTGCCTCTCGTTAAGAATTTTAAGTTTCTTGACGAAAGGCAGACCGCAATATTCTGGTGAAAGATCATCCACGGAGGCGTACATCTTTGTCTGTTGCCTTAAGTGTACCAGGCTCTGTTTAAGCTGCAGCCTGCGTGCAGGTGGGCTTCTCTGGGGTGAAATATCTTTGGTAGTTAGAGAAGCATCCTTCAGCATAGCCCAGGGTTTCTTAACCCCAGAACCGTTTCCGTTATCCGTTGACGTTGTGGGAGATTTAACACCATCTTCTGGGACGCTCTGACTCGGTTTTACAACCGGTTTCAATTGTGTCTCTTTAACCCCATCCTGAGGTACACTTTTCGGTAACAGCGGTTCCTTGACTAAAGACTCCTTATCACTGAGTGCTTCCTGTTCGTTTTTCGCCTTGAGTAATAATATTCTCTGTAGCAAAGGTAGATTTGGATTGATAGGATTTTGCGTTTCCGGTACTGGTGGCGGCTGTTCCGGAACTTGATTGGATGTCTCCACCAGATTCTTTTTCTCCTCTCGATCCTGCTTCTCCTTCAAAAGTCTCAATCTAGAAAGTAGAGGAAGTCCTGCGCCCAACGGCGACACAGGTGCTTCTGCATTTGATGCCGAAGCTTCTTGAGTCTCGTCCACCTTTGTCTGTCTTCGTAATGGCGGCGCTTTCGGTGCTAAAGGCTGAAGCTCTAAGCTTTCCTCGGGTCTAGTATTGCGTCTACTCTTCCTCAAGACGTTCTTCAGGCCCTTCACGTCGCTCTTCAATTTATCCACTATCCTTTTACCAGTACTGTTGTCGGATGAGTCATGCCCTGGAGAGGTTGGCTGACGCGACGCCCTCGCGACCCTCTGCGCTTCCATTAAACGCTTCCTTCCCAAATTCTGAAGTATTTCCTGTGCTTCAGGGTAGTCTTTCATGGCTGCCAAAACGTCCTCTCGCGAGAGACTGAACAGTTCTGAATAACCAACAGATCGTACGTCAGCTGTGCGTCTAGAAAGAAACAAAATGGAGGACACCATATAGTCATAAAGGAAATCTTCGATCCTTCTAGTTTCCCGCACACTTGGTACACTCACTTATTCAATCCGTCCAGATTGAGTATACCAATTTCCCCAAAGAAGTCGCCGGCCTTCATGGTCGTGAGGACTCTTCCGGTTTCGCTTATCACTTCCAGGATACCATCAGCTATAATGAACATCTCACGGGCCACTTCACCCTTACGGCATATCGAATCACCAGGCGTGAAGATGTAAGCCTTCATCTTCAGGACGAGATCGTGCAGAAACTCTGGCTGGCATTCCTGCAAGATGCCACTCGGTATATTTAATATTCAAACGACATAAATTAATCTTATATAATTTATACCTATAACGGTTCTCAAGCAAAATCCTAGCAAGGTGGTATTTCATTATTTCCTTAGGAAACAATGAAACTGAATTATACTCAGAAAAGGAGCATCGCGCCTTGGTGATCTTTAAACTTTCAGACCAATGAAACTTCCATTAGCTACTTGAATAATGGCGGTGTGAGTCTGAATTTCACGGATGTGAATCTTACATAACATACGCCAAGATAGATTTATGTATGCATGTATCTATGGAGATCCCATTGAAATCAGGTAATACTAGGTAGATTCAGTGAATAGAATAGATCAGTCTTATTCAAGATTAAATAATAAACGCTGCCAAGCGAAAGAACGGCACTTGTATTGTGAATCCATATTCAGAAACGTTTCGAGTCGTAATTAAAAGCAGCAAAGTGTAGCAATTAGGACGTGCCCATGTATAATGAACGCATGAGAATATTTTTGATGGGCCGATCGTTATTCCTGGCGTGCAGTTTAATTTCATCAAAAAGTTTGTTAGGATATAGCGTGAAAAAGTATTTTTTTCTGTATTTATTTTTGAAAAAATTAAAAAAATTCGTTCAAGATAACAAAAAAGTGTTCTATGACCAGCATCGTAATAGACAAAATGCATCGAGTGTTTGTAACGTGGTGCTCGTCTATTGGTTTCGCCGGAAGAATAATTATAGGACATTTTGCAAGAGATTACGTTGAAGGATTGAAGGAGGTCCTATCGAAACTACCAACTTCAATTTTCAGGTCCGAAACTTTTATAAGTTATAAATAAAACAATTCTGAACTCAATTGCAAAATTTGAAGGTCGGTCACCGACGAAAATGTTAAGAAAAGTAATATTAAAAACGAAACTTTATATAGGGACTCAAAGGTCACAGAGATTGAATTTCGACTTTGGATGAGAAACTAACATGTTTAAAGTGAACTTTGAAGCAAAAAATGGTATACTACGCATTCGTGAATTCTTCAGGATTCGATACATACTATAAAAAAATGACCTTACCGGGTGTTTCAAAAAGTAATTGCAAGTTAAATTGCCGGGAGAAACTCAATAAACAAATAAATAAAAGTCAAATGAGAGTATGATTTTTAAATATATTTGTACAAATGAGCTAATTTCACAAAGATAAACACCTACATACAAATTTCTATACTTAATGTGAATAATTCGGTAGAGAGTCCGGTTTGTTATAATCGATTTATGGAATAAATTGGATAGTTGATCAGTTGACTAGTATGCATCTACAGGACCTCTTTAATTAATGCCTTTGGATTCTTTTGTTCGGTCAAAGAAACGACGAATGAGAGCTGAGGGTGAACTGGTGGAAACGCTTAAATTATTAATTGCGAAAGCTAGTTTAAGGAGTAGCTTTTGCGTTCTCTATTAAAGGTCTGAGTCTTTCTATACTTGTACGGTACATGGCAGAGCTTGCGATGACATTGGCTTTGACACATAGCAACGCGACCCACGGTTTACAAAGACCATATAGGTACATCTTTAAATCCAGTTTCTAGACGGTCTTTCATTGTTTTTTTTATCGAACAACAAACAGTCTCTGTTTTTGTATTTAAAAAAACGGGTAGATATGACGTTCCCACGTGGAGTATCGGTATAAAATGAAAATTGCATTGCGTCACCCGAAACGAAGCTATAGGAAAATTGTTGACTGAGAACAAAGGGGGCGAGAATAAAAACTAAAATATATATACATATACAGCTAGGAAAACGATGTAGAATGAAAGAGAAAAAAAATGGAAAGACAAAATTCCAAGCATTTCCTTTGTGTCCCACGTGGCACTAAGGTTTTCCTGTATTTCGTTCAGGTAGCACGGATTAAAAAAGTGGTCGGCTTTTGCGGTGTAGCGTACAGTAATTTTCTACACCACGTGAATAAATTACTAACAGGATGCCCAAGCTAAATTAACTATCGGTTTTCAATAAGCGACGAGAAGGCAGACATCAACCTGAAAATAGTTGCGCCAACACGTAGTGCTTGTATACAATTATGAAGAACACAGCGTGGGAGTATCGAAATCGTAAGTAAATAAAAAAAAAGGAAGATGTAAAAGAGATAGATAACAAAAGAAAACTCTGTCCGTCAAAGGTATATGATCAAAATATAGGAATGATGAACGACGGAAACGCGCCCAGACCAGAGTGAAGTATCCCATACATAACAAAGCAATTTAAATTAATTCCCAAACGACTCTGACCTATTTTGTAAACTCTAACCTAAAAGCTCACCGCAAGCTCCGCAGCTGCCGCAGCTGTCGACGTTTCCTCGCATCGATACGAACTCGCGCAAAGGGAAGCCCCGTCCGAGTGGCGTAAAGCTTTTCATACGAGAAAGTTCAAACGCGTAGGCGCATTGTTCGCCTCTTTCATTTTTTATTTAAATAAGGCAAAAAGTCATGGGAGGAAAAAAAGCCGGGGAAAGGTATGGACCTAGCATCTTGAAGACCGACGCACGAAGACTCCCTGGAGAAGGTAACAAAGTGGGCGAAAGTTGATTAGATTTCGCGAGAAGCTTTTATTTCGAATAAGCGGCCACATCAAAGCCCGCGCGACCATCAACATCATAACTATTTATGACAACATCACCATCTGACACATCAATAAATTTCATTTTAGTCTGTACCGCGGCTGGCCCTTCCGCATACAGGCCGCCTGTACAACACAGCTCGATTCTCTACGGGCCGCTTTTGTTAATGGAATACCGCATAAAGCGTGTACGTGCTCCGGCTACTTCATCTTCTCGCAGACTCCTCGGCACAGATCGGTAGAGATCGGCTGTGTTCGGCACGATCCAGTGAAGATGGGCACGTGTTCTCCCTTTGTCGTGACACGATCAGTCAAGTGGATTCGATTAAATAGATAACATTTTCTTTTTCTAGTGCCTCAAAACCTACCCCAATCATACGTTAGACACACGGGAAAAATATTTCCTTCCTAAGTTGCTGTGGCTATAAAATAAACTGTGCGAGTATGATATATTTTAGGGAATTTTCTAGGGATAATACAATACTCATATTTATACCTGGAATATAGTGACTTTCTTCAGAACTGAGAGGTTAACGTGAAGTGCTAATTCGGTCTTGAGTTTATCAGGCAATAATCCCAGAGCGGTATTGATATCTCCTCCACCCTGTATCCTCCCTCTGGACCAGCTGTAGTCGTACCACCTGAGGACTCTGCGTTTCATACCACCCGGAACCTTATGATGTCGCATGTAGGTCTTGGCGCCGTCCAGCAGTCGCTCGAATTCAAGGCGATTTGCATTTCTGTTGGTGATGACGTTGCCAACCTGGCCGACTATGGTGGCGAATATGAAGACGCCGATGAGGTAGCTGACTATGGTGAAGACGTATCTGCGAATCATCGTCGAAAATTCCTATCAGTCGCTATGATTCTGCCCAGCAAATATTCGACGAGCGGCCCCCGCCGGAGCCTTTTTTTCAATTCTTTCTCATTCTTTACTTTCTCCTTTTTTCTCTTTTACTTTTATTATTCTCATATACGATTTACACACGAGCTCGTATATTCTCCTCTTCTCTTGATATTCCTCCAAAGAAAATTTATATTCACATTTTTGCACAGATTCTCTCTCCCTCCCTCGCTCCCTCCCTCCCACCCCCCCTCTCTCTCTCTCTCTCTCTCTCTCCTCTCCCTCTCTCTCTCTCTCGCTCTCTCTCACTCTCACTCTCACTCTCACTCTGTCACTCTCTTCCTCTCCTTCCTTCTTCATGTCATCCTCATTCTTGCAAAGGTTACTTTGCACTTCCTTACCATTCGCCTGGCTCCGACATTTCCGCTATTTTACGTCTTTCTAAGTTTCCGGTATTCATAGTCGACCTCGACCGAAAGCCAATAGCACTCAAGATTGCGAATATTCTCAAAGTATAGGTTACCTCGTATAAACATACACTCCTGTCTGTTATATATGAAATATATACTTTATGTATCGTCATTTATATACCTTCCTAGAAGGATCTAGATATCTACATATGTATATAATATATCGAAGCGTATATATATAACCGGCCAAGAGGTTATATACTGTCTATAGGTACACCTTAGACCTTGGATTACCGGGCTTTCCTTCGAATCGAGTCTTCGTTGGGTATCGGATTCTCTGATTCTCCTTCTTTCTCTCTCTCTCTCTCTCTCTCTCTCTCTCTCTCTCTCTCTCTCTCTCTTTCAATATCTCTTATTACCTTCCTGTCGGGTGGCCAAGCGGCTGACCAATCGACCGACTCGCTCAACGGAAATTCGCTTTGCGATTCGTCAAAAATTTACTAATGCCAAAGCGCCGCGAGCTGAAAATCCGCAGGATACACCGTCCTTTCCCATCGATCCTTTTCCCACACTACCCGATATGCCACTCTTCTTTCTCAAGTGTACCAGATAACACTCACCGTTCGGACAATGCAGTTCCGTCAATCCGCAAATCCGCCAGGACTCGTAACTTTCTTACAAATTCCGTCAATGAAATTCGATTCGACAAAAAGTCAGCGTTCAAATTCAAGTAAATAATACACTACCCATACAGACTACATTCACGCGTATAAATTCGATTAAAGTTGAGTATCGGTGAACTGAATAAATTAATTATCCTGAAACTACGGCGTCGCGAATCTTTCTCGATGGCTTAATTATTCCACGCCCGTGGCTTGACAATCTTCCGGCCGATTCCCTTTTCAATCGTTCGTCCTTGCCGAGATAACAGCGGGATCCGTTCGGTTAAGCCTCAAGGATGGTTTAAATAAAATCGCAATTAGAGACGAGTCACCATCCCCATAGCAGTTCCTTGGTATTATTCGTTACCGATGCTACTGAAATTGGCAATTCAAATATCGGCACGGCCATTGGAACGAAGAGTCATCCAAGAGAACTCAGTGCAGTTTTATAGTGTACCGTAGTCCCTTGTCTAGCTACTCAAGTAGCGATCCTCGACATTCTGCATTAACAAGGGATCGCAGGATTCGAGTATAGAGCGTAGAGTAGATTTCACTATCCCACTAAATTCATACAATCCTTGCATTCCGTTATGAAGAGTTATTAACAGTAATGAATGAACCCTAATAAAAATATATTGCCAATTATTCTCGCACAGATATCTGTATTAATTATAACAAAACCTCCCATTACCTAATAATATACGCGCAATTGAGTATTAATCGATTACCAATACGATTTTGTGAATTCATTAATAATATATGTAACTCGTAGACTATTTATGAATAATTACTAAAATACGTATTATCACATTAAATATTTTAAATGACAGAATAGAAAGTCTATACGATGATCGATTCGTGAGAGAAATTCATTCCCATATGGAACAGCTGATCGAATCGATGTACAAGTTGTCTTTTACTGACCATATACCAAGTAGGTATTGTATAAGCATGCGTGTCTGTCGTATCTTCTGCTTTGTTCATAAAACCTTTACGATTCTAATAAAACGTGATCGCGCCAGAAGCGTCTTCCGATTGGCAACAATGTCTGTCAAATGCATATTCGTAAAACGATTTACGTTCACGGTAATAGCCAATTATAATCGTGAGTTTCGCAAGGAGCGCGCAGACCTTAGTAGAGCTCATAATTAATTCCCACTGCAACTGACACTGAGATCCGGCAGGAATAACAAGGAATCTCCTATTCTCTTGATAGTAAGCGCCGAGGAAACTACTAAGCAGATTAATCCAGTGCCAGGCAATAATAACAAGAAATTTATGTTAAACAGACAAATATCAAAGAGTATTTAACATTAGCGTTTATCCATAAGGCAATTTGCGATGTTATTATATGAAAGCTACGAAGCGGATTATCACGGCGGTAATATAAAAATTAGTCGTTAGGTGTGTGGATACAGGAATATACAACACGTGTTTAGGTATGTAGGATAGGTTGGTGAGGTCATGCAAGGAGTTACGTGAGTGTACAGCATAACCACGATTTATGATGCAGGTTATATCAAACTTCGTATGGGACCGTAAAAGGTTCGAGTTTTAACGTGACTACGTCCGAACGCGATTTACGAGCGCATGTTCCTTCGGCTCTTCTCGGCTTTGACTTCGGCTTTCTCGCTTTCAGCTCACGACGCGTTAGTTGACGCCCTCGTAAATCCTTTGGCTGCTCACGAAAATTTCCTAAAGTCCAATTCGCTTTTCGTCGATCTTTCATGGATCGGTTATGGTCGTAACGATTATTTTCATGACTGCAGAATGGGCTTTATCGGTACATGACTATAAGATAGGCTTAAATATCCATTGACGTTACTGATAATATATATATATATATATATATATATATATATATATGTATACATATAATTTAAATCGTATTTGTTTTTCCGAGATTCATTGGTCGACCATGAATACCGGTTTTTAGTGGAGCCGTCGTCGATTAATATTTGACTCACGTCGAATTGATTTTTTGTGTTTCTCTTCTCTTTGAAATTATATTTTGTGCACAAGGAGAATAACAATATATGCCGGATTTCCGACGTGAGTGTTACTAGACTGTGCGCGCACATTTTTTTGTTCATATTTAATTTTTTTTTGGGAACGATACAGATACCCTCCGTTATGCTTGAACTGCAGAAGCCGGGACAGTCGGCCACGACGGGCGAGGCTCCGGGGATTGCCGCCCGCTACGACTCTGCCAACACAACAACACTCCACTCACGACTCACGAGTCTAATTCCTAAGGCACTAATTCTCTAAAACTAGTTAAGAGACAATGGAACTGGCGTTAGCCGGTCGCCAAGACGGTAACGCGATTATCGGTCGACGGACCTGCGCAACGAGCTGACTCGATTCGAGGTTAGTCCCGGTAAGCCCGGAAGAAGAAATATAGCGGGGAACACATAAAACAGTTAGTTGGAATATATTACTGGAGACTATAAAAAAAACTTTATGTTTGGTTGCAGGGATTCTTCGATAGTCATTATCATCGTCGTCGTTGTCGTCATCGTCATCCGCGAGTTCCGTTGCCTCCCGTGTCAGTAGGATAAACCCCTTTAAGGATATTCATAGGGTATCTCGAGTTCTATGTGAGTACTGTCCTCTATACTAGAGATGAGAAAATGAGCAAAAGGATCTAGTGTGCCATTTAATTATAAAATGGCTTGAGAGCGTGAGAGGATCGATGTAATTGCACTCACTCGGCGTTGGTTTCCGGCGTCGGTAAGTCGCCAATAGTGGTCAGCGTCAGTGTGGACCAATAGAGTGATCCCAGATACTTCCTGGTGAGAGTGGCATATTCCCCGGGTCTATAAGGATACACCCAGTCCCCCTGGAAGCCTTCGGCTTCGCTGAGGAGATAGTAGAAACAGCCAAACCAATGCGCCAGTATTAGAAGTATGTGAATGAGATTGAGTACCCTCCAAAGATTTGGATAGACGGTTCTCGACTCGACCATATAGTAGTAGTTATAGACCCTGTAGACCTTGAGGAACCGGGGAAATCTGAGCATGGGATTGCTGCCCAGATTTACCTGAAGAAGGTCCAGCGGTAAGAGGGCCATCAGATCCAGGATGAAGGACTTGGACTTTAGGTAATGTCCGGCGAGCTTCTTACTGTTGTAGACCATAAGACCCTGCTCGAGGTACCCGGTGCGAAATTGTACGGCGACGTCGAAGAAGAAGACCAGGTCGGTGAATCCATCACAGGTCAGCCAGGCCCGCGGGGCCAGTTCTTGAAGTTCCGGCAGACTCTGCCGCACGATGAGAGTCCACAGATTATAAAGGACGCACGCCGAGAGCAACATCAGCCAGTAGTAATAGAAATTCTCGTCAGGATTGACTACAGTCTTGGGCGGCCTCTGTGGACGACGTGGACGTCTTCTGCGACGTCCACCTGGATCCTTGTCGTCTGCTGCGTCACCGTCTCCTTCGCCCGTATCCAAGGTCTCCTGACTCTCTGGTATCTGCCTCGTTGAGAATCTTTTCAAGAAGGAGTCTTCACGCTTCAATGGCGGCTTCTTCTGAATCGTCGATATCGCTGAGGACAGCTGGACCGTAGTGCGCAGCTTCATCCAACGCTGATTGCTCTTCGTCCTGAAACATAAATTATCGTATCAGGATGTGCATCTATTCGTTGGGATCATCGGAAACCTCGAGCTGTACGATGCATCTTTATATAAAACGAGCATCGTCATAGCTCCAAACGTAGAAAGTGTTATTAGACCTATCGCTGAGACAGCTCGAGCCTCCCGTAACGTCGTTACGATAACATCTATCATCATCTAGTCGCAAAAAGTAATATCCTGTGACGTTAAAATCTCCACGAAGGAGCTCAAGTATAAGGAGCCAGCTCAATTTGCGAGTTCGAATGAGTTATCAATTAGATGAGCAGACAGGCAGAGAGACAGATACAGAGACAGTATAGAAACGATATTGCGCAGGTGTACATAGCAGATAGACAGAGACAGATAAAGACATAAGCCCGTATTCAGAACTCGCTTTTAGGACTAATAGCGCGATTTTAAATTTTTTCTTAGTGACTTTTAACTACAAGCGACTCTGTTAGTGACCTTAACAGCGAGTTGTGAATACGGGCTATAGACTATCCTATTGTATATAACATCAGCGATAACCACGTAGAGACCCCAGTTTGTGAGATTTGTGATTATAATTCGCAGGAAACAAAGGTTATTAAGAAAAATTAAAACGACCATTTTTAAGAGTCAGTTGAGTGTAAGTGGATTTACGTGAGACGTACTATAGACAAGAAATATCGTACAGAATTATTGACTTGATGATTGCGCAGTGTCAAATAGTACAGTAAGAAATGGACCAAGATAAAAGGAGTAGTTGTACTAGTGGAGAAAACAGTAGAATGAGTATATAAAAAAGAGAAATTGAAGAAAAATGAGATGAACTAGAAATAATAACAAAGGAAGAAATAGAAGAGGAGAAAGAAGAAGAAGAAGAAGACAGTCCAGAATACCCGTGCGCCATAGAGCAGTGCGTGTCCTCGCAAAGCGCCGACGTAAGTATTTGGAGGTCGCGTTTCCGAGGAAGTTCAGAGGGTACCGTCCTCGGCAAGAAGAGCGTGCGGGTACTTGATGAAGAGGTACCTCTTGATCTTGCGTAGGGAGGAATAGAGGGCCATGACGGCGCGAACGTTACTCCACTTTTGGGATCCCCTCGTGCTACGAGGTCTCCTCGCTGTTGCGGCCTCCCCCGCGCTGTCCAAGGAATTCGAGGTCGAGGTCGTGGCCCCGATCCCGTTGCTGAACGATTTTTCGAGGGTGCCCCGTGGAGCGCTAATCCGGTACCTTCCTGGCGACCTGTGAAATTCTCATCGCTGCAACTTCATCTCTAGCTCACGGAATGTCTTTGTGTTCTATCACTGAAGAGTATTGAGACTTCAATTTAAAACTCCATTTTATTTCAATCCTTATATACTAGCTCTCTCTCTCTCTCTCTCTCTCTCTCTCTCTCTCTCTCTCTCTCTCTCTCTCTCTCTCTCTCTCTCTCTCTCT